>JBBBDQ010000310.1:5830000-6017500 GCA_037127315.1 Ascarosepion bandense
TACATTTAAATTCTTGGAGATTGTAGTTGTCGGGGAAGCAAGTATACGGAAGGAAATTCCACAGGCGCAAAGTGCAAGAAAAGAAGCTGAAAGAGTAGTAGTTGCGGTTACATTTTATTGGTTTCACTGTAAAAGGGTGGGACCTAGCTGCTAGTCTAGTAGCTTGGGTAAATTCATACAGGTTAAGGTTGCAGTGATCGAGGATACTTCTTCTTGAGAGTCTCTTTCTCAGAGCACTTTTTTCCAGGAAGAAGCTGTTCTGTCGAACTTACCTTTTCGTACTTCTCACCAATGGAATACAGAGGAAATGTGTATAGTTTTCAACAATGTAAGTGGCATGGCAGGTCCAAGCCGAGAAGGTCAGAACTGACGGAAACAAGAAATCTAGTTCGTCCGAACGCTTTCCATGTAGAGTAGAAATAGAGAAACAAGAGGCTTGTCTCATTCCGCCTATGAAAGAGAGATTTGAAAGTGGAAAGTAATTCTTCTTTAACAAAGACACGGAGACACGTTTGAACTCTATAAAGACTGGAAAGTGATGTCTAAGCAGTTACTGTTCAATTATGGCAACGTTACTCCATTTTCGATCTGCTCTGGCTCTTATAAAATAGAGGATAGCATAAGGATAATTACTGGAGCGGCACAGGGAATCGATCATCTTACATGTATCTTTAGCCATGGATTGTATATAAGGGTTCCAATTGAGGTCAGGAGTGAATTTGAGGCCCAATATTCACTCTAGGTACGGTGCTTCCACGATGGGACATCAGTTCTTCGTGACCGGCGGTAGTTCGAAGTTTGTTTCGATGATTCATCTATCTATCTATCTATCTATCTATCTATCTATCTATCTATCTATCTATCTATCTATCTATCTATCTATCTCAGTCTCTTTATTATTTATCTCATTTTTTATCTATCTATCTATCTATCTATCTATCTATCTATCTATCTATCTATCTATCTATCTATCTCAGTCTCTTTATTATTTATCTCAATTTTTTATCTATCTATCTATCTATCTATCTATCTATCTATCTATCTATCTATCTATCTATCATTGTCTTATACATATTTGTATTTATATATGTTTACAGACGCACGCACGTACACACGCGCGCATATATTCATATTAATAAGCCAACACAAACATGTCAATATAATGATTTTAATTTAATTTATAAAATCTAATAATTTAAGTGTTTGAGATAAGTGCATTACATTTGCAATCTCAAATCAATTTTTCCGAAAGGCTACTTTTTCTAAAAAAATAAAATGCCTGAAAAAACCAGTAGAATTTATTATTTTTCAATTATATTTTTTATTTTTTAAAATTTCAAGCATTTGAGATCACTAAGCCGCAAAGCATTTAATGAATAGACTCTAAATTCTGCTGTTTACCTTATATATTCGAAGTATCTAAATAAATATCGTTTCAGAAAAAAGTAATGTCTATTCCAGTAACTCAAAATGCACTCTGGAGTTGAGAATTACAAAGCACAGCATCTGAGATCCATCCACTGGACTACCGCACGAAGGTGCCTAAAATTGAAGAATTCCTCTCTATCTACGTTGGAAGCTATACATATATACTATTATAGAGCAGAAATGAATAACAAGATATTTAAGTGGTTCTATAAAATAAAACAATTTCGCTAACCCTTCTTTTATTTTTAGTGATTTATAACATTCATTTAATAATGTGCATGAAATTTAAAAATTATTAATAAAAATCTAACATCTGCCGACAGCTTGAACCGCTAACATGTGTTATCACTCTCGGGTCAGAGACAACAACAATTAAGTGGTGTTTCCCCACTCCTCAATATCTCCCGATCAAAGGCCTTGCTGCCGGATGTAGTTTATCGTCATAACCAGGGCGGGACGTCTAATAATACAGTTACATTTCTCCATATATGACGAGATAACTTAGTAGTAGGTTTAATGCAGTCGGAGTACCAAGGAGAACAATGCATTAGAACAATTGTCATGAAAACATTGACAGAAAAGACAGCGGTAGAAAAATGAGGTCGATGTGTCAGATCAGGACCAATAACATTACAGACACATCTTTGGACATCATCAAAATCTCTCTCTCTCTCTGTCTTTGCTTTTTTTCTCTCTCTCTCCATATATATATATATATATATATATATATATATATATATGTATATGTGTGTGTATGTGTGTATGTTTGTGTGTGTGTGCACGTATATAAGAAAATTTAGAATATTTTTAGATAATTTTTTTTACTGATGAACGAAGTTAATAAAACAAAATATATCTATTTAAGCAAAATTTACATTAACAAAACAAATCTTTATTAATGTTATACAATTTTTAATATAACTGTATCTTTAGACGTCCTGCTTATGACGATAAACTACAACCGACAGCAAGGCCTTTGATCGGGAGATTGTAGTTTTTAGGAGCGTAGAGCCCCCTCTTAACTACTGCTGTTCCCAAGTCCACCATGACTCGGGAGTGGTAGCATCTGTTAGTGGTCCTAGCTATGGGAAAATATTTAACCACCAAACTGGGGGAAAAACTATTGGAGTAAATAGACTCATTGGAGTAGATAGACTAAACTATCACCCGGTTCACACTCCACCCACGTCTATTGAACAGGTGAAGAGGCTCATCCCTTGTTTCCTGTTTAGGATGCGGTTTCCGGTTTTCTCTTTTCCAATCTTTTCACTCCTATGTAACCCCCTGCACATCAGTGCCGTTACTGCCTTGCTCGGGGTGATATGATTAAAAAAAAAAACACTAAGAAAGTATAAAACAATATTTTATTAAAATACCAGCAATACATTTTCATTGCAAAAAATTACCCCTTTATTATTGTATTGTTATTATTGTACCCCTTTATTATTATACATTATTGTAAACAAACAAATTCCCCTCCAAAAATATTACCAGCAATACATTTCTGTTAAGAAATAAATACTACTGCCATCTTCAAAAATTAAATTTCGACATCAAATAACCCATAAGGAGTCGATTTGTCGCTACGCAATCAAACATACATATCGTAAGAAAATTTTGATCGTTACTAATTTCAACTCTGCTTATTTATTTACTTTAAAGTTTCCCTACTCCAAGTTGTTTTATTACTTAGTAAGAAAAGGCGATATCCTGAAATATATCCAGGACCATGACTGTTTCGACGTATCTTCATGTGAGTAAATTATATTTATATTTTATTGAAATGACATTTTCAGGATCAAAACTGTAATAACGAAAGTTCCGGTGTCAAATACATATATCAAGTGTGTTATTAAACTTTAAGTCCATTTTGTATTCGGATCAAGATGAAAATATGCGAACACAAAAGGGGCATAAAATTTAACAACACAAGTCAATGCACTTGTGTGCCACTTTCTTTGGCTTCGAAAATGCCTTTTTAATAAAAGATTGATATAATCTAAGACGAAGATTTATTGAATGTATCGCTATCTACGAGCTCCATACATTTTATATAACACCAGGCCATTTCAGTTAATCACATATTCTTACTAAATTAAGGTGGAAAGAATGTGACATGCGTAAACCTTTATATTAAAGGAAAAAAATGACAGAAAAGAAATAAATTGAAATTAAGCAAGACAATTATATATATATATATATATATATATATATATATATATATAGAGAGAGAGAGAGAGAGAGAGAGAGAGAGAAAGAGAGAGAGAAAGTGAAAGAGTGTTTGTGTATATGAGAGCGGAAGAAAGAGAGATAGATAGAGGGTGATGCTAACGAACCAGTTTAAATTTAGTAATCGTCGATACAAAATTGAGGAAAGCAAAAGTCAAATTTTCATTAGATGAAATCTTGTCAACCGTTATTAACTTTTGACAAAAATTTTTCATCTTAATTTTAGTTGTTTTTCATAGCAATTATTCAGTTGACCAGAGAGTAATTGTTTGAAGTAATTGCGATGAAAACAAATAAAATAAAAACATAAAACAACTAAAGAGAAAGAAATTACGCGAAGAAAAATTTCCATGGTTTATTCAATATTCCGTTTGGCTATGGTTTAAAAGCAGATTTGGCCTCCTATTATATAGCAGTTACCAGGCTTATCCTTCAATTTATTTGAATAAAACAGGAGAAAGAGAAATTGTTCAAGAATATTAATAAACAATAAATGGCAAATCAAAAATCGGATATATCATAATTCTTTTGTCAATAATGCTCAATAATTGATAATGCTTTTTCAAACCGATTTCAATGTATAAATACATGATTAGTTGTGGCCATATAGCTGTGGCATACATGTTGCCTGCAAAGAATTTGATACCGTGTCAGCGGAAGGATTATTAGGACAGAAAAATGAAGTGACTCTATCTTCAAGGTAGGGACTGAAATATAAACTTTATTTCCGAGTTGGGAACACTTCTAGCTTTTTCTGAAGCAACTATGGCAACATTAGACCATTAGTATATGAATTTACAACAGATTACAATAACTCTAATGGACCTGATTCACTGCTAGATCTCTGTTTCACTTCTAACCCTGATGCTTACCATGTCATGCAGCATTGCCTTTTAGCAACACTGATCATGCTGTGGTTTTGTTAATATTTCCTTCTACTTCCCCTCCACACCAGCACCTCCGACCAGAAGAATATCTTACTGCTAGCAAAGAGCAGACTGGGAGTCGTTTCGCAATTTTCTGTGTGATAGCCGTCTGAACTAAAGTTCATCTGAATGACACTTATATTACCCCCTCGCTGGTCGCTAACATAATTTCGAAGCTTGACCCTCATAAGGCGAGCGGGAGTGACGGAATCCCAGTCATTGTCCTGAAGAAATGTGCCCCTGGTCTCTCCTCTGTTCTCTCCAAACTCTACAACTACTGTCTCTCTGCTTCTTGCTTTCCTGCCTGCTGGAAGTTCTTCTTTGTGGTTCTTATATTTAAAAACTCTGCAGAACACTCAGACCCCTCTAATTATTGCCCTATAAGACTCCTACCAATTTTTGGTAAAGTGTTCGAGGCTATCATCAATGCTGAAGTGGTTCAACATCTCACAGCCCACAATCTCTTCTCCAATAAACAGTTTGGTTTCTGGATCACCAGGTCTACTGCTGATATGATAACGACTATCTCAGAGTATATATAACAGACTCCCGATAAGAACGGCGAAGCTCGATCTGTTTCCCTAGATATCTTCAAAGCATTTGACGGAGTCTGGCATACTGGTCTTCTGCTCAAGCTACAGGGCTCTGGTATAACCACGCTTGTTTTGATCTAATCCAGTCGATCCTTTCAAATTGGGTAATGCATGTAGTATTGAACGCTTATACACCATATACTATCATACGAATGCGGTTGTCCCTCAAGGCACTATTCTAAGCTCCTACCCACATCAGCATCGATTAGGCTCATCTCCCTGAAAGTAAAACACTGCACCTCTTCGGCGTAACTCTCTCAGCCGACCTCGAGTAGAATGACTACAGTGAATACATAACTAAATCTGCTGCTAGGAAGGTAGGTTCACTGTGTAGGACCAGAAGATTTTTCTCGTCTGAATCCATCTTGCACATATATAAATCTACTATCCAATTTTTCATTGAATACTGCTGTCACATCTTGTCGGGTGCCCCTGCTATTCATCTCGGGGTTCTTGACAAAATCCAACGGAGAATCTGCAAAGTAATCGATCCTGATCAGTAGCTCCTATAGTTACTTTCTCACCGATAAAATGTGGCTTCCCTCTGTCTTTTCTACAAATGCTTTTACTGCTTCTGATCCGACGAGTTTAGTTCTCTAGTGCTTCCTCTGAATGAATTTACTCGAGCTACTAGACTAGCAACTAGGTTTCACCGTTTTACAGTGAAACCAATAAAACGAAACCGCAACTTTTACACCCTCAGCTTCTTTTCTTGCACTTCCCGCCTGTGAAATTCCCTTCCGCATACTTGCTGCCTTGACAGCTACAATATCCAAGAATTTAAATACAATATCAATTGCTATCTCTTATTTCCTTGACTCACATCCTTTTCCTGACAGCCCTTGTATCATGTTCTTCTTCCTTTCCACTCTACTCTCATGCAGCTTTCTTAACATCAGTGTTCTCATCCTTCTTTTGCCCATTTTCTGACACCCCCTCTAACCTGTTCCTCTTTCTCATCACTCACCTCTTATGTAACCCTCTGCACACCAGTGGCAGCACTGCCTTGCTTGGGAAAAATGATTTTATATTAAATAATGGTATAGCAAAGTGCAGTTTTAATGAATTTTAGTAGTTACTGCGACCTGGTAACTAAATGAAGAGAGACCATCTTGTGTGTTTCTTTTAGCAGTTTTACATTTATCATGAACAGGGTTGAGCCCCGTTAGGTTACCTTGCTCAAGAAACACAACCTTTGAATCGGAGTCAGTTTATTATAAATGGGTAGTAATTTCGTCTTACGGTTGTGAATGTGGTTAAACGAAATGATTTATCGATGCTCACAATGCAGTCTTATGGAATAGCAGTTAGAGATTTTATTGGAAGGAGAGAGAGTAAGGTTATCTGTCGTCAATATACAGTTTTCTTGTCCGCGAGCGAGGAATAATAACTGGTGAGTCAGTAGGAATGGTGGCGTGTAAGACAAAAGACGAACAATATGGACATCACTAATATCAGGCAATGAACAATGTGTGGTTGAAAAAAATGAAAAGAAAATGAACGAAGCACAGGATAAAAATATCTATCTAAATATAATTTCTTCCTATATTTTGAAGTTTTTTTACCAAGGAGAAAAAATAAAATAAAACAAAATTGCATCCTTCAACATTTTTGTGTCTAGGTCTGTTGGTAAATAATCTTTTTTCAGATAAGATAAAATTATTTTGTATGCTTAAGATTTACTTTCATTCTGGTAAAACACAAAAAATAAACTTTAAATTAGTTTGAAAAATATATATTCCTTGCATATTAATATAATCTTTGCATGAGTATATATATAAACATACATATATGTGCGGGTGTGCTTGTGCCTATGTATGTTTGTATGCCTGTGTGTATGTATATCTATCTATGTCTGTGTGTGCTTGATGTTGATTTTTACGAAAGCGAATCTAATGATACTGTATCACGATTTAATTTTTATGTATCTTTGCATGGATATATATATATATATGTGTGTGTGTGTGTGTTTGTGTGTGTGTGTGTGTGTGTGTGCGTGTGTGTGCGCGTGTGTGTGTGTGTGCATATTCCCATTCTGTCACGTTCATGAAGAGAGAGAGGCAATAGCGAGGCTGTGCTTATTAGAGAGACATGAGCTAAGCAATGCCGACTCAGTTAATTCTTTTTACTACCAGTTAATAAACTTAAAACTTTGGCGCTAATTATGACAATTCTCACAGAGATCAAGAAATAGGTGAGGAGGGGAAACAATGAAACTATTAAACAAGATTAAAACAAATATATTCGTACAATAATTAACGAAAAAAGAAATGATGTTAAGTGGTTTCAAGTGAGTATAAAATAGAAAAAACCTCCTAATAGACAGAGGGAACAAATAAAATGCTCCTTCTGCTTACACAGAGTTGGTTGGTGTAACTTAATATGGACCGCTTAAAGCAAACATAAATGATGAGCGGTCCGGGCTCAGTGAAAAACTGTGAATGAATCGTTTGCATATTTACTCGGACATTTCGGGTTATCAAGTGCCGGCGAATAGCCGAATCATGCACAGATTATTTATTGCTTAATCTATACAACAAATTCGCCACAATGCCATTAGAGAGGTGGAGGCAAGTCTGGTCAACAATAACTATCTTAGACCTATTTAATCAGATTGATGACCCATTCATCAATTACAAGTTACTCATTTACTATTTATCCATCACCAATCTTTCCTACATATACCATATTACCACAAAACCTACAAAAAATACGCATGACATAAAGATCTTTGTGTATTAATGTTTATTTTGTATTTTTTTTCAATTTTTTGAAAAAATATATTTAAAAAATATAATGATATGAACTGAGAGTGGACAAACTCTAAAAGAAAACTAAAATATAACAAAACATTATGACTAAAATTAACAGACCTTAGCAGGACCCGTCCATACCATAAAATAACTACTGTATTCTGCCAATATACAGAATCAAGAAAGTCACTCACTAACAGAGGGGAAGGGTAAAATAAATATTGGAGTGGGGAAATCAAAGACTGACCCAGTCGAGATACTAAACTACAAGGACAAAAACAAACTGGGGAGGTTGTGAATCTAGATATGGATCATGACTGAAGATAATATCAGGAACAGGCCAGAAACACATTAACTAGGTAGTCAAAGAGAATCTCTTTGTAACTGATGCTGTACTTTTTGTCGCTTCCGATGCGGCTCCTGTAGTTGATTGTGCGGCTCTTGCTGCTGCTGCAGCTTCTTCAGAGAAGCAGCTTTTTGCTGGGGCAGATTAGTTTCAGCCTTAACTCCCGTAGGGCCGCGCTAGTCTTTTCTCACTCCACCAACTTCTTCGGAATTGTTATTCGTATTGGGGTATGATTCTTGCCAGGACACTATTTCGCCAAGTGTCCCGCAGTGCTACAGGACAAGTAGTGAAACCGTCGGCCCTCCGCAACCATGCAGATTGTCCGACCTCGATAGATCAATACATTTGGGATGTCAAGGAATTCTTTACGGGTCAGGGTAACTTTGCGCTGCAAATGATCGTAACATCTCTCGCCCTGGGTGATTGACCCGCTATTGTCAGGGTCACTTGCCGCGTAAAGTCGTCGGTGGCGAAGCTCGATTTGCTCAGTATTGATAAGACATCCTTCACCTTCCCGTATTTCATAAAGACGGCTACCAGGTGGTCTTCAGTGATTCCCAAAGAAACCCCATTCATAGAGAACCGCGTTTTCGGGTGCCGATATCATCCGTCTAGAGTTTGAGAGGCTTTGTTGTCCTGACAACACCTTGGCTTTCTCTTTCGTTTTTATCAGGATAATCACAGATGACATGAGCTCTTTTTTCCAGCACTTTCGGTGCTATTTAAAGATTTTTTATAGCCTCTTCCAAGGTCTCTCTGCTATCGCAAATCACAAATGAATGTAGGACAAGCCATCTTTGACAAAAACAACACGCAATCTGACAGTAGACAAATCTGATGTAATACAAGACGACACTGTCAGCCAGCATTGATTTTTCTCAGCTAGTCACAGTAATTAAAAATAAACAAGACAAAGGCTGGGACCAAAAACTACAATGCATTTAATTACATTCGTAGGATAACTTGCATCGCATAAGATATGATGAATATTTTCCAATTCTTGATTAAGTCTACAAAGAGAACAAATCATAGACACACGATGATGGAAGAAGGTAGAAATCAGGTTTATCTTAGGAGACTTAAAAAAAAAAGAAGACTTCCAGTTGGTGTACAAACCCGTGAATAAACCTCATTCAACCAGTATATACAAAAAAAGGCAAAGTAAACTGTTTTCCACGTCCATGGTAAATTGAAGAGAGGAATGAATGGAATTGAGTTGTGTATGAAAAATCTTAACATCGTTGATGGGATCAAAAATAGAGAATCCCCAATCTGTTTTGTGAGCGCAAAAGGAGCGTATTATTCGCTTCCTCTCTCTATTTTGAAAATCGTGAATAAAATGTTCCTATTGCATACTCACTTAGAACCATTTATCGTCATTTTTTCTTTCGTTAATTGTTTTACTAATAATATCTTTTTGGGTTCCAATGTTTTCCCTCTACCTCTCTTTCTTTATTTCCGTGAGTATTGTCTATTTTTCGTCATAATTAACACCAACTGTTGGCCGAAATGAGTCATTAATGTTCTTGGTATTAAGTCCTTGTTTATATATACATTATCACAAATAAACACTATATATATATATATATATATATATATATATATATATATATATATATAGTGTTTATTTGTGATAATGTATAGTGCCAGGGTTGTTGTTTTTCAGAGGTTTACCTGATTTAAAACAGCCCTGACATGTGAGAACATCATAACGGTGTCCTCACGATACTTCAAAATCGGCATGAATATACTCTGTTGAAGTGATACTCTTTGTATATATATATATATATATATATATATATATATATATATATATGTGTGTGTGTGTGTGTGTGTGTGTGTGTGTGTGTGTGTGTGTGTATGGAAATACACATATGTATAAATATTATTCAGATGTTAATGAAAAAATGCTCCAGTAGGTTACCATTACTGACTTCTCTAGACTGGTTGCCAACTAAGGCTATGAAATCCAATCTCTCCGTCTATTTAACCCATAGCTAGAGGAAGAAATGATGGATTCATACCTGTCCCAAAGGTATTTGTACGTAAGTGAATGCAACGAATTAAACTGGAATTCGAACTCGGTTCTCCGATTTCTCTCTTCTAGATGATAGCCACGGCATCACAGCCTGTATCCAAGCTATTAATTATATATTAATAAATATACATATCATCCTACGTCTGTGGCACAGCTCGGAGTTTCATACACTACGCAATCATCAGGTGCATATTACAAAATAATCGTTTAATATTTTTGAATTTAAGATCTCTCAAACTAAATCTTACAATGTTTGGGTAGTTTATATATATATATATATATATATATATATATATATATAAAGGAGTTAATACCTCAGAAAATAAATACCAATTTAAAGATGCACATTTTATGAACATATTATATCATCAATATTATATATCATATCATAGATTATGCATATTTGTTATCTTTCTCTTTTCGGTACTTATCAATATACCTGATATTGGGTAAAGTGCTCAAAAGGGTATGTTATCTATGGGTTAACATACCTCTATTTTCATCACACACACACACACACACACACACACACACACACACACACACACACACACACATGCACACACACATAGGCTGAAAATTCTTTCCGCAGTAGGCTGCCATTAATTTTTGCAGTAGTCTGGTTGCCAACCAAGTCCTGCTATTCAACCGATATCAGGAAGAAAAGGAGACGGATTAACATCTTTGTAAAAGGTATTTTCGTGTAAATGAAGGCAACGAATTCATATGTAATTTTATGATTTCTTGTTCCGAGCCGACATCCACTACACCACAAAGCACATCCCAAAAATAAATATGAAACACTTCAAGAATTTTCTTGTCATCCTTGCGCCTATAAAAACGTGAATATGTGTGTGAGTGTGTGTGTGTGTGTGAGTGTGTGTGTGTGTGTGTGTGTGTGTGTGTGTGTGTAATGTCGAGACGAGTGCAACAATTTTATTCTGTTTCCGTCTCATGAAACGCCAATCCAGCGAGAGGGAGTATCGGTAGAGTTTCACAATATGGGCAGCTGTTATCGGAAAATGCGGCTAGTGTGTTTATTCTTAAGTTTTGAATGACTTCAGTGTCTTTCAGTGGAATGACTTGATTTATTTTTTAAACTCAAGGTGACCCATGCCAGTTATATATATATGTATATATATATATATATATATATATATATATATATACACCAGATATATTGCTAGCTTTATGATTGTATGTAAGAATGTTCTTGCAGTGAAGCCGTGCTCTGCATACGTTACGTGCACCACGAAGACCTGTTGTGTAAAATTAAAATTTGATGCCATTTTCTAGGCCACTATAAGCATCAGCGACAATAATAAAGCCACTATTTTGTATGTTCCATTTGTTACTTTTAAAGAATCGGAAAGCTTCTTTTCAAAAATGACAGATGAAGATCGTAATACTTAACATTATGTGAGTTAAGCCAAGTATCGTAAGTTCACTGTGACACATATCAATAATCCTAATTTACTTAGCAAAAATGATTAAATAACCACATGCTGTTATAGGAAAATACTTAAATTCTTTAGACCCAGATTGATATAGATTCTTCTGTACGTTTTCCCTTTTCTTTCACTCTTTCTTCCTTACTTTCCCCCTTTCTTTCTTTCTTTCTTTCTTTCTTTCTTTCTTTCTTTCTTTCCCCGACGAAGAGTCTCCGATTTTCTTGGTTCTTTTCACGAAATCAGCAACTTGGTCTAGAGAAAATGTCTTATCAATGGTTCAAAGACTTAATCGAAAAGTATATTGAGATTTCGAGTAAATGCCACTTATATGCTGAGTAATAAGTTTGTTAAAGATGGCACGAGCAGGAAATATGCCTTGTGAATTGTCCTTGATAACGTCTCAACTCTTATCATTAAACTAATGTTTTCCGGAGGAAACATTTTTGCAGATCATTTAGAATAATTTAAAAAGATTCTGAACCATCTTTTTTAGTTGAAGATTGCATTAAAAAGTTCGTTTTTTAAAGGGAATTTTCTTGGAGAGATACTTGATGGATTCCTAAGACAGCCGATTTATTTCTGGTATTTACCAAACAGAGACAAGAGCATCATCATATATTTATATTTCTAAATTTGGCCAAGGGTTGAGTTCGTTTTGTGCAATTATGTATATTTTTAGACTTTAGGCATTATGCCATTAAAGATGAATGTTTACTTTGTTGTTATAAAAATGAAAAAATGTTAGATCAATGTTTCTTTCCAGATAATCTGGCATCTGACTGTTCAAAGAACACTGTCCATCCTGTTAGTAAAAAAAGGAATATTATCAACAGCATGACATCATCATTACTGCGATACTGGCTTTTCATGTTAGGGAAATCAAATCAGGAGAATAGGGAGGAGGATCAACCGGTTCAAATCCACAGTCACGTAGAGCAGCCATTGAAAGTAAGAACTTGTGCGTTGGAGATTTGTCCTGACAAAGCAATACTCTTTTTATTTCTTTTTCCTGTGCCTATAGATGACCTTTTGTAACTGCCTCATCAATTTGGTGTCGCACTCTCCATTCAAGGTGTGTACATGTTAAAGATAGTCAATAAACCAATTTCCCAATTACAAACCCACAAAAAAACAAACAAAAAACTGAGGCCATGAGTTTTCCTGTAGATGAAAAGACTTTGGCCTTCTATAGAGCAGGTGAGAAAGAGTTTTTCCATTGCATGAGTTGCCTTTTTGTCTTTGTCTCGATTTGATGAATCCGAGACTCATCTTGGGTTAGGAAACGTTCAAGGAAACCAGTTAGATCTGCCTCAAACGATGTCAGATTTTGCCGTGATGTGATCAGTCTGTGTGATTTTGATCAGTTGTCAAAAGACATGACAACCACCGAGCAGTAACCTTTGTTATTAAAAGTTGATTGTGCAGGATATTCTGTCAAGGGATATACTAATAGAATTGGCTGTTTGATTTATAGTCAATCAAGATATGGCAAAAACGGTCAATGTTTTCCATAAGAGACAAATGCTTTAATTTCTTAGGAAATGTTAGATTGAACGTTTTGTTTCTAACCATTTTTTGCCGTCATATAATAATAATAATAATAATAATAATAATAATAATAATAATAATACATGTATATATATGTGTGTGTTTACTTATGTAGCAATGTTTCATGAGTACATCTTAGGCAAGGAAATTTTGTTTTAATTATTTCTTAGCATTTTGATTTCGTGTACAAGTGAATATGTAGTCTAATTTCTAATAAGGCTGGTCGTCAAAAATAAATATTACTTAGTATGGTGTCATATAAGTTGCACGCACAAATAATGTATCTCACCCTACAACCATTGCGTAATCTCTGAGATAAATAGTTGCTTTCTTCTGCTATTAGGTTGCAACTATTCTAATTGTGCAATTATAAATTTATTCATCAGAATATCTTTTAAGTACTGATGGCATCTTGAATTTATTTCTAATTTAATTTACTATTAACCTAAATTTTAATCTTGCTTATGACATATATATTTTTTCTTTTTAGATATATTATTTACTTACATTTAGTTTACCTTACTGTTTTTTCTTTTTATTCCTGAGGAAAATTTTTAACGAAAGTTTTTGGATCTTAACTATATTACAGCCTTGTTTTAGTTGGAATCGGAGAAAAATTTGAAAAAATTAAAAAAAACCCAGGTGAAACGCGTCATTTTTTTCTATATACATTTTTACCTTTTTTAATGTAAATGTTTCGACTTCCCCTACCTTTATTTGCCAGTGTTCCCTTCTGTCTGCCAATCTGACACACCTTTTATTTTCTCTTTCTTTCCCTATCAATTTTTCTTTTAGTCTTTCTTCCTCTCCTTCCTTTTCCTCTTCCTTTCTTTTTCTTTTCGCTAAGCTTACTTCCGTTGTCTTTGCCCACATACTCATACAAATAGTTGTATCCCACATTTGTTGTCTTTTCAATAGTTAACTGATAAAAAGATACTTTGGCAAGCAGGTTTTTTGTCGTAAATTGCTCGATATCAAGATACAGATCGAGCATTAATATGATCAATATGGGGAGGTTTGTTGCGTTGTCATTTTCAGTTAAATATAAAGCCCTAAGGTGCTTTTGTAATATAACAATCTCGCCCCACCCGAGGAAAGGCTGATGCAAGCGGGGGTGTTTTCCGGTCGTTGAAAGGAACGGATGTTTGTTTGACCTTATTTCCGGCAGTAGCGGAAATGGCTACAAGAGGCAGACAGAACAGGCGTCTCTGAGAATTACGTGGGCGTGCGTGGGCGAGGCAAAATCCGGAAGTACCGGTTTGGAGATTATAAAAGACCTCGTCGCATGGATTTCAGGGGCAGAGAGACAGAGGCAGACGAGAGAGCCAGACCAGACCAGACCAGACCAGAGGAGCAACAGATACGACGACACTCCCCCGTCAACCCATTAGAGGCGCGCTCTCTCACTCTCTGTTCCCTAGGCTACACGGTTCATCGTCATTAATAAAAATATAACTCATATTTTTATATATATGCGTGTTTGTTGTTTATCGATATATAACAAACATCATTTGGTGCTAGTGACTTGCTGTTTTGAGACAACAAAACAGATTGATACGAGCTGGTTACCACGGCAACGATTGAAAATTCAACGGACTTAAAACTACCGGATAGGAGACGAAAATAGTAAACAACCAGACGACAGCGAGGAAGGAAGAAAAGAAAAAAAGAAGACGAAAATATATAGCAGCCGCGACTATAGACGTCAGCCAAGGTAAGTGACTCATTGATTTGATAGTGTGTGTGTTCTCTGCTCGTGTTTATAATAAGTCCAGTTAGAAAAAAAAAATGCATACTTTTGCCATTGAGAAATGCGGATTGTTGGTGTCAAACACATTAAGAAGGGTAGAACGGAGGGGGTGAAAAGACCACATGTAGAGAGTAGCGCATAGGTTTGGGGTTGGCGGGGGGAGTGGAGTTGAGATATTTACCTATCTGTAAGTACAAAACATCTGAGTTAATGATTTATTTTTGTTGTTAATATTTTACCATATATGTGAAGTGAGTTTACTGGTATGTTGCTTAATTAATCTCACTTTTATTGAGTAAGTGAAATGTAAGATCATGTAAATGAAGTTTCTTCTACTCTTTAAAGTGGATAGTTGGATTAACTTGTTGATAACAATGTTTTCGTTGGGTTGTACAGTGTTAGGTTTTCTTTTTTTTTGGATTTCTTTTCAATGACTGTACACTACAAAATAATTTACATTTCTATGGTTGTGAATTATGCTTTTGTGCAGGTTCCCATCAATTCAACATCCTCTGTGAATTTTCATTTATGTGACTTGGGAAATATCTTTTGAAGATATACTAATTTCTGAAAACTAGTAAATACCTTGGAACAGATAGATATGGAAAGATTTAGTGAAGGATATGAAGAACTCCCGAAGAGGTTGACGATAGGAGTCATTGCTGGCGTGGTCGGCGTAATAATAATCCTGGGAATAATAGCCAGGAAGCGGATTTTTAAGTGTAAAAGAAGCAACAGTGCTTCGGAAAAGGAAATTGAGTTATCCGTTGTGAATAGTACTCCGGGGTCAACGGGTGTTCAACACTCAAATGTCTCTGCGTTAAACAGAGAGACGTCAACAAATCAGATATGCTTGGTTTCGAATCCAGAGGAAGTAGTTCAGGGAATGGAAAGCATTGTACAAACTAAGGAACTACGAGTCACGGGTCCATTTTTTTAGACTAAATTAATATAGATGAAACCTCTAATCCTCCACAAGTAAATTGCATGCGGATTAACGTTGGAATCAGGGTAATTTTCTTCATTTTCTATTGAACATTTCTCGGTCAGACTATGAATGATATGTACGGCAGATAATGGCCATTTTTTCTGTGTTCAAACATAGTATGTTTGAAATTAAATTAAATTAAATGAGGTTACATGTGTAACAATAAACTCGAGCAGAGGCACGCATGGTGTTGGTCAAAGGTCATTTACTCGATGTTAGTTTGGAAACTGGGGCGCGGTTACCGCCTATAATCACGTGGTTATACATTGGGGTGTCTACGCTTATGGACAGAGTCGAGAAAGAAAATGAACATTTTTAAGAACTTTGCCCAATTCTGTGAAAATGGATATTAAAAAAAAAAAGAAAAAAAAAGAGGAGGAAAAAAGAAAGAAAAAAAAAGAACAATGAAACATCGAGCTGGTAGAACAATTTTCGAGATGGATACGAACATTGTTGGGTTGCCGATGTAGGCTCCCCTATTTTTTTTTGTTGTTTTGTTTGTTTCGACACATGTTTTATACAATTGTCGGGCTTGTGTGGCATGGGGAGGAGAGTGAGGGTGTTGCGCTTAAAATGTTCTTAGGTGAACATTTTGGAAAATGGGTGGGCGAGGAATGTAATATAACAATCTCGCCCCACCCGAGGAAAGGCTGATGCAAGCGGGGGTGTTTTCCGGTCGTTGAAAGGAACGGATGTTTGTTTGACCTTATTTCCGGCAGTAGCGGAAATGGCTACAAGAGGCAGACAGAACAGGTGTCTCTGAGAATTACGTGGGCGTGCGTGGGCGAGGCAAAATCCGGAATTACCGGTTTGGAGATTATAAAAGACCTCGGCGCACGGATTTCAGGGGCAGAGAGACAGAGGCAGACGAGAGAGCCAGACCAGACCAGACCAGAGGAGCAACAGATACGACGACACTCCCCCGTCAACCCATTAGAGGCGCGCTCTCTCACTCTCTGTTCCCTAGGCTACACGGTTCATCGTCATTAATAAAAATATAACTCATATTTTTATATATATGCGTGTTTGTTGTTTATCGATATATAACACTTTTATGAAAATTCACTTCGAAGTCGGCAAGACTCTTCACAGTTAAGTGACAAACCTCTCTTCATTAATCATTTATATATATATATATATATATATATATATATATATATATATATATATACGCGTGAGCGTTTGTCTATTAAAACACTTTTAAAACTTTTAAAACTCTATTTCTATTGTTAAATAATGTAAGATTGATAGTAGAAGAAAATTGTTTCATACATAGTGTCTCTTTTATAGCGAGGTGCCTTTGATATAGTAATTTAAATAGTATTTTTGTATTTTCAACTCAAACCTTTCTTATATATATATGTGTATGTGTGTGGGATACAAATATATATATATATATATTTGTATACCACTATATTACAGGATATATTTGTTGTTTTTCTTTTTGCATGTGTATTTACACACGCACAAACATACACACATGCACACACTTCTCACACACACATCTGTAAACATCTTCCACGTACATCAGCAATCTTCTGGGTTTCATGTTTCCCAACATATTATTAAAGTGAACGTTGCCTTATCTATGATATACATTTTTACCAAGCTGACGTATTATTGCAAAAAGCTAATATCAATAACAAAGAACAAACCTCATTCACATTTGTCATTCAGCTAGTAGAAAGTTTGTATATTAAATTAACATTTATTTGATGAACAAATCAGCAAACATTCCCCGGCTATCAAATACCTCACAAAAGGAATCACAGTAAAAATTGCAGATGCTGTTCCCTAGTAACGGTACTGCATAATAGGGCTAGGATAAAGTTTTATTTTCACACTTAGATAGTCTATTCGGAATGTAATTATTTATTACGCCGCTATAAATTATATGTCAACCAATCTGTGCCTAGAATTAGTTGATCATATCTTCTATCAGACATGATTTGTTATCATTTCTATCAAACAATACTTATCCTCAATTTATCAGGCAGTGCCATCTATTCTTTAATCTTTTCTAAGAAAAATTTACAGCCACATCACAATACATAACTCTTTCCTTTGCGGGTAGACTTTACACTAGGCTATTTTGTATTCTGAGGTACGAAGGAGGTTAACTCTGACTAAACTCCGAGATCTATTATCAGCTAGGCTAAACTATACGATTATATTCTAGATTGGGAGCAGTTGGGCTTCTACACTGGACATCTCTTGGAATTTATTCAGATTAAAATTGATTTTTTAAACTTATTTGAAATAAATTTAAAAATACTTAAATTTGAATTTGTCATGATGCCTGTCACTGATGTTTGTCTCTAATATCACGGCTGTTTCAATCTTAGAATGAATGGAACAATTATCACATGAAACAGAATGATATATTTTTGTTTGTTGAGCTTTTCAAACATGATTTTTCTCTCGTTTTCCCTCTTTTTTTCTTTTTACGTTCAATATAGTGGATCAATGCATCCAGAGTGTAATAATTAGCAATTAGCTGAAATTAGATTGGAAATTGTCAATGAATAATCTTCGATCTCCATTCAATCACGAAACTTGACAACAGAAGAAAAACAAATATTTAAGTACAATATTTATTTTTTCATCATTAGGGTATAGATGTATTGATTTATTGAAACACAGGCACAAATACACACACACACACACGCACACGCACACTCATATATATATATATATATACAACAGCAAAATACCAGCAGACGTTAGTTTTAAAAAAGTGCTCAATGAATAAACAAAACAAAAAATGAAATATGCAGAGCCAACAATATGTTAAAGAACATAATGGTCACAACTTACATACTACTCAGGTTTAAACCATACATGTCTCATCTGGTGAGACCTATATGGTTGAAACATCGGTAGCAAGTAAGTGGTGAATATTTTGTTCTTTGACACACACACACACACACACACACACACATATATATATATATATAATCATCTGCATACAAGCCTGTTTCGACGTTCCTCAGTAATGCTAATATATTCCTTTTTTATTCAAGCTGGGATCGAAATCCAACTGTTTCATCATTAGGCGAATATCTTCCCACAGCTCTATCGGCGTAACGGCAGAGACAGTCAGCTTTAATTGCAGGTTATTTTATAGCAAGTTATTCACAGGATGTAAACAAACCCCAGTAACAGAGAGCGTTCAACTTGATACCGACCAAACTGCGTTCAATTAATTAACCAAAGAACGTAGCGTAAAGCCGTAAGGAATCACTGTTTTTATGAAATCTACCTCTCGCTATAGTGCTGTATCAACTCGCGAGAGCATGATACCAAACTTTTAATTTCTTGACTGAAGAATTTGAAAAAAGGTATGTTCAATCTTGAAGTGTTATTTTCTAGATGCTCGACTAATATCATATTATTTTACTTTTGAATTATGTGAAGATTGTTTGAAGAAAAGCTTTCAAATTAACCCGTATTTGATCCAAATGAAGAACACATTTGCCATGCCATTTTCATGATTTTTACAGACGGAATAAAGCAAATGCAACAGTAGAACCCATAAAAAAACATACAGTGATAGATTAGAGAGTGAAACAATATGTAGGAGACGTTATCCCGTTTTACAAAGATGGACTTCATTTTAAAAGGTTAGCCAGAAGAAGACCGCACAAGATGATCTTTCTGATGCCCTAAAAGTGATTAGCGATGTCATCCCAACCACTGAAATGAGAAAATGCATTGTGTATTTAAACATTAGCCAAATAATAATCCATTGCAATAAGAATGTTTAGGAAATGTCAAGGGTTGGAATGTTGGTTCCATATGACCTCTCAGTATCGAGTCATAATCAACGTGTAAACTATACTGCAACATTGCATTCCTATCAGTTTCAAGGGACTTAGTGGATCGGATCACTGCCAGACATAAGGAGTCAATCATTTATCACAATATTATGTGAACGCATCGGTGGCTTTTTCGCGACAAAAATCTCAGCATATATTTTTTGGTATGATGAAATATGCAGGGAATTATTTATCACGAGTGCCGAAATATATTGCCTAAAATTAAGGCATTTAAAAGCAATTTTGAACATAAACGTCCATCTTTAACAAATAAATATAAAAGGAATCACTGTTGATCATATATATGCATGACTAAAGATTCCCTGAATGACTAAAAATTCTAAAAAGAACTCGGCATGGAAAAGTACTTCATTTGGATATATTACTCCTTCTGACTATAACCTTTTAATAATTTTGCAAAGAAGCTTGGATGGACGTAAAGTAACGTTAAAAGAAGTTGAAAATGAATTAGTTTCATATATAAACATATTTCGAATCGAAACCGGATGAAGTGAAAAGACACTAGTACATAGAAAGGGAGTATAAAAAGCCGTTTTCCACTGGTAGATGGTGACAAGCTTCTTTCAGTAAGAACGGTCAGGCACCTCTTTATATCCTTTTCTTTTGCAATGCAATGCAATGTCGATGTGCACAGCATGACGTTCTCAAGGAGGCGGCCTTTCTCGTCCAGAGTTAGGTCGAGGTTGCTGTTTGAGCCGATAAGATGCAAAATGCGAAATCAGCGATAAAGACAGTGCATTACTGAAGATCACCCTTGATACATCGAAAATGTCTATATATATAAATATATAATGATCACCGAATACAAATGCAAGAGCCACTTAAAGCAGCTAATTACTTACTGTGTGGTGTTCTATGAGCGTAAGTCAAGGCAATAAGTGCAGTTCATGAAGTTCATGTGGGAAAGATAACGGTTTACATTAGACCTTAGAGTTTGTTCCATGAAGAAACACCCCTTGGAAAAAGAGTGTTCGAGTGGTACTTACTATTTTTAATGCGTAAGAATACGTAGGAATTTAGGGTGATTCATCCTTATGTATGTTATACGGTGTCCATCACTTGTGAAGGTCAGAATTTGTGGAACCAAGGAATGTAGCTCCCAGAACACTTACCGTGGAAACAGCAATAGAGTAGCGAGTGGTATGCGATTTTCTGTCTATGGGAAAGAGTTTTCAGAGTGAAAAACAATTACCAAAATTCTGCGTAGACGGTGTTGAGCTCTATCAAAAGAAGCAAGTGAGAACTGGGCAGCTCCAACCCAGATATAGCAACAATACTCCATTTTTTGTCCGATCTGATTTTTACAAAATATTTGAGGATGTTAGATACTAACTGGCGCGGTGCAATGAACCGAGCGACCTTCTTGTAAAAGAAATTCCGCAGATAGGCAAAAACTTTATTTTATCCGATTTTTTTCAAGTCAACCTTTAGGTAAGTTCTGTGAAAGGATCATACAGTAACCATAGCAATTGTATTCCAATGAGTTTCCGAGTGATTGCAACGTAATAGCGCGGGCATAATTATCTCCCATTCTTCTTTCCTTTTTTTTACTTTTATTTCTGATGTTTTTATGATTGTTTCCTACCAGTCTGCACATTCAGTGATGTTTCAAATTTCAAAAAAACACCAGCAGTATATTTTTCATATTTTTTGGTGATGGTGAAATTAACCATTTCCATACAATATACACAGAATGACTGTTGGTTGAAATTCATAAATATTTTCTTTTAAGACGGTTTTTAAGGAAATAGTCTTCTCTAAAATCAGGCGAGTATTTCTTTGAACACACTTCGTGTATCAACTGCCTTGATTTAGTTATTTCGGTGCCAGTATAGTATGTGATCTACATGCATGTTTTTGGTATAGCTTGTGATCTACAAAAATGTTCAAAGTTTTCAATACTCAAGCTTAATACTAAGGTGCGGGTCTCACCACTCTCCGTGACAAGTTCAAGTTACAGTTAAAGCCGCCTTCTTTGAAGATACCGCCTGTCCACTATAATTACTAATAAAAAAGATAACATCTACATTTCAAAAACATTCAAAGAAACATGGGACATGCAGAGGGCAGATTATTTGGTGGGAATATGACAAGTTGTGGTTTCAATTAAATCTGCCTGTTTTGAAGATTATGGTCTGCCCACCAAAGTTCGGTCGGTTAATGGTCATATGTGATAAACGCTTGGGCGATCATATCTCTTTCGATCCATTACTGGCTGGGCAGATTTTTCCGCAGTAAGTTTCTATTACTTTCTGCTAAAGACTGATTGCCAACCAACGCTATAGAACCAAATCTATCCTGTTATTTAACCGATAGATGGAGGAAGAAATGACAGATTAATACCTTTCGTATGGATGCGAACAGGAATTGGAACTTGGCTCTTTTGCACACCATAATTACTAGTAAAAATGTGGCATCAACATTTCAGAAACATTGAAAAGAACATGCAGAGGTCAATTAACTGGGAGGTTATATGACAAGTGCATATTTCCATTAAAGCAGCCTTTATTGAAATTTACCACTTCCTTAGTGTAAAAGTACACATTTTTACTCGTAACTCATTCTTCTGATCAAAATTGCACATTTATAACAAGATTTTGAATGTAAATCACAAGCCTGTCTAGATTTAAGCTGTAGATCACAATGGCGTGTGATACTAAACCAATTTGGTTATTTCTCTATAGAATTCCGTTTTAGAAAGGTTATTGTTTGTTTATATATTTGCTTATATTTTCACTTTCTTTGCTTTTGTTTAGACATCTTTTGGAGTTTGTATGTCATTCTTTTCTTCAATATATTTACGTTGCATTTTGAACAGTTTCCTATTTTCACTTCTTTTATTTTTGATACATCATCTAATGTAGTTCTGCCTGCCGAACTTTACTCTCTTTATATCTTTTTGCAATAATGATAATTAATGTTTATTTCTTAGGTTCTCGCATTGATGTCATAACAACTAAAGCACTGCATATTATTTCATTTAAGGTCGTTAAATCCAAGTCGATATTTTTAAGTTTCTTTTTTTCGTTTCACTATCATGTCTTACCGAATTTAATCCAAGATTTTGCCATTTCTTTAATGAGGTTCATTTTCTCAACTGCTTCCTTATTTGTGTAATATTTCTTATTTCGGAATTGAGTTTTCCATTATTAGGGATTTCTTATCTAGTTTCGTGTTTATTGTTTATTAGTCTTTGAGCATTTCAGATTTATATTACTACGTCTCTCGAATTTTCTGTTCTAATATTGGCGAACTATAATTGATTAGTGAGTTCAGCTTTATTTTTTTAGATCAGCGTACATCAATAAACATTTTTTCTTTGATAATTTTCTTTTTATATGTTTGTCAGTTAGCATCTTTATATTCTCTGAGGTTCAGAACTATTCTTCTCTATATTCCATGAAATTTGCGAAAGAATATTTCCGGATATTAGAGAAAATACTGTGAATTTGAACCCTCACATAACTTTCTATCTAGTCTAGTGATGGATATTCATGTTTAAACTGCTATTCAACTCATACGTAGCTGAAATAAAAAGAAACAGGTACATGACTTCTCCAAAGATATTCTTCTTCTTTATGTGCCGTGTCCCTTCAGGACATTGGCGATCATAGACTTCCACTTACCCCTATCCCTTCTCATAAAAAAGATTCCGCAGATAGGTAAAAATTTTATTTTATTCAATTTTTTTCAGGTCAACTTTTAGGTAACGTCTGTGAAAGGATCACATAGTAACCATAGCAACAGTATTCCATTGAATACAGTTTTCCTCTTGCTATCTTTTTCAATGTCTGCTCTATTATCTAGTTGCTCAAGTCTATTAAGTATGTCTCAGGACGTTTCTTCTGTCTTACTTTCCTGCTATCCATCCTGCGAGTATTAAATTCTCTATGCCCTCTTTCCTCATTACGTGTATTAGAAATCTCAGCTGTCTCTTCCTGATATAAGTGTAAGCGTCCTTTTCGTCTTCATCCTCTCCAAAACCGTGTCATTGCTCTCATATTTGGTTCATGTTTTGCACAAAAAAGAATGCATCCATCTAGGCTGGAATTTGAACTCGGTACTACAATTCCACTTTCTGTAGCGATAACAGTTACACTACCCATATAACCATGTTTCAATTGATGATTCGAATAAAATCAATATGGCTCGATTAATTATTTTTTTATTTTATTGTTATTTCACTCGAAGTTCGATTATTGAATGAAATTTATGCAGATACACACAGATACTACTATTTATGAATACAGACGCACAGGCGTTTATATACAATTCCAGACAGACTCATGCAAAGTTATATGTGCATACACAGATAATGCCAGAAACACACACACACACACACACACACACACACACACACACACACACACATATACATATATATATATATATATATATATATATATGAACATGGCACTTCTGCATAGATATTTATATTTATACTTCTATCAAGGTAGACATAAAAATTAGGCGAAAATTGATTTGCGATCATTTGGAAAATGGAATTGTCAAACCGAGTTCCTGTCCATGTCAATGTCATCGATTTTAATTTCATATCAATATGGATACAGGAATGTATGAATCCAGCTTTCCATATCTTAATTGTGCGATGTGCGTTGTACGTGTTGTGAGTATCGTCTCGTAACGAGGAATCAGAGAGCCGAGTTCGAATTTCAGTAAAATTCGTTGTATTCCCTTATGCGCAAACACCCTTATAAAAGGTATTAATCTGTCTCTTCTCCCTCTAGTTATGGGTTAAGTAGCAAGACAGATTGGGTTCTATAGCCTTGGTTTTAAATCAGTCTACCGCAGAAACCTACTATGGGAAAATCTTCTGTCTAGTCAATCATGTCTCTTTCAAGATTTGATCGACAAAGCGTGTATCACTTATGGCACTTAACTGACTGATGTCTTAATTCTAGTCAGCTTGACAAAAGTGAACGCAGTGATGCATTTCTAAACCAATCATATCAAGACAAATCTAATCCAATAGCGGTCGGATACTCAGTCCCCAATCATCACCATTATGTAGGTTTCAACAAAACTTATTCAGTTATACACTAATACTTTATTGCTATATTTATATCTGTAACAAATCAGATATGAAAAATAATAAGTGAAGCCTGCACAGTTAATTTCAGCAAAATGGATAGATACAAGACTTATCACTGACAGAAGTTTCACGCCGTACAGAAGAAATAAGTTTTTAAGAGTGCTTCATATGTTTATATATTAAAAAATAACATAGGAAAACCCAATAATTATAAGCAGACAAAACATGCTGTTTCATTTTCAGGTGCACATATATCTTCTGTCTTTTTAATTCCTGTTCTTTTATTGTTCTTTCGACTTAATAGAGTTTTTTCTCATATTCTCTTGCACTCAGTAACCTTTGCGTCTTCGAGGTTTCATTTCCTTGTTTTGGGAATATTATTAAATGAATCTGCATATCATGAAATATAGTTTCAAGGTATGTTCTATTTTATGGGTGTTATGTACTGTTTGCTCGAGTCCAGACACAACACCCATGGACTGAATAGTGTGTTTTCAATGTCCACTTATATATATATATATATATATATATATATATATATATGATGCAATGAATATGTGATGTAATGAATATGCATACACATTTCCACTCACAGTAAAATGATTGGCTGGTATCAGCCATAAATACAGACTAAGGTGAGGACGTAAATAGGTCTACGTATATTTGTCTACGTCTATAGGTCTACGTCTACTGACTACGCCTGTTGCATAAGCCTACGTCTTAGCATACTGCATGCGACTACGATGAATACTGGTCCATTACGGCTACTTGTTAGATTGTCCTAACAGATAAACATTTGCCAAAACCGCTTAGATACTTCGAATATATATATATATATATATATATATATATATATATATATATATATATATATATAAAATAACAACGATTGTGTTTCACCCACAAAAGTGTCGACCAGGGTATTTCTGGAAGATAACGTTTTTAAAGTAATCAGTTTTTGAAAATTATCTCTACGCTGAGTTTGGCGGAGTTTAGATCCACTCTTCAGGGGATTCGATCGTAAAATATTATTAACTGTTATGTTGATTCATAGCAAATTTCTGTTCATGAAAATCAATTTCAATGCCGAACGTATTATTGTAACTACTAATCATACTGTTACGAATAAAGCTGAAGTATACTAACATACGGAAGTACTAACATACGAAGTTCAGAATGAGAAGTCAGAGAGCCGAGTTTGAATTCCAGTTGAATTCGTTAAATTCACTTATGGGCAAATCACCTTGGGAAAGGTATTAATCCATCTCTTCTCCAGCTATAGGTTAGCAGTAGGACAGCTTGGGTTCTTTAGGCCTAGTTGACAATCAGTCTACCGAAGAAAGTTGGCAATCTACTGCAAGAAAAATCTTCTGCATAGTCAGTCATCGATCGAAAGAGACATGATCTCACTTAACTGACTGATACCTTGCCCGGAGGATAAAGGAATTTGCTAAGAGTTAACACGCTTACCAGTAAAAAAAAGACAAGCTATAGAAGCATTGACGACCACCCTGTCGATGATATATACTCCACTTGGAGCGATGGGTGTTAAGAGAGAAAAACTGTAACATACGAAAATGTTCAACGTAAAATAATTGGCAAGGATAAATTAAATGACACCAAAAACGGAGTGTAAACGATGGGATCGTTGGTGTATTATTCTTCTTCTATGTGTCATGTCCCTTCAGGACGTAGGCGATCATGGCCCTCCACGTCTCCTTGGTAGCTCTTAGCACGCTTTCTCCTTTACCTCGCACAAACTGCGCTCTGCTATTTACCTGCTCAGGCACTTCAAATATGTTATCCACTGCTTTTCCCTGTCTCGTCTTCCTTCTCTCTGACTTGTGAGTATCAGATTCTCTAAGCCTTCCTTCCTCATCAGATGTCCCAAAAACTTCAGCTGTCTTTTTCTGATGCTTAGTATTAATTTCTTTTTCGTTTCCATCTTTTCTGAAACTTCATCATTGCTGACATGCTCGATCCATAATATCCGCAGCATTCTTCTGTAGAAACACATTTCACTCGCTTCAAGTTTTTCCTTCATCTTTGATGATAGTGTCCAGCATTCCCTGCCATATTGAAAAAAACAGACATCACATAGCGATCCAGTACTCTCTCCTTTGTTTCTAGCGACATTTTCCTGTCATTTAATACTCTGCTCAGCTTCTGGAATGCGTCGTTGGCCGTGCCAGTTTGCCTTCGGATCTCAGTGTCGCATTTTTCGTCTTCCGTTAAAACACTTCAAAAGTACTTAAATTCTTGTACTTGCTTGATGTTAGTATCTTCAAACCTGTAATTAACGTTTTGGGATCCTCTGTTTGCTGACGACCATGCATTTGGTTTTAAAATTCATACAGCACAACGAAACACCTAAATGCGTTTCTATACATTCTCCTGTTGCAACATTTCCATAACAGTTTGGTTTGAAAATGCCCTGCGCATGTCAACAAGAAACATTTGTTTTTCATGTCAACGCCAGGCCACATACACCAAGAAAAGGAGAAAAAAAAGGAAATGTCTGTTATAACTAATCTGCCCTATTCACTAGACCTAGTACAAACTGATTATTGCTTTATCGATCGCCGCTTTGATAAGAATGTAGTGAATTAACATAGACACAAGCATACATTAACACACTCTCATACGCTGGTTAGAATATAGACACAGCAATAGGTTTAGGTCCCTGCCGAAGTCTATATGTGTGTGAGGGCAGGATTGGTTTCAGTACTATCCATTGCGGCCTATCGTTCTGCTGCCTTAATGGGAGATGTAGGATCGTTAGCATCTTTTCGTCTCCAGCAAGTGAACATGCAACGCTCATCTGTTTGTTCCCTACATCTGATGCTTCATATTAGACTTATGAAAAAAGAAATTTCATTGCTCAATACTTAAGAACACATAAAAAAAAAGGTTTGTATGTGTAGTTTCGTCTATACAATAAACAGTGTTAGGAATTATGTTTGGATTATTTTCATTATTTTATCAGAAAAAAAAAACCTTCTGTAATGAATGTCAACTTCAAGTGTTCGTCGAAAAGCGTTTCACATAAAAACATTTTTGCTCAAAGCGCTGCCTGAGTCAGTCAGTTAAGTGCCACACGTGATATACACTTTGGGCGATCATGTCTGGAAAGAGACATGACTGACTGGGCAGATTATCCCGCAGTAGATTGCCATTGCTTTCTGTGGTGGACTGGTTGTCAAGGCTAGAGAACCCAATCTCTCTTGTTATTTAACCCATAACTGGAGGGAAGACACGGATTAATGCCCCTCCCAAGGGTATTTGTGCGTAAGTGAATGTAAGGAATCCAACTGGAATTCGAACTCGGCTCTCCAATTTCTTGTTCCGAGCCGATATCCACTGCACCGCAACGCACATCCTCTCAGGAAGCGCATATAAAGGTGTATATATAAAATGTATTTGTACTTTATTTTACGAAGAATAAAATTGGTAAGCAAAAATCTAAATGACTTGTGAGTCAAGTTAATGATGGATTATTTCCGTTCTTACTTTCTTTACCAGCTGAGAGAAATGTCATTTTGTGCCAATAGAATGGGAGAAATGTGTTACTAATCATAGGCATTTTATGTTAAATTTCTTAGATTTCAACTTATGGAAAATTATTAGTCATTCCTACTTGTTTGGCAACCTACCGCGAGATAGTGTCTCTATTAAAGCATTCAGTCTCCCTTTTGTTGTGAACAGAATCTATCTTGCACATTTATAAATCTAACATTTGTCCATGTATTGAATACTGTTGTCATATCTGGTCGAGTGCTTCTACTATTCATTACTATTTCAACTAATCCCTGAAGCGTCGTTTTGGACTTCTGCGTAGCCATTTGATACTGGCGAGTTCTTTAAACCGGATGATAAGTGGGAGTCGAGTGGGACGCATTCTGGACACGTGACCCGCCCAGTGTCAACAAACTCCCGATTGAAATAGAGGTGCAGATCTTTTTAGTTTGGTAGACACCGACTGTGACGATAAAGTTCTTTAAATAAGAGATGGTGGCCGTATTCGGAGCCTAAACATTAGCTGAGCAGTTTTGCTAATTATCCCTATATCTGAAGTTTAATTTTATCGAGAAACTGTAATATCAAAAGCTTGTAAAGCCTGAAATTTTAAACTATTTTGAACGTTCTCAAATGTAATTGTACTTAGATATTTATCAAGCACAACTTTATCTGGCCGAAGATAAATAGAGTAGAAAAGACGGATAACACACACAGCGTTCTTATCTACTTGTAACTGTGGATAAGTAATAGAATTTGTGACAATATATCAGCTCTGCATGTAATACTTATATCTAGCCTTGAGTCTATTCTGAAGGTCAATTTATTTGCTTGTCTTCCCTAGAAATGATTGTTTCCAATAAAATGTATTATACCTTGAACCATAGTAATTTCAGCTGCTGTGTGAATAATAATCGACAGTGAGCCGACTTAATAGTCTCCATGTCATTTTGGTCTTCTCTATGATCCCTGACATACGATGTTTTGCGTCATTACTGAAGCAATGTTATTTGCCCTAGCTCACGTATGATTAATGACCATTTATCGTTTCTATTCTTAATATTTTTACCACATTTTCTCAGCGTTTAAATTGTTCTTCGGGTCAGTCTTAACTCATTTACGGTCAAATTACTGCAATAATACCTGAATGTGCGGGAAAAGGAAAAAAAAACTCGTTGTATTGACATTTTTCACTCCATGCAAACATTCCTTCAAGTTACAGTCACAGATTGCAAACAACCCAAGTTTTTGATTAAAAGAAAAAGTGAAAGAATCACCAGGATCTTATATCGAAAATTAAGGCATCCTGTATGTTAATCTTTACCTAGACATCATAGAGTACCAACTCCAAAATACTTTTATGTAAAATGTCTATCCTGTCAATTAAACTATCTTGATCGAATTCTAATTCCTTGTGGTTAGATTTCTAGATTCTAGCAATTGGATACAGTAGAAAATACTGGTGAATTGCTTATATGGTATGAAAAAAGATTAAGCTTTCTATTGGGCAACAACCGTATTTTTATGGTTTGATTTAACAATATTATATTGTTATAATAGAACGTTTATCAACTGTTTGTATTTGCTCTTTCAAGATAAAATGAAAGACAAGTGTTCTTTTACACGGTTGATTTCTTATTTTGCAAAATGTAACTGAACCCTATTTTGATGAATACTTTTTCTATTTGTTTAGCCGCGTCCCCACAGGAAGTTGACGACTATTGCTTTTGTGTGCTATAACTGTTACCGTTATAGAAGAATGATTATTGTAAATTGAGGCTTAGAAGTCGACCTTAAAAGTTGTCGCTCAAAATTTTGTGTTACCTAGCGAATAGGTCAACCTCCCAAACGTATGGTAGGTTACCAGTGGACCAAAACGTAAGCCTATTGGTAAATGAAATTAGGCTACAGTATTAAATAACAGTGGAATTCGAAATCGGAAAGCTGAGTTTGAATTTCAGTTGAATTCGTTGCATTAACTTACGCGCAAAACCCTGAGGAAAGATGTTAATCCGTCTGTTCCCTCCAGTTATGGGTTAAATAACAGAACAGATTGGGTTTTATAGCCTTGTTTTCCGACCAGTTAACTGCAGAAAGTAATAGCAACCGACTGCGGGAAAATCTTCTGCCCAGTTAGTCGCGTATGGCATTCAACTTAATAACTGATCGACACTATGACCTATGCCAAAATTACATAAGGTCACGCCATTTAACTGTATATTGAGACGCTAATAGTAATATATTTCTTTATGCGTTGTATAGCAAACGACCTGCAACACACACCGATATTCTACCGATATAACCTAGTGAACATTTAAAATTAGTCCTGTTTATTCATAAATTAATTAAAGTTAACATCAACTTCTACAAAATACAAATACCATGGATTTCTCATTATGCCAGGCAGGTGTTTTTATTTTACTGCTACGTATCCTATGTTGTTAAAAACACAGTATCACTCATCCGCCATTTGTATCAGTGGTGTAAACAAATATCAACGCCACTACTCTAACCTTAATTGAAAACTGAATTTAAGTCACTATTTTGGAATTTTATATTAATTTCTGTGTTAATCTGCCAAATATGTTCCCCAAACATCAGTTTTAGTGGAATATATTTGTGGTAATCTGCTAGAGTTACGGTAAATGGTGTGCAGCAATAGTTAGGAGTCCTGTTCCACTTGTTTACAACTAGGTGTCAATTTTATATCCGCCATATGTTGATCTAAAGTTTTGGAATTATGTTTTTAGGCTTGAAAACGCCACGAGTACACCGTAATCTATAGTTTTTTTTTTTTTTTTTTTTAATCATTTCACCCCGAGCAAGGCAGAAACGCCACTGATGTGCAGGGGGTTACATAAATGTAGAAAGATTAATTAGAAAAGAGTGAGGAGTACAAGCTAGTTAGAAAGGAACAATAGAAAGCTGAGAAAGCAGGTGCAATGACAGATACATGGGCGGAGAGAACGTGAAGATTATACAGGGGAGGGGGGAGAGCTAGAGTCCAGTGGTTAGTAGGTGAGTATTAACTTTGCTTTTAAATTTCTGGAGGTCATAGCCGTCAGGAAAGCAAGAATACGGGAGCGAGTTGCACAGGCGGGAAGTGCGAGAGAGGAAGCTGCAGGAGTAGAATTGTCGTCTGCGTTTGGCTAACCTGACTGTGAATGGGTGGGACCCAGTTGCCAGTCTGGTTGCACGGGTAAACACCTGTAGAGGAGGCATCAGTGACTTAAGCTCATCCGAGCAGAAGCCATGAAAGTATTTATAGAAGAGACAGAGGGAGGCCACATTTCGACGATGGGAAAGTGGCTGCAGACGAGTCGCCAGATCAGTACCTATCACATTACAGACTCTCCTTTGGAGCTTGTCAAGAACACTGAGGAGAACGGCAGGGGCACCTGACCATAAATGGCAGCAGTACTCCATGCACGGACGGATGGTTGACTTGTATATATGCAGGATGGATTCAGGTGGAAAAAACATCCTGGATCGACATAGTGACCCAATCTTCTTAGCAGTAGATTTTGCTATGGATTCAATATAGTGCTTCCATTTGAGGTCTGAGGACAGGGTAAGTCCGAGGAGGCGTAGTGTATTACTCTCCGGGAGAATCATCTGGTCCATGCTTATGGGAGGCAGAAGAGGTTGCCTGTAATGGTTGACAGACAACAGCTTGGTCTTAGAGGAATTGAAGTTGACAAGCCACTTCTTGCCCCAGTTCACCACAGAGTGTAGATCCCGCTCAAGGTCAGCAGCGAGATTATGTCTGTCCGCCACGACAGGTTTCTTACTGGAGCGGGAGTATTATATTTACAGGTTTGTGAACGGGGGATCGAAACCATGTATGCTGTATTTACAATCTAATGACTGTCGCCTAGACCTCTCGGCCAAGCTGATCAGTAATAGAACAGTAAATATTAAAATTATTTGTAATAATAAAAGCAATTATTTATGGGGTTTCTCACAGATAAAGAAAAGACCTAACGCGACAGAAAGGCGTTTCTGCTGACAAGCAGAAACGCCTATAGACAATATTAACTACAGGGGGGAGGGCGGATGCGTTGTGGTGCAGTCGACTCGGAACGACAAATCGGGGAACCGAGTTCGAATTCCAGTTGACATTTTTTGCATTCCTTTACGCGCAAATATCTTTGGGAAAGGTATTAATCCGTCACTTCTCTCTAGTTATGGGTTAAATAACAGGACATATTAGGTTCTATAGCCTTTGATGGCAACCAATCTACCGCAGAAAGCAATGAAAACCTACTTCGGGATAATCTTTTGCTCAGTCTGATCGCCCAAGCGTGTATCACTTATGGCACTTAACTGACTGAACTACGGGGAAACTGATGTGAACGATTTGAAAGAAAACCCTGAATTTTCGGGTCAAATAATGAAGAAAAAGTGTCTGGAAAATTTAACACTTAGAGAACATATTGAAGAAAAGAGAAGCTGTCAGAAACAGCGTGTAGCCTACATAAAGTGTGTGTTTGAATGGATACAAGGAAACAGAGGAATGGTAAAGAATTGAAAATCGCTTCGAGCAAAAAAAAAGAAGGAAATTGTAGAGAGTCACGATCGCCTACATTATGAAAGGACATGTCCTATATAGTAGCGGCATTTATTTTTACATTAAAAGGATTTAACACTGTAGCAGTTATTTATTCGATGTGTTCTAGTTATTAACTAAGTGCAATTTGTCTTAGTTAACCAACAGTATTCAATTTTGCAAAGCGCTTAGCATCAGTAATTTCTGTGATTGGAGGCTTATATGTGAATGACTATTTTGATATACTATAATCATACTCTGCGTAATTCAGCCACAGAAAGATGTTTTTATTGAGGTAATAATGTTTACATGACAGAAACAAGTCGGTATCTAAGACGCAGTGACGAGGGACGTACACATCAATCACTTGCTGGCAGCAGAATTTCAGCTCAAGCTCGACATTTCGACTGTTGTCTCAGTCGACAAGATTAGAGAATTTACGTTAGATTTCATAAATGACTGCTCAGTTTGTGACTCATCTTCGACTCTTATTGATAGTTGTGGAGATTTAGTGTCAATGTCGCTGCAACAGTACAAGATACTTCTTCCCTACAAAGATTCACAGTCGGACATACGGCCACATGAAGTGACAGCAGATAAATGTTGTTCATGCACCTTGTATTTTTGCCAATATTTAATTTAAATTTATAAACAAAAGAAATGTGAAAAAAGAACAAGTGTATGGAAGTCGATTAACACTACTTTATTTATAAAGATTAAACGATTTTTAAAACGTAACTAATAACTGGTAAATACTTCTAGACGGCTGCTGAATCTCAAAACGAATGTTGCAATTTGGCATTCTATATATGCATATGAGGGGATGTTGAAACAAACAGTAAATTTATGATTCCGGCACATCTGACTAAATTATCAAACATCCTTGATTGCATCCACTTACGCGAAAATACTCATGAGGATGGTATTAATCAGTTTTTCCCCCTCCAACTATGGGTTGAATTTCAGAACAGATTGAGTTCCAGAACGCTGGTTGGCAATCAGTTTACCGCAGAAAGAAATTACTGCAGGAAAATCTTCTGCCTAATCAGTCATGGAAAATAGATATGATTGCCCAACCGTATATCACATATGGCACTTAACTGATTGACTGACAATCAAACATAATTTCATTTTAGAAGTGCTTATTGATCAGACAGAAAACGTTTCAGTAAAATGAATATATATTACAAACCTTGTTCTTGAAAGGTAGATGTCTGTGATGAAGTTTCTTTGTTTGGAGGTATATCTACTCCTTATTGGTCAATTAATGACGAAATCTAATTTTTCTTGGAGCATTAGTAATCTATTTTACAAAAATGTATTGCTGCTAATTTTTTTACTATAAATGGAAAATGTATTTTTGGTATTCTTACTATAAAAATGTATTTTCGTACTTTTATAGTGTCTTATTTTTGTTTGGGAGGGGCGTTCACTATTTGACCATAGCTGGGATTCTAACAGGTGCTACTCCCCGGATAAGGAAGGACCTGCGAACAACAGCAATTAAGATGTAGTTCTATGATCATCAACACATCCTGAACGAAGGTATAGCTGTTGGTTATCATTTATCGCTATACCCAGGATAATCTGCGTTAAAGATTTTGAACGTAAAGAAATTATTTTTATATTTTTAATCTTGGGAACTTAGTTCTGGTATTTAATAGGACAAAAACGTTGCAACCGGATGTAATACAAGATCGTGGTTCAAAGTGCATTTAACAGCCATACCGTGCAAAAATTCACAAGCCCTCTCGGCATTTACCTTTTGGGAACACCAATAGGTCTCAGGCAATAAACCCAGCGCCTTCTCAAGGTACTTACCCGTTTGGGGAAAGCCCTCTGTTGAACACAGTTCAATAAGAGGTATTTATGACATTTTTAGAGGATAGTCTTTTTACAAAATACTGGTTTATTACATGTATTATACTTAAATTATTTTAATTTTTTTAATACCAAATCAAAGAGAAGACACCAAAACCAGATATATACAATTAAATCCATTACTTAAGAAATTATTAATTTGGCTGAATTAATATACCACAGTGGGCTGTATTTAATTTTGAGAAGGTAAAAATTCAAATCTCAAGTTGAGGCGTCAGTAAGGACGAACTACTTTTCTAAAAAGTCATTGGTGAGAAAGACTGAAGGCATATTTCCATGCAGCAGATATCTCATCAGGGAATGATGATGAAAAATGGTGCTAATGATGAGATTAGACTATAGGTAAAGATATGTTCCCCATTCTTGTCATTTAATGCACCATATTGATTTTCTTCACTTATAAGAAAAAATAATCTCATGTCTTCATTTATTTAACATTATTTGAAAAATGATATTACATCCATCCATCGCTCTTTCTATCTACGGACTAGTTTAGTATCCTAAATAGACTTAGTATTCAAACAGCAGTAGATATCAGGATTTCTAATGATAAATTTCATAACATATTAAAATATTGTCAGTGTCCATCTCATTATAGTAACAATTAACACAAGTATTAGTCAGTTAAGTGCCATACGTGATAGACGCTTCAGCGATCATGTCTCGAAAGACATAACTGGACAGATTATCCCGCAGTAGGTTGCCATTACTTTTTGCGGTAGACTGATTGCCAGCCAAGGTTATACAACCCAATCTGTCCTGTTATGGAGGGAAGAGACGGATTAATATCTTTCCTAAGGGTATTTGCGCGTAAGTTAATGCAGCGAATTCATCTGGAATTCGAACTCGGCTCTCCGATTTCTTGTTCCAAGCCGACATCCACTGAACCACAACGCACATCCCCTTGCAAGTATATGTTTAAAATCTTTCATATCTAAAAAAAACATTTTTTTGAAAAAGCTGTTTATAGACTGTGTACTTATAACAGTAACTTTAATAATTTTACATCAACAATTAAAAATTTAAATTGACGCTTATGAGGTATAAGATTTGATACGTTTTTTTATTTGGGTCAAGATAACATGGCAGTTCTAATATATATCAATGCCAAATGATTATGAGTACATCTTCAACATTATCATTTAATTTCATTTTTATTCATGATGTCGCTATGTATATATATATATATATATATATATATATATATATATATATATATATATAATCATCTACGTACAAGCCTGTATCACAGCTCACCAGTGTGGATAGACATCTGCTTACCTCCAGCCGAAATCGAATATATATAGTACTGATTTGAGATGATTCTTAGTGTCAAGGTTTTTGCTTTTTCAGTGGTTTATTGATAAAAAGATATTTTGGCAAGCGGGTTTTTTGACGTAAAGTGCTTGATAACAAGTTAGAAATAGAGCGTTGATAGGATTAATGTGACAAACTTTTCTACATTAATCCTGGATATATACATTCATGTGCATATATATATATATAGCGTAAAGCCTCGATTAAAAGTCATGAGTTATCTCCATCTAACCCTTCAAGTTACTTGTTCACCACTATTGTAGCCTGGTATTGAACTCACAACTCTAGAGTCAAGTCAGGAACTAACCAGCGTCATTATCCTTAAGGACACATGACCCAGTGGATATAGATGTTGCTGAATTTTTGGGACCTATAAACCTAATCTCCAGTATTCGTTTTTTTTTACCAGAGTTCATATTACAATTTTTTATGTTAATGATTTTCTCTAGTATTTTTTATTAGTGCTCATATTGCAAGTTTTGACAATAATGATTTTCTCTAGGAACCAGAATCGTACAAATGGCAACAAAGATGAAGACAATAGTCCGAATAATGTAAATACTGTAAATACTACCTCATCTCAAAAATATAGACAAGTACTTACCATTTATTCAAAAATTGTAGATTCGCGCTTAACAAGATGTCAGTGGCTGTACCCGACATATAAACGGGAGGTTGACCCCGCTGCACTTAAGAAGTGCACACTTAGGACAAACTGGTTGGTAAATATAATGCACATAACTAAGAGGGAAAAAATGAATCTCTAAATTTTTAGTCAGAATAACATTATACGTTCTGAGAAAACCTTAAACGTCTCACACAGTTTTACCTACTAACTGATAAATTCTGAAATTGAATAAACAATAATTGTAATTGTGAGTTTTAGTCAGCTACTTATATTAGTATTTGCAATAATAACATTACTGTATGAAAATAATAAAACACACACATTCACTAAATAGCAGTGGCAAACTAGTGGTTGACCAAACTGAGCTTAGTATATTAACTGTTAGCTCACTCTCTAAACGGGAACCAATTTATGCGCCTTGATCATAACTATTTTCTGCTTTTTCTCTTTCTTAGAACGTAGACGATCATGGTTTTCCACTTGTCTCTATCCCTTGTTGCTATCAACATTTTTTCCTCTTGGTGTCTCTCCCAAACCCTTGTTCAAACCCATCAAGTATATCTTGCACTTTATTTATTTATTCTCTTATGTAATATCTATTCTAAGTTCGTACATATTATTCAAATATCTTGTCTGTGAAACTTGTGTCAAACAAAATAGTTAATTCCAGTCATCAATTTCACTTTGCATCAAAACAATTTTTAAGAACAGACGTCGACATTTTAATGAAGCTATATCGAATGAAACACTTTTACCCTGAGGCTGGCTAATTCATTTCGCAAGTTAAACACACGATATCAATATTACTTCTTAATTCTTGATATAGTTTTAATCTGAGTGGCACAACTAGAAACTCTATATCTTCTAGTGTAGCTAAAAAATCACAAAAAACAAAAAAACAAAAAACAAACATTTGTATAAGATCAAAAGATCTCGTAGTCAGGTAGGCATCCCTGGTTCTCATTCAACAAACACGAGATTCTGTTATGTTACAAATGACTACCACTTGGCATCCGAAGATTAACTGAAGGAAAGGTGTATACCTTTTGATGAATGAATTGACGTAATTCACTAGGGTTTTGCTTGTAGTAAAACGAGAAATATCAGTTAAATTACATAACTTTCTTCAGATAGTAAATTTACACAGGTGAAGATATCGCTAAATTGGTTTTATCAGTTTTGAACGCTTTTCATAGGTTTACTTGGGGAGGATATGTACTAATGTATGGAGTGAAACCTGTTTTATGGTATTACTTAGCATCAGGGTGGTGTAGTGGATAGTATTAAGAAATTAAAACATCAGAGAGCCGAGTTCGAATTCTTGTCGAATTCGTTTTATTCACTTGCATGCAAATGCTCTTCTCTCTTCAACTATAAGCAAATAGCAGGGCGGTCTTGAGTGGCAATCGATGTAGAAGAAGGACAACTTTCGATACAAAGGTTAAAGGTTAAATAGCTTCACCAAACCGCAATTAACCATGCGTAGCGAGTACAGCTACACTCCGGAAGACATGATCGTTTAGGAAGGAGTGCCTTTAACAAAAGGGAGCAGACCCTGGATTTGGATTTGAAATCTGACACATTTGAACTTATTAGAAAAAAAAATTAGCCTTTGAAACTTTTAAAAGAAGTTGAACGCATAATTTTGCCGAAAATAATTTATTTTGCCTATATTGAAGAGATGGCGGCTCGCTCGTATCCTGGCATGCCTGTTTATTAGGGCCGCTAGCCTGCCCCTGTTGAAGACGCCTGCTCAAACACATTTGTGTTTGTTCAACACTCACAGAGACCACCTGTGATTTATGCTGTAGCTATTTTGAGCGGGCCTTAGTTGCATATTCTGTGAAAGAGCACGTTATTTAGCCTAATCAACAGACTGATCAAGGACCATACGATCAAACCTCCGGTAACGATGACACTAGAAAATGGGCACGTGGCTGAGTGGCTAAAAATTCTAACCATGAGACCCGCGTTCAAATATAATTGTTGTCGATTTATCAGAAAAGTGATTCATTAATGTTATTAGGTTAGAGAGGCTATCCCAGCGTGCTGCATCTTTGGAAAGTGCCTGACAACCATATGAAGAGTTGACCCTATTTTGAAGTAATGAAAGCAAAAATCTGACTCCCATTTTATAATTACGATTGGCCTTAAGTAATTCACACAATTACCCAAGTATTAGAAATCGACGACTTCATACTTACTTTCTTTTATGCAACATCTCCTGTATATTATGATCGATTATTGCTCTCCAAAACATGCTATTTTTTATGATTCGGAGTGATGTTTATCTTTTAACTATCCAGCCCGTTCCATGTTCTACCATCCATTTACAAAAGCTTGTCCGGTAGGTTAGTGAATGTTTTCGGTTTCCAAAGTCGTCTTCTGTATGCCCTGTGAGTATCAAATTCTCCAAAACTTTTTCCTGATTATGTGTCCTAGAAATTTCATCTCTCTATATATGATTCTTCCAAGAAACTGTTCAGACGAGTTATATTCCTTAGTTCAAACACTTCTAACCATCATGGCCAAGGGACACCCTGCCAGGTGGCGTGTAGCGAACCCCCTTCATTCTCTTTGTATTCCATTGGTGAGATGTAAGTTTCAATCGAGCAGTTTTGTGGAATCAACTTCCAAGTTAATGCTTCGCCGATCAGTACAGACTTAACTTATTCAAATCTAGGATTAACCGTTATATTTTCCCACATATAGGCAAGAAATGTGCCTCTTACACTCTAATCTCTTATCTCGAGGGGCTCTCGGGCCTTATACAGGAGGTGAAGCGTACAAGCGCCATTTGTGCTATGGTCTTTTTATTTTATTCACAAGTATTCTCAGCATTCTTCTCTAGAGCCATATCCCTATCATTTTATGGCTTCAGTTGTAAAAAAAACTGTCCGGTAATTTCAACCATGAGGAGAATTGATATGACATATCATTACAGCACTCTTTTCTTGGTTTCTAACGTAATTTGCCAGTTTCTTATTACTTTGTTCAGATATTGAAAGGCATCATTCGCTATTAAAACGCACCTTCGGATATCTGTATCATAAAATCCCGCCGTCTGTTCAAATCATTCCCAATTTAATTTCTATATTTACTTGATTCTGACGTCTCCAATTTGTAATCTGCATATTGGGCTGTTTCTCTTGCTAACACCCATACAGTCTGTCTCCTCCAATTCAAGCTTAATCCTTTATTACTTCTTCCCCTAACTAGTAGTTCATGGAGTTTTCTTTCTATGTTTGCTATGAAAACGGCGTCACTTGCGTATCGAGCTGTTAAGATTGTATTTTCCATTAATTAATCTAAGTAGGACATATGATCGCCTCACTGTAAATCTGACGAGAAGACACATCCTAATATTATGCCACTTTCTATTTTTGTGTACTTTCAAAATTCAGTTTCTTTTCATATGTAGCTAGTTTGTAGTAAATATTCTGCATTACTCTAATGTTTTTCATCAAATAAATCAAATATTTGTGGAAGGCTTTTATACAGTCTATGTGACTTATGTTTACGTCTTTGATACTGTGAAAATTAGGTTAGGCTCTTTAGTGTTTGCATTGCTTTCTCCGATATAATATCTGTAAAAAATTTAAATGATTTTAATTTTAAAAGGTTTTAAAACTTTATAAGTTATTTTAATTAAAATTTAATAAAAAATGAAAACAATTCCTGTAAAAATTCATCATTCATCGATCATTTTTTTCTTAAGACATTAATAATATTAAATATATCCATATTATATTTTATACATAAAAGAAAGTAAAGACTTTTCTCATTAAGTAATGTTTTAGTTTTATTAGATCAATTCATTTTACGATTCAGAGCAGATTTTCTGTAACTGTGAGCCCTGTTTTACAAATAAAGGTTTTTGATTTAAATTTTCCAAGGTCTTCTGCTTATAACTACCATAAACATTGTCGTAAAAATGAATTTCTCAGAATTTAATAAAATTAAATAAGTGGAGAGTAGTAGATGTAAAAGAAACGTTTTTTTTACTAAGACTTGTTAAAAGAGAAACGTTTTTAAAATAATTTAATTCATTTAAGAAAAAGGTCTAAAAGTTTTATTAAAAGTTGACGTTTATTTGATTTTTGCAAGAATTTGTAAATCCATGTTTTTCACTATAAAAAGATGCTAAAATATTCTATAATAATTTAGAGTCACTTACTGATGCAAGAAAAACAGAATTTGTATCTAAAATTTAGAAAGTTATAAAAAGGATCCAAAAATTTAATTTAACAATAAAAATACCTTGATAATATTTCCTTGATAATTTACTTAACCGTGAGTCATTTTTTATCACGTATGCTCATCTTTATCGAATCTTTGGAGACACCAACTTTGCTACCTCAGCTTCTACAGACAGTTCCTTTTTCTTGGAGACAAGAATAAATCTGTTGGCATTGCTGTATGAGACATTATAGGAAATAATATAGCATTTAGACTTGAGATGTCCAAATGTTTTTGCAAAACTATTGCTATGATTACTTTCTTAAGTAGTTTTCTTTTCATTCTATTTTCGTTGTGTTTTTGTTATTTCAACGTTCTTGTATTTCGATAATTTGATGTTACTTGAACCCATAATCACTGTTCTTAGGACTCTGCAAGCTAGACTTCGTCACGAAATCCTTAAGAATATACCCGCATTGCACAGTTCTTTCTTTATAAGAGATATTCTATTTGCTTAATGGTAGTAGAATGCAAAATAGAAATTTGATGTTGCGATAAAAAAGGCAGAATATAAAAAAATAGGATGAAAAAATACAATAAAAATAAAAAATTCTCCCGTTTTCCTAGGCTTGAAAAAATTATCTCTGCCATTCACCGAGAATAAATAAAATTCGATGCTATAAATCTCAACCGGCTAGTAATATATTTCCTATGGCTGCGATTTAACTACTGCCAGTATTTTTATTGCTTTTTCACAGCTAGCATTGGACAATATATATGACCTACAGTAGAAATTAATTTCATCAAGTTTCATTTGGTTAAAAATCAAATTGATGGCCGAATTCATGTCAGTGAGTTGTGACTATCATACAATGAATATAATAATATTGATTAATAATAATCAAAAAATGAATCACTAAACTTCTATTCAGTGACGGGAGTTTTGGGTATGATGATAAACTACATCCGGTAGCAAGATCGAGAGGTTTTGAAGAACATGGAATCACCTCTGCGTTGCTGTTGTCTATCCATTACTCCACAGTGACACTACGCATCGGGATGGAATGAAATACTTAAAACTTTGGCTGAAATCGTCCACCTAGAAAAGGCTGATTGTACAGAGACGTTTAAATTTAAATTTAAATTTAAATTTAAATTTTTGTCATCTTATCTATCTCGATGCATAACCGTCTCACGGTCATTTAAACAAACGCAACACGAATACGAATTCTGTTCTTTGATTTCTCTTTTAGAGCCGTTATTCACGACACCACCCGTATATACAATATTACCGTACCTGGTATTCCCAAGCGATTACCGATCTACTTACTGACAGGTATCAACATTGCTTAAACTTGATGATTGGATGAGAGCTGGTGTTTCAAGGTGATGTGTCTATAAGTCAAACTATATCCTTAATGAAAAAACAAAAAACAAAAACAAAAAAAAACAAAAAAAACAACAAAAAAACAAAAACAAAACAAAAAAACAACAAAACAAAAACAAAACAAAAAAAACAACAAAAAAAAAAACAAAACAAACCAAAACTCTATCCTAAATTTGAGTTATTATTCGTCGCTAAATGTTTTATGTTTGTTAGTTTGCGGCATATCAACTCGTTATGGGTCATTTAATACCAAAATTTAATTTTCTTGGGATCATTAGTAATTTCTTTTGTAAAAAATAGTAATTTTTTGATTTTAAATGTTTTACTGGTAATTTTTTGTCTATGAAAATATATTTATGGTATTTTTACTATAAAAACATGTACTTTTATAGTTTGTTTTGCTTTTTATTATCCTTAAAAACCTCTTGTTCTATGTTTAAAAATGCTTTTAGGTTATCACTTCTCACTATCCTTTTTTACTCGTATAAATAGTGAACTTTAAAATATAAAATTGTTGTTAATTTGCCTTAGTAAATTGTTGGCCACAGCTTAGGTAGAGTCCACTTTAAATTCCAAACAGTTATTTTAAACTTCACTATGTTATTTACTGTATTTATAAACAAAGCAAAAACTACTGCAGCATATGAATATCTCTACATATATAAACACTTCAAGAATTATCCGATGTCCCTATTATAGGGCATAACTATAAATGTTTTAAAACTTAAAATTTAAGTTTTAAAACCGTAAATTTTATGATTCTATTTTTGTTATTAATGTTTAGGAATTATGGGAACTAATCCCGTTCTTCAATAAAAGCAGACAGTTCTTTGAATGGCTAAAGTTATTTTTTATTTTATTTATTAGAGATGTTTCAGATTTTAAATGCTGTACATGATGAGTATTATTTAACAGCAGAATCTGTAAAATAGAATACATATATTTACAAACCTTGCTTTTCGAATAATCATCTCGTACAGGAGAGTACTGAAGAGAACAACAACAACAATAATAATAATAATGGCTTTCATGATTTGTAATTTTGACCGCTTGCGGGCGTATTCTATTCGGTATTACAAATTCACTTGTCACTTGTAGACCATGTCTTTGAGGACATGGCGTACTATGAATCTTTGTTCATGAGCAGGAGTGGCCGTGTTTTCAGAGTGTTTTTTGTTTTATATTCGAAGGAAGAGGTGACTTAGGAGTCAATTATAAATCTTTGAAAACATTTTCAATCAAAGACCGAATTGCTTACAGACCTGAAGGTATTTTTAACTGCAAGGTTTATACGTTATTTTTATCAAAACCTATCACCATTTCACGCACATCTGATCGTGGTGAAGCTGCCTGGAATACACTTATTACACTTCGTATATATTTAGCTCAACGTCACTTTTTAATGAAAATGCTTTCTCAGTTACTCAGGGAAAAAACAACAACAGTATCAGCAGGAAGAAGAAGAAGAAGAAGAAGAAGAAGAAGAAGAAGAAGAAGAAGAAGAAGAAGAAGAAGAAGAAGATTTCAATAAAAGAGTTAACAGCTAGAATTTAAATAGAAAAAATATTTAACTCGAAGCAATGTGACAGTGTCAGTATGACACAGTGGGTTTGAAGGAAGCGAACGGGAATGAGAATAAGGAAAGTTCAATAAAGCAGCAGTATTCAGGAAAACACAAGATAAAGATTGATGTTGCATTTCATTTTTTTAAGATTGTGGGTAATAGGGAAGCAAGTAATAAGAATAAGAGTTCCACAGGCGAGACGTGCGAGAAAAGAAACTGTTAGAATAGAATTGACATTTGCAGTAAAACGGTGAGATTTTATTGCCAATTTAGTTGCATGCTTAAATTCATGTAGTTGAGGCACCAAGAAAAATAACTAGAACAGTTTCTATGAAAACCACGTCACGTCGGTGAGAAAGTTACTGATGTCGGGATGTCAGGCATGGATCAATCACATTCTTTGAATTTTGTCAAAAATCTCGAGATATACAAGCGCAGCACCAAGTCAGATATAGCAGCAGTATTCAATACAGGGACGAATGGTGGATGCACAAATGCGCAAGTTGGATTCCCACAAAATCGGTATGTCAATTCAACTTTCTGCGTAGACAACAGTTGCGCTACCTACACGTTATAGAGGAGGAGGAATAGAAAGTAAAAAAAGTTACAGAAGAGTAAATGAAATACAAGAAAAGGTTACAAAAGAATCTTTTACACTGTAAGAAAAAATTAATTAGTAAATGGGTTTTTTATCTCGTATCTTTTACTATTCACCTACATTATTTGTCTAGTATCTTTACTTTACCTACTTTACTAGAATGTACGATGTGGTGCAGTGGTTATCAGTTCGGAATGAGAAATCGGTGGAGCCAAATTTGAATTCCAGTTAAATTCGTTGCATTCATTACCCGTAATTACTTTTTCAGAAATATACTAATCCATCGCCTTTCCCTCCAGCTATGGGTTATTTTTTTTAATCAGTTCACTCCAAGCAAAGCAGAATTGTCACTTGTGCGCAGAGGGTTACAGAAGAGGTGAGATGAGAAAGCGGAACAGGTCACAGAAGAGTCAGAGAATGAGATGAGAATACAGGTGTGAAGAGGGCTACATGGGAGTGGAGTGGAAAGAAAGAAGAACACGATATAAGGGTTGTCAGGGAATGGATGTGAGTCAAAAAAATGAGAGATAGCAATTGACTTTCTATTTAAATTCTTGGAGATTGTAGCTTTCAGGGTAGAAAGTATACGGAAAGGAATTCCACAGTGCTAGCAAAAAAGCTGATAGAATAGAAATTGCGGTTACATTTGATTCGTTTCACTATAAAAGGGTGGGACCTAGCTGTTAGTCTAGTAGCTCGAATAAATTTATGCAGAGGGGACACCTGGAAGCTAAGCTCGTCAGAGAAGAAGCCTTGAAAATATTTGTAGAAGAGACAGAGTGAAGCCACATTACGGCGGTGAGAAAATTACTGGAGTTGAGCTACCAGGACAGGATCAGTTACATTATAGATTCTTCGCTGGATTTTGTTAAGTGACCCGAGATGAATAACAGGAACAGATTGGCAGCTAGTCTACTAGAGAAAGAAATGGCGATCTACTGCGGGAAAATCTGACCTAGTCAGTTATGTCAATTTCGAGACAAGGTCGCCGAAGCGTGTTATCACGTATGGCACTTAATTGACTAATGTATAAATTTAGCTACATTCTTTGCTTAGTATCATACTTTTCAGATGTTTTCTTTGTCTAGTACCTTAACGTTCAACTATATTTTTTTGTCTAGAATTTTTTCGTTTTGATACATTCTTGATCTAGTATCTTTACGATTAGCCACTTTCTTTGTTTAGTATGTTTGTTTTAGTTACTTTATTTTTCTAGCTATCCAATGCGAAAAATAACTGGTCTGGTATATTTAATTTTAACTAATTTCTTTGTCTGGTATCTTCACTTTGTCTTAACTTCTTTATTTTTAGCTACATTCTTTGCATTATATCTTTACATTTGGCGATTTTATTTTTCTGTTATTTTTTAGCTACTTTCTTTGTCTAGTAATCTTACTCTGAGTTTTTCTGTCTAGTATTTTTCTTTTAGCAATTTTTCCTAGCATCTGTACTTTTACCTACTTTCTTTGTGTAGCATATTTAATTTTAACGACATTCCTTGTCTTGACTCTTGTAGCTATTTTCTTTGTCTAGGTTCTTTACTTTTAGGTACTTGTTTTCTCTAGCATCTTTACGGTTAGCTACTTATTTTTCTAGTATCCGTATTTTAGCTATATTATTTGCTGAGTATCTTTACTTTTAGTACTAGGCTCTCTATTTTCCAACTCCATGCCCTTATCAGTACTTGCACATTCAAGATTACAGCACAGTATTCTCAAGCTCTCACTCATATATGTACTGTCTAGGCTGGACACTTCCTTTGAGTATCTCAGTTTCTGTTAAAGGCATGACACGTGGAAGTAGAACAATCGACCCATGTGATCTAAATAAATGGTTTGATTCGAAATTCCAACGTGTGTTACCTAATAAAGGCCGGAGCGTACATCGGTTGAAACTTCGGGAATATGCCAATATTTTGGGGGGGGGGGAAACGTCGGAACGATATAAAAAATGAAAATGCTTATAATATCTTATTCTCATATGTCGGAATTTAGTGTGAAAAAAGAAAAAGAAACAGAAAAAACAGTTAATTGTCGGTGGTTAGATACTGGTTGTTTAATTTAAAAATTTCTCTTTTGAGATCGCCTATTGTCATTGAATAACAGAAGCTTTAGAGTCGTCATAAAAGTTTCCAGTCAAAAACAGGATTAAAATATTGTAGTAGGCCAAGCTACCCAACTAACAAAGAACGTTCTTGCAACATTGCATACAGGCTGTATTTTTGGTTGGGAGAGATGTGATATTCTCATATCTATGAGATTTCGTTTGAGATATATATTTTTTCACCTTGACACTGAACGGTTCTGACATTTTTGTTTTGTTTGGCAGTAAAATGATATTTTATTTCTTATTTTAGATGTCTACTGCGTTGTTACGTTTATGAGTTTTCATTTGGAAAATTTTGCTGTGAGATTCATTTTTCGCGTGTATTTTTATTTACCTATTCTTATTTTATGTACTGTGTTTTTCAATACCTTGTTTGTTCATAAATGTTTCACCCCAACCAAGGCAGAAAAGCCACAAGTGTGCATGAGTTTTACAGGTATTGAAAATGAAAGAAAAGACTGAGTACAGAGAGCGTTGAATAAAGGGAAAATGAATGGGGTTCAGAAGAGAGAAGAAAAATCTATTTATCAGGGAAACAAGTATACGAAAGGGAATTATACAAGCTCGTTTGTATTTAGTTATTTCACTTGTAAAAAGGTGGGACTTAGATACCAATCTAGCAGAACGCTTAAATCAATGTGGTTGAAGCACTAGTGAAAAAAGCTTGTCTGAAAAATATTTGTAGAATGACAGAGGTAAGCCACACCACATCAGTAAAAAAGTGACATAAATTCCCTCATTTTTTTGTCATGTCTAGTTTTGGATGATGTATTTTTTGCGTGGATTTTGTTAACAGGCATCTGAATACAGTCTTCAATGATGACTACACCACTTTTTATTGCTTTATTTTTATATACGATGTATTATCAGAAAGTTCCAGAATTGCTTATATTATGAACATAACTTTCATAGGAAAATACGAAAATCTGCTTGGTCCTGTGACGCTGTGATGGAACAGTATCGTGATATTTACGAATGAATGATAAATTTTAGCAACTTGCCTTGAGGAAACGCGTCAAATCTAATACAAAGCTTCTCAAATTGCTTATTCAGGTTTTTGCCAAACATGTTGAAGAAATGCGCGATCGGGGAGATTTTTCATTAGCATTACAACAAAACGTATAAAAAATTTCTTAAACAATCCATCATCACTTTCTGATCTGAATCATTTATGGGGCCTTGGGGATCCTAACGGAAAAATAAAACTGTACAATGATCGCGTCGCTGCAAGGTTTGCATGTTGGCATTTGGGACTTGATCAAAACCAGAAATGTTATGTATGCCTTATGAAGGCTAAGACCTAAGTCTCATAACTAAATCATTCGGATTTACTACTAGAAACCAGAAACAAAGACGAGAAAAGTGCACATATTAATATATTACTCTCAAGTGTAATAGTGTGATACTGGAAACTTAGGGAATTAATCAAACGAAAAAATGGATAAGAATGTGTCATGGTGACTTACTCATATCACACATGCAACTCGTCTGAACTATATATAAGTAGCAATTCTGCTTTGGAGTAGCAGAGAGAGTGGAATTTATTCCAGTTGAGGCTGGAATTTGATTCACCTCTCATTTACGTCATTGTCTTTGGGCAGAGTGCGGTTTGGTTGTATGTCTTTCCGAAAAGGCAGCTGAGTAAAATTATACTTAAGGGTGACAAACGCCAGGGGGCCATCCCCTCAGGCTTTACGTCTACCTCGGGAGGGGGCTGAGTTTATTGCCCGGCGCCTGAAGCGTCTCTAAAAGGGGAAGTGCCGAGGAGGGTCTGGGAATTTTTCTATGGTGCTGCCAATAAACCACCAAAAATATTACCTTGTGTCGCATCCGTTGCAAGGTGAGTGCAATAGCATCTTTTTGTAATTATTTCACCCCAAGAAAGGCAGAACTGTAAAAGTTGCTAGCGTAGTAGCTCATAGAGAGGGGGCATCAGGGAGCTAAGTTCATCGTAGCAGAAGCCGTGAAAGTATTTGTAGAAGAGACAGAGAGAAACCATATTATGTCGGTGAGAAAGTGACTGGAGTTCAGCTACCAAGTCAGGATCAATTACATTACAGATTCTTTGCTGGATTTTGTCAGGAAGCCCGAAATGAATAGCAGGGGAACCCGACGAGATGCGACAGCAGTATTTAATGCACAGGCGGATGGTAAATAGTGGAATCTATTCCAGCATAACTTTGAAAGCCGCTCTAATAATCGTTCATTGGTATATATTTCTACTACTGACTTCGTAATATGTTTGTTTTGCACTATTCCGTTTTTGCGTGTTTATTTCTGGCCTCAACGGATGTCGAGGTCACAAAAAGCTGATGACGAAGATTCTTACGGACCACACGAAGTTTTTTACAGACGACCAGGATTCTTAAGATTCCTTGAGGACCCCAAAAATACTGCGTGGAAATTGTCAATATTGGTTCAAAATTGTACGCATCGAACGAAAAAAAATCTATATTCTTTTCACTTTTTTCTGCTCAACAAAATTTGGTAATCTAGAAAAAGAAACCAAACGAAAAAAAAGTGTAACTAACTTACACTGAACTTGAACGCAAGCCGCTAAACTACGAGAATTCATGTTTTTCGAGAAAAAAAGCACTCGTAATTCTTTGAGTAAAAATTAAAGTTATTCACTTTCAATTAATTTTTATTTCGTTACTGAGTGAGTAAGAAACGAATGTGTTTTGTTATTCAAAGAAGAGAAAAGTTTTTCGCTTAAATTTAGTTTGTATTCGGGTATTCCTAAAAAAAGAAACATATGCACATGGATGAATTTAAATTCACCATGCTCGAACTTCTTAAGTTCCAACTTGAACAGCAAAAACAACCTGGAACTTAAATGGCAAGAAAGAAACTTGAAATTCAAAAGCAAAATTAAAACGGCCTGAATGTCATAAACAAGCTGAAAAATAACGGCTTGAATTTTAAAAACAAAATGAAGTCAGACATCAAAAATTCAAAGAAATTCTACTTCAAACTTAATAAGAGAAAAGAAACTTGCTTGACTAGAGAACTGGGAATAAATTAGTCAAAACCAAAATGCATTCTCACAAAACAGGATCTGGGGCAAAACAGACACTTTTAAATATTCTCCGGACAAGGTTATAACCTTTGCCTTCTATTTTAAAAGATATGAGCATTTATACACCACAGATTGCATAAATCGATCGGACTCTAAGAAAGTTCACATTCTTCTTCGAAATCTTGGTACCACACAGCACACCAAATTTGTAAATTATATTTTACTCCGTAAAACAAGCGAATTGACATTCACTGAAGCTGTCAAACTTCGTACAGAACATTTTAGTCCTAAATCTTTACTCTTTTATAAGAGATGCAAATGCATGAACCAGAAAAGATAGTAAAGATTTCACTACATTTGCATCGGTTGTGAACAAGCATGGCAACGATATCAAACTGTTAGAATTGAGTGCAAATAATTTCAAGTGTCTGATCTGATATTTATTCAGGGATTCATTTGGGTTAAAGGCGCTGGAATTAAACGTAGAGTTCTAAAGAAATTAGAAAATGAGCCAAACTTTACTCTCTAACAAATAGCGTACGCCAAGATTACAAAAATATTGAGAAATCTGGCATAGCTTACATATGAAAAGGACCGAAAGAAAAAATAAATTAATTGTACCCCTAAATCAAACCAATAACATGAGCATCGGAACAACTTGCTTCCTGACTCGTGTTTTGGTTGTGGATTGTTACATTGGTTTACAGACTAAAAATGCCTAAATCGTAGCCGTATGGAGAACAGGAGCGCCCATAGTCGAGCAAGAAAAAAGGGTAATAGCTGCGTAAAAAAAATTGAATCAGATGAACAAGACGGGTTAAACATTAAGAAGTACGTGCAAGTCCAAATCCTAAATAAAAATATTAAAGTACAGTTGGATTCTAGTTCAGTAGTAACAATCATAAATTTACACACTTGGAAAAAGTAGGGAAAACCAACCTTGCTAAAAATTAATAAAATAGCCAGGTCCGTGATAGGGGAGGAAATCAAGTTTACAAGAGAAATTATCACTAATGTAACATTTCAAGGAAGGACGTTAAAACAAAAGACATTTGTATTAAAAATACAGAAAATTTATTTGGCACCGACTAGACGGTGAAAGTCGTGTTGTGGGACATGAAAATTTATTAATTTTGTAAAACTTGAAAACTTGAACACCGAGGCAAATAATTTAATAAAAAACTTAAAAGGAACTTATTCAGAAGTTTTTCTGGGGGCCTTGGTCGGTGTAACAAGATGGCGGCAAAATTTGAGTTAAAAGATGACATCCAGCTAGGGTTTAAGTGAAAACGTCATGTGCATTTTGTCTTTTTACCAAAACTAAATGACTAACTCGACGGACTAGAAAGAAGCGGTGACTTGCCGAAGATTGTGTACAGTCAATGCGCTTCATTGAACATCTATGTAAAGAGAAAGTCAAACAAAATCCAGTTTGCGCCGATTTCTTAATGGGGCTTAATGCAGCACTCAGAGACTATCCTCATGCTTTATCTAGACCGGATGAAATTTTCGCGAAACTAAATGGGGGAAAATTGTTTTTCAAAAATCGACCTCAGTGACGCGTATCTTCAAATACCGGTGGAGAAAGAATGTTCTAATTTACTATAAAGCAACTTCCATCGTGGGTTGTACAATTTCGAACCTCAACCGTTCCGGGTAAAGGTTGCACCGGATTTTTTCTGACAAGTGATGGATACTATGCTGACCGACTTTGACTTCGCCGTTACATATTTGGACGACATCTTAATGATCAGTCAAATGTAGAACAGCATAAGGAACATGTGCATAAAGTCTTCGAAAGAATTCAGGAGTACGGGTTCAAATTGAAAGAATCCAAATGCGACTTCTTTATGGAAAAAAAAATTAAATACTTAAGACACATCATCGAAAAAGAATGCATGAGACAGATCCAGAACAGGCTAGAGCAATCAAGGACATGCCAGCTCCCAAAAATATATATACCTTGCAAAGTTTTGTAGGATTGGCAAGTTATTATCAGGCGTTTATACCGAATACGTACAACTTATGTTCTCTATTTGAAAAACAAAACCCATGCACTGGGAGTGAACACCTGAATGTCAACAAACATTCGAAAAAATAAAGAACGTCTTAACGTCGGATTTGTTTCTCATCCACTGTAACCCAGACTTAGGCATTATAGTTGCCAGCGACGCCATCTCGTATGGCTTTGGAACATGTATTACGCACAAGATGTTACATGGATCTCACAGAGCAATAGTTTATGCGTCAAGAATGCTTCTTCTTGCAGAAAAAAATATTTGCAAATTGAGAAGGAATCGTTAGGGATTATTTTCGCAATAATGATGTTTTGCCGGTACATTCACGGTAGGCACTTTACTTTGCAGAATGACCATAAACCTTTTCTTACAATCTTCGGTTCTAAGAAAAGTCTGCCTGTGCATACAGCAAATAGACTACGCAGATAAGGAACAATTCTTTTAAAAATAATTTCAAAATAGAGTTCCTACCATCTAAAAAATTCTGTCATGCCAACGGACTGTCGAGATTAATCCTGAAGCACAAATAACCTCTTGAGGATACTGTGATTGCTTCTCTCGAAACAGAAAGAGAATGTAAAACTACACAGTGAGGAAACTTCCTGTAACTCTCCACCTAATAAAACAAGAAGCTGTAAACGCGGAGTTTATCAGGCAAACCAAAATAAAAATTCTTGAAAAGTACAAACAGACTTCGGATATTGTTTCTTTATGCGACGAAGTACTATTATATAGCGAGCGAGTCGTCATTTCCCCAGCATTACAAAGAAGAATCCTGAAGGGGATTACAAAGATAAAAAGTTATGTATAATGGCTGAACAGGGATAAGGATATGAAAATATGGTAGAATCCTGTAAAGGCTGTGCCTTGGCAGTGATGGTACCTTCAATCAAATATAATCCTTGGCCCCAAACAGACCGACCATGTTCTTGAATTCATGTGGATTTTGCAGCTCCGTTAGCGGATTCTACCAAGTGTCCTGAAGTTCTTTGATGTAGAAATCCCACTACAGAAGTGATAATACATTTTTTACCCGAACTGTTTGCCAGATTTGGCGTAGTCGATTGTTTAGTGTCAGATAATGGTACACAATTTACGTCCTGTGAAATTAAGAATTTTTGTGAGACATTTCAGATCAATCATGTCACGATTGCTCAATATCACCCAAGGTCCGAGCGCACTTCAGGTGTATAGAATAACGGCCAACGATAACACGCCATCACCATTACACCCAGGAGATTTATTGTATACGCCTAAATTCAGGTTTATGTTCGACAGGCTATTTACCGAACAAACAAACCTGGATAAACAAACGCTATCAACCCGGAGAAAACTTTTTTTTTCAGCTGCGCCTGGATAACAAATGTTTCTGGGAAATGGGTGAAATTAACAAAATAGTAGAAAATATGTTTTTTATAATTAAAGGTTCCAAGTTCATTCACAACAGACATTTAAATCATATCAGGAAACTCCTGTGGACGATACTGACTGTGGTCCTCCTGAAGAAAAAGAAGTAATGGATGTCATGTATGATTTTGACATACCAATACTACAAGCGACCCCGGAACAGCACCGTGTAAAAAGAAAAAGGAAAGCCAGTTAATACTTAGGAGGTGAGGTGCTATGGTGGCTTACGCATATGACACATTGAACTCTTCCCAGTTATATCTAAGTAGCAGTTCTGCTTTGGAGAATGAGAGTAGCAGAGAGAGTGGAATATATTCCAGCATAACTCTGACAGCCACACTAATACTCGTTCTTTGGTATATATTTGTGCTACTGTCTTTGTAATTGTTTAACACTATTCCGTCTTCGTGTCTTTATTCATGGCCCCAACGGACCACAATACTTTGGTGACAAGGTCACAACTGAAAGAAAAAAAGACAGAAAAAGACGAATAACAGGATGATAATTGTTAAAATTCGTAGGAAGATGGATTGAAAAGAAGAGCAGATTAAATACGAAATTATGTTTCAGAATAATAAAATGAAAACCCGAACAGTTCCAAACAGAATTTAACTAGACCAAATTCAGTAAGACTGAGCAAAACGAAAACTACCTGTACTTCCCCATTTTCTCTCGATAATAAAAAATGGAACCATGCTCATCAACAATATACCGAACAACAAACCATCAGCGCGTTAAGGAGTGAGGAGTCAGCTAGATGATACCACTGTTGTCTGAAGGAACCTGAAGACCATCGTAGGGTTGGGATTGCGATAGATTACTTTTGTAGTCGTAGTCCGGGAACTTTTCGATATCCATTGTATAGTCATTTGGCAGTGTCCCCTGATAGCTTCGTATGTTGTGATGATTCGCTTGTTCCGTCGATCGTTGATGATTATGATTTTCTTTCTTCCAGCCGAGGACATCGCTATTGATACATTGAACTTATTCATATCCTTTATTAATTTTTTCTATTTAATCATTTTCTAATCTCTCTATTTGTTACTCTTTTGAGTCCCATTCAAGTCTTTCAGGATATTTGTAGCGGGTATTGTGGCTAATGTTCTAATTGAGTTTTTCTCATCGATTTCAATTTCATCGAGCTTTTATTTGTTCGACACTAAAACTGCACATTTTCTATGCCAAATTTTATTTCGATTTGGTCTTCATTAAAATCCGTAACTCGTTTAATTAATGCGCTCATTTCGTTTTTGTTCTTAGGGAATACATTCAGATTATTCATATAGATTAAATAGCTGAAATTTTGAATTGCTATTCTCCTTTTCAATTTTTCAAGATTAGCCAGGGATACGATGGATACAACAAACAATGATCGAGACAGAAAATCTTCTTTTCTTCCAGTGATTCTCAGAGTCCTAGATTACATTCTCCTTCAGGTTTTACTCTTCATTAATATATAGTCATACTATATATTACCAAAGAGTCATACTATAAAGTACGATATACTTACACTATATAATACTATAAAGTGAAATTTTGTGGATTATGCAGGAAAGAAAATGACTAACTCTAAACTTGAAGATGTCAAAATTGTTGTGATCTGGAAAATATAAGCGAGTGAACAGCCCTTCGAAAGAACCGGAAACCCAAATACTGAACAGGAAACAAGGTATAAACATAAAATTCTGCTAAAAAACACCGGAGAGCATTGTAAACCGGACGACAAGAGAAGCTATCTGTTTTTATTTATTTGTCTTCTCTCAGTCAGGCCTGCTCTCAGGGTTTCTGAAAATCTAATATTTGCCATCTTTTCATCTTCTTTGTTACTACCGGGGTTTCTGGTCTGGATTTGGTGATCCGTTTGAAACTCAAAGTTTTATACATATTATAAACATTATGGTCAGTGTTGATTGCATTGTTCTGTGTCATCAAAATGTTTTCGCTAGCCCAGTTCTTAGGAGTTCACGTCTCATTTTTCTTGTATTCCCTGTGGGACAACTTGCGATATTCGCTGATTATGATATTTATTATAATTATTATTTCTTATTATCATTCTGCTTGTCCTCTCTTAGTTAACATGGCCGTTACGTTCTGCCAATATATAATAAGTAATGGAATAGTTCGTTCTGATGCCGTAAAAAATCATCAGAGATGCTACATTGTTTCCATGAGAAAAATGAATGAATGAAAGAAAGAAAGAAAGAAAGGACGAGTGAGGTGTTTAAGGTCTGTTTCAGGGGAAATGTGAAAGTTGACAATTTAAAATATTTTCATTTTTATCTGCTTATCTCTTAAAATGACGCCTAGCATTTCTATTGTTATTGCTATATTTTGTTAAAGTTTTTATGGTTAAATATTTAACGATACGATAGACAAATGTTAAAGGATACTTTATTGTTATAGAATTCATAATGAGCTTATTCAATTATTAAGTTAAGAATTAAGATTCATCAAAAATGCAAATAGGAAAAGTGAAAAATTTTCACAGGTATTTCTTGTTGTAGTTATTATTGTTATTATTATTATTTCGTTTTTTATTTGTGGCTACTCATATCGATCCGGGTTCCAACCAGAGATAGCATCATACTATTCATCCCTGTACATTTGTATAAAAAACAAATAAGTAATAAACACCTATATTAGTACACCTTTTACATAGATAAAGTCCTTCGTATGGTAAGAGCTGTGTTTGTAAGAATCATTTTGACATTTCCTTACGAGCTAGACAGTCAGTAACCTCTTCAATGAGCTTATCAGAACAGTTTACAGCAAAACCAGGTCCCCAAACACAATTGGAATTGTTGTTTTAATGTGCCACATACTTGACGTTTCCACTTGAAGATCTTGCACGTTGATCTTTGTTTTGAAGATCTTCAAAACTACATTGCAGTCTGCACGAACTGGCATGTTAAGAAGCAAGCACCTTCTGTTTTTGTGATCTTTGATTACTATGTTTGGGTGATTAACTTTGATTGTTTGGTCTGTGTGCATTGAAAAATTCCAGAAAATTGTTTCAGATTTTACATATGTAACGTAGTCTGGATGGTGATCGTATTAATTTTTCTGCATTTTCCTTCCCACAAACGTTGCTGATTTCCCAGTGCAGAGCTTGGCCCATCCTGCTAATGCTTAGTTTTATATTCGATGGAACTTTATTATTATTATTATTATTATTATTATTATTATTATTATTAGTAGTAGTAGTAGTAGTAGTAGTAATAGGATTATTATTATTATTAGTAGTAGTAGTAGCAGTAAAGTAATAAATTTAAGAATTAGAGAAAAACAATAAAAATTCTTGCAATAAAAAATTATCGATCTTTCATCTTTGTGGATTAATGACTATGCTTTTTATTGATACTGGACATTTGAATAATTCCACTTATATTTCAATCATCACGCACTCACATAAAATGCATAAACCAGTGGTCATGCATGAGCCAATGTTTAAACTAAGATTACAACGATTTCATTTCTCTTGACTAGTTAGCTGGTGTTGTAGTCTGCCTCTCTGGTTTTAAAAAAGTGTAGGTGAGCAAACCTTGATTTTACTTAATGTTTACGTATACTTTATTGTAAGCAATTTTAAAAGACATTTTGGAGGTACCACCCAGTCTTTGAAACTGAAATGAGAAATTCATCTACACTGTAGATTTACAAACCTCTCATTTTAATTGTAACACTCCCTTTAGACTCTACAGAGTGTTGAAAATTTTAAATCAGGGGTCCTAAACAGCGGCGGTAAGCATTATGGTTATATTACGACCACACAAGAAAGCATCAGTGTTCATAGCAGTTAAAATTTAGGCATTAAGGTGATTTAACGTGGCAAGTCACAAAATTTTATATACTTTTTGCCGATATATTTACAGTTTTATTAAGATATTTCAAATTTTGATGCAGTCGCTCTATGTGAAAAGAGCAAAAAATGTAAATTCTGGCAGATTCTCTGATTTTTAGCCGGTTCTGTGATAGTCGCTTAACTCTTCCGGTCGGAATTTTCTTCCGGTGACTAGTGATGCAACAAAGCGCAAACAAATGTCATTTTTTTGCATAACGTCTACTTTTTTGCTAGTGCAAATCTAACATGATTGCACTCGCTCGCGCAAATATTTGTTACTGAAAAAATTTAAGAACTGGTTTAAATGTTGAGAAAGAGAAATTGAAATGAAACAATGGATTATAAGTATAAATCTTTAATTTATATAGGATTTCGAGGAATCTTTAATATACGATTTTTATTTTTTTGAATAAATACCCAATTTTATGGTTTGTATGAAATAGTTGACGGTTTTATTCTAATTGGGTAGAATGGTTTGAAATTGCCCAAAGGAATCTGATGCATAAGACAATGAGTAAGATGATGATTTCAAAAAGGATTCCACAAACGTACGGAAAGGCAAGTAATAAGAATTATCCATCTTTAGCACCAGAGTTCGGAATAAATGTCATATTTAAAACTGAATAGAAAATTATGATGTAAAGTGTTCTAAAACGTTTAAAACTCACCATCAAACAACTTCTTATATTTTCTGCGAATTACTAAGATTAAGTTTAACTGTTTTAATAGTCTTATTTCGGTGTTGCTAATTTACGGTAATATATATATTTCTATTACCCCTCATTTTTCATGCATGTTCTTTTGACATAATTTGTTGCAATCATTTCACCCCCAGCAAAGCGATAATACCACTAGGACGCAGGGTGTACATGTAGCTTCTTGCTAGTATGAGAGGGATTCTAACCCTTATCTTGTAGGTCGGTCGTTTATATAACTTAGCGGGTTGTGTGTTTTTCATAAGTTCAGTTGTGTTAAATTCATTGATTATGTTGATGCACCCACAGACAACGTTTGAGATCCTAATAGGTTCTTTTAAAATCATTTTCTACGTTATCTCACCGGTCTCATAGAACTTTTGCCGCTCTTAGGAGGCAATTAATACGAAAGTTTTTTTAGGGTGAACACATTATATATTGGCGTCAGATCAACTCATCATAGATTAAATGTTCCAGATGTACATTACATTCAATTCAAATGTCTGGTGTGAATTACATACTACACAGGACGGGCGTCAAAATAAATCTATCTCCGATAACATTTATGCATAGTTGGGACGAATTCACCAATTGTGGGCGAAAATTGATAACAAAGAATTCTCATAGCAACAATTCCATTTCAAAAATATAAACGATTGAACATTTGTTTTGCACTTTATAACAAATACTGAAAAAGTTGAAATTGAGATGAATTGGCATCCCCAGGGTGTGATTTGTAAAGGATATTTAAAGAACGGTTTGTTATAAAAATAAAATATGATTTATTAAATAACCTTAAAGACCCTATTTAAATATACTCCACTGAGTATAACCCTACATAGGCCAACAACTAGAAAATAAATCAATAAAGACCTTAAGACCCAAGGAGTTATTGAGCGAGAGAGAATATGACAAAAACATTATTAAGGAGAGAGAATAATAAAAAAAACAGGAATTAAGAGGGCAGAAAATAACGATTGGTATTGCATTTAAAATTTTGAAGGACAAAGAAGCAAGAAGCTGAAAGATAATTTCGCAAGCGAGACGTTCGATAGAAGGAACTGTTAGGATAAAACTTACAGTTACATTTAGCGATTTCAAATGTAAAATGATGAAACATTTTTGCCAATCTACGACTGCACGAGCGCTGTGATGCAGTGGATATCGACTCCGAACGGGAGAGTGAAGTTCGAATTTGAGTTGAATTTGTTGCATTCACTTACGCGCAAATACCCTCGTGACTCATCTCTTCTCCCTCCAGCTACGGGTTAAAAAGCAAGGCAGGCTGGGTTATATAGCTCTGTTTGTCAGCAATATAATGGCAACCTAGTGCAGGAAAATATTTTTCTAAGTCCGTCATATCTCGAGAGAGACATGATCGTTCAAGCGTGTATCACATATGGCACTTAGATGACTGACCACTACACTAGTTTAGGTATCAATAAGAAAAGTTCATCAGAATAATTTGCATGAAAATATTTATAAAAAAGTTACACTACGGCGCTGATGCCAATAAGCTTGCAATAACGTTGCACATTCTGCTTTGTGTTTTTTTAAAAAGCTCAAAATATGTAGCAGAAGCACCAGACTAGATGCAGTGTCAATATTCAAATAATGGACAAATGGTAGGCTTATAAATATGTAAAATAGATACTGGTAAGAAAAATTACCCACACAGTGAACAAATGTTCCAAGAAGCAGACCTAGCAATTGATTGGATATCAGTCAGTTAAGTCCCATACATAATACACGCTTTGAGCGATCATCTCTCGAAAGTGACATGACTCACATAGCACAAGATTACCCCGCAAATTGGGATTCCATTGCTTTCTGCGGTAGACTGGTTTCCAGCCAAGTATATAGAACCCAATCTGTCCTATTATTTAACCCCCAACCGGAGGAAAGAGAAGGATTTCCGAAAGTTTATGCGAGCGTAAGTGAATGCAATGAATACAACAGGAATTCGAACTCGGCTCACCGATTTGTCTTTCCGAATCGATATCTAGTGCACCACAACGCACATCTGCGACTGGATATTATCTTTTCATTTCATGTTAGCCGAAAACGTTAGTCCGAGAAAGCGCAATGAATCACTCTCTGAAGGTTAGCATCAGCGTTGATTGGAAAGCTTTAAATTTAAGAACTCATTCCGAAAATAAAAGATTATGACGTAAAGATTTTAGATCTCAGTCTGTTCTTGTCTGTTCTTGTCTGTTCTTATCTATCTATCTATCTATCTATCTATCTATCTATCTATCTATCTATCTATCTATCTATCTTTTGCGAGTGAGTGTAATAGATGTTCGCAGACATATTTTATTATTATGTTTATTTTCTTGATTAATGATAATGTTGGTGAATACGTTTTTGTCTCATCAACAATGCCAAGTCACCGTCTTTCGGTTTTTTAGTTTTTCGAGAATTCTATGCCACTGAAAACCTATTCACCAACATCAAAGAATCAATAGACATAGCAATAAAAAATGCTTTCAAACAACCATGACTCTATGCCTCAGAAACTAACACAAAAATATTCATTGGCTTTCTGCTCTCTTTCTCACTTTCCATCTTTCTCTCTCACACACACACTCTCTCCATGTATGCCACAAAATTCTTCCATCAACTTGGCAGGGCGCAGATGGTTACCTCCCGTTCAAAATGTAATCAAAAGTAGATATGACATCATCATCACTGCGATACTGATTACCAGCCAAGTGGTTTTAATGTTGGGGAACAGATGATAGTCAGATGAAAAGAATAGAAAGGGTGATCAATCATTTCAACGCCGCGGTCATGAAAGACTTGAGCGTTGGAGTATTGCCCTAATGAAAGAAAACCCCAATAGTCAATAACGACATTGTCTTTCACATCCCCCAAAAGTATCACCATTCATGATGATGAAACGACATTGGCCTTTTGTAGAACAGGTGAAGAGTGATATTTCCACTGCATTGATTGTCTCTGGCTCTGGCTCTAGGTCATGAACCCTACACTCATTTTGGTTTAGAAAACGTTCAACAAAATCAGCTGGATCTTCCTAAAACAATGTCACATTTTCCCGTGATGATGTTAGTTTGGTGCGCTTTTGATCAGGTGTCTGAAGACTTGAAACACCTTCTGCAGAATATTCTCAACTCTCTCACAGGATATGATAATAGAATTAGCTATCTGATTTAGCCCATATTATGACATCCAGCAAAATGTGGTGAACACGATCAATGTTTTCCTCGGTGGGGGCAGTTGCAGGACGTCCATACGTAGTATCATCTTCAAAAGTCTCCTTGCTAAATTCAACTGCCAACTGATAGGTAGATAGATAAATAGATCTGGACGTTATGTACATAGCAATCAGCGTGGTCTGAAGATCATTTGGCACGTAAAGTGTTGAATCTTAAATTGACATCGCACTGTCTCTTTATATAAGCTTATTTATAAATGGAACTTTGTCTGTGTGTGGGTCTGTGTGTGTGTGTATCCGTTACCTATAGTCTCCAAAACGGCTGAACCGATTTTCTTGAAAATTTACACAGTTGTACTATAAGCGTTTGCGAGTGTTCTTAGCTAGGTTTTGTGTCGATGTACCTCGGATAAATATCGAATACCGATGATCGAAAAAATCGGGTTATAGAAGGAGTGGTCCGATTTTAATCAAATTTGATACACTCATAGACAAAGGCATAAGAAACGATATTCAGAAGTTTCAAGGTTGCAGTTCTTACAATAGTGCAGAAAATTGATAATATATATATATAAGGCAAGATGTTTGTGTGTTTGTCTGTTTATCTGTCTGTATGTTCTTTATGCAAATCCATAATTTTTATCCGATTCACACCAAAATTCACACAAATATTCTTTAGACTAAATCTGAGCTCCAGGACCATGTATTAGTTTTAAAGCTTTCATTACACTCGAGCAACGCCCGGCTATACTGCTAGTAGAGTATATAGCAAACATTATAAGATTTAACTTCCATGAACATCGAGTGGACTTATATTTGAATCTCTTAAAACTGTCAGTTCGTAACATGCAACTGATAATTGCATGACATAAAACTCTTAGTCATGTAAGGTAATATGTTTATCTATCTATCTATCTATCTATCTATCTATCTATCTATCTATCTAATTTATGACAAAAATTGATTAGCAATGATTACATATTATATAATTGTAGTTAATCAGTTTTTGGTCATAAATAAATTAGAACAGTAAACAGTTGTATTAAAAAGATAAACATATAGATTTTAGAACGTCTTAATATTTTCCATTTGGAAACCAATTATATATGTGTGTGTGTGTGTGTGTGTGTGTGTGTGATTTTTGTGGAGAAGTCTTTCACTTAGCTGAGCGCAGTTATTTTAGTCCTGCCGACTTTTGAAGTTTCGAAAACATATTACAATTATGTCCTCACTCTTCATCGTTATTTGCTTTTACTGCTCAAAGTAAAAGTAAACCCCCCAAAGTAAATAAACCTGAAGAGTAATAGCAAATATCCTGAAGAGGAAAATAACACTGCTCAGCTAAGTGACAAACTTCTCCGCTTTAACACTGTCAAGTCTCTGTCCTTATCTGGATATCGAGCACTTTATGACTAAACTTATTTATAAATGGCACTTTGTCTGTGTGTGTGTGACTGTGTGTGTGTGTATGTGTGTGTGTGTGTCTTTTACCTATAGACTCCGAAACGGCTGAACCGATTTTCTTGAAAATTTACACAGTTATACTATAAGAGTCTGCGAGTGTTCTTAGCTAGGTTTTGTGTCGAGGAACCTCAGATAAATGTCGAAAATCGATAATCGGAAAAATCGGGTTATAGAAGGGGTGGCCCGATTTTAATCAAATTTGATACACTCAGAGACAAAGACATAAGAAACGATATTCAGAAGTTTCAAGGTTGCAGTTCTTACAATAGTGCAGAAAATTGATAATATATATATATATAAAAGGCAAGATGTTTGTGTGGGTGCCTGTTTATCTGCCTGTATGTCTGTATTTTTTTCAGCCCTTTTACTTTAGTTTTTGCTTCGGGTTTGGCTCTAAGTAGGTATAATTTTAGTTCTTAGTCTCAGCCATGATACCATTTACTCAGAGGACTTATTTAGCCTTCAAAATTCAGTTTACGACGAAAAAAACTTATTTGATACCATACCAGGAAATCAAAATTTGACTTACATCCATTCATTTGTTTTCAGTCTACGGTTTCGCTTTAACTGGAAACAACTATTGTTTTTTAGTCTTTCGTGGCAACATCCATAGAGTCTGAGCTCCAGGACCATGGATTAGTTTTAAATCTTTCATTACACCGGAGCAACGCCAGGCTATACTGCTAGTAATCATATAATTAAATTTGTTTTTTAATTAAAAATACATTGTGGCACGGAAGTTACTGTTTCGATATTTCTACCTAGTCATGAGAAAATGTTGGATCATAGTTGTAAAATCTCGAAACAGAAATTTCCGTGTTGCAATGTATTTTTAATTAAAAAACAAATGTAATTATATATATATATATATATATATATATATATATATATATATATATATATGTGTGTGTGTGTGTGTGCGTGTGTGTGTATGTTTGTCTGTGAGTGAGTGGGCGTGCTTTACTTTACAAACTAAATTGAAGCTCTAGGAAATCAAGTGTGGCCAGGAGCTTTTATAAAAGAATAATGTAGAAAGAACAATAATAAATGAGATGAAAATACGTTCAATGAGGGGCTGTATGAATAGGAAAGAAATTTGAATAAGCACAAAATAAAATAAAAAAAGCAGAATTTCATCTTATGGGCAAATCAGTGTAGTTGGAAAGGAAGGTAAATGAAATAAGAAAGATATATGTGGCTAAGAAGGTAAAAAAGAAATATTGACGAAGGAATTTTTGCAAAGTAGGAACTGAATGAGTTTAAAACCAACCAGCAAATCCTACATAGAATTTCTGAAAGCTCTTTCCTCCTAAAAAATGTTTCGGAGAATATATTGTTAGTATTCACCGTAAGAATTTGTTATTACACGAATATTCTATTTGGTTTCTCTGCAGCATCCTTATTGAAAGAAAGAATGAATTCAAAGTGACTGATATTGATAAACCAACCGCCTGATAACGATCATGTAAGCAGGCTATTTGGCATCAGAATACAGTGTGTGGACATAATTCGTATTAACATTTAGAAATCTGATAAAAACATGAGTGTAGGTTTTTAGCTTCAAAAGCGTTACGAAATATTTTCCATTTTATCGCAAACAAAGCCGCTACGTTCTCACATCGCAAACATTTCCTGGGCTTAGCTGGGGTCAAATCAAGCCAGGAATTTTTTTTGTATTCTAATAATTTTCTTTCTTTCTTTCTTTCTTTCTTTCTTTCTTTCTTTCTTTCTTTCTTTCTTTTAGGTACCTCGTCGTGGTGTAATGGTTAACAAGTTTGTCTCACTAGAATTATAACAATTGATTAATGAGTTTCATCCTCACAAGGTGCCCCATACGTTCGACCTTGTGTAACATCTAAGCCTTGCATAGAAAATCACCTTCGGAACCTCATTGTGATGCAATGCTTGCCGATCTTGTTTCACTAGATCAATTACGACTGAATAGTGAGTTTGATCTTTACTGGGTGCTCCATAAACTCGGCATTGTGCCAAATGTAAGCACCGCTTAGAAAATTACTATCTATCTATCTATCTATCTATCTATCTATCTATCTATCTATCTATCTATCTATTGTATCGAGGCAGATAATTTTCTAAACATATACTGTTAAATATAACAGACAATGAATGTCTATTATGTTTAATCATGAGCCATTCCAAACATCGTATTTTGCTATTAATTTCCGTTGAAAATAAAGACAAAACAAAAATTGTACAATATTTGGATAATTTTTTATTGTGCTGGTTCTAAGCATATTAATGATGGTAGATATTTTGATGTTAATAACCCTGTAACCTCTCTGAAGATGGCTCTTGTGAGCCGAAAACTTACACCCAACATAATAAAAAAATATTCAAATTTTGGACAATTTTTGACTTTATTTTCACTTGAAATTAAAGTCAAAATAGGATGTTTAGAACGGCTCATGATTAAAAATAACAGACATTCATTTTCTGTTACATTTAAGAATATAAGCAACCAATCTACCGCAGAAAATAATAGCAACATACGGCGGAAAATTATTGTGCCCAGTCAGTCATGACTCAAAAGAGACATGATTGCCCAAGCGTGTATCACGTATGGGAATTAACGGACTTATAACTCAGCTACGAATTACATATATCAACTAAAAGATAATTATGTTTGTAAATTTGCCGATCTCAACTATATGAATGTTCAAAGAAGCCTAGTAATCTTTTGTCATTTGCAATAATCATGAAACATTTTCGGTAAGTTTATATTTTATACACTAGTAATTAAGATCAATTTTCTCGAACAGATGTAAGCATTTTCATAACCAAACACTATGCGAAGTCATGAATAAACTTGAAAAAAGTCTTTATTCTTGTATTATTTCAAACTATTATTAGTTGATATAGGTGTTATTATAGACACGACGTTTCGACAATGTACTCTCTGGTCATCATCAGGTGCCCATTGATTGGCTGATATGAGATACGTGTTGATCATTAAGATATTTTTTCTGGGGGATTAGTTATTGTTCATTCTTGCTGAATTAATGCGTCACTACCAGATCCTAGGACTGAAATCATGACCAGTGGATGAAAGTACACATGTATCTCCTACGCAAACGACCAGAAGGAGATTGGTGCGTCCTTTGAGATTTTTATGTTCAGTGTTAGGTTGTTTTTGATATTTTTGGTTATGATGGTTGGTTTGTCCTAATTTTTATAATTTAGTATATTTTAGTGTTTTAGCTGATATCACATGAAAATAACATAATAATCAACATTGACTAATAATCATATTAGCCAATCAATGGACACTGATGATGATCAGAGGGTACTTGGTTGAAAGGTTGTGTCTACAATAACATCTATATCAACCAAGATAAGAGAAATAGTTCGAAATAATACAAGAATACTGACAATTACTCATCTCAGAAGTGAAAATACTAAATTATAAGAAGAAAAGAACTTAGACGCTAATGAGAAACCCTTTTGCATTCAAGTTTTGTGAAATCTTTCATGTTAACAAACGATTCATACTCAGTTTCCGTCAATTCGGCTGTTCTTCCTAGATTTTACTTTTCTCCTCAAATATGTTAATCACACAACAGTAAAATCTTCTTGTTTTATTGAACATAGGTGCCTCACATCAATCAAGAACCTTCGCATTGTACATAAAAGATTAACGTAAGCTAAACTCAATCAGAATTGTAAACAAGTTTATGTTAATCAAACACGCACAGAGAAGCAAACTTAAGCTCCCCAGTCTTAGGCAATGTTCTTTCCTATTTTCTTTGATCTGAAAAATAAATACATATGTGAAACATTAAAAGCTTATAAAACTAGGCAACTGTATCCGCATGAATAATAATAATAATTTGGGCAAGAATGCATGAATGAAGAATAAAAGCTAATGGCAGCGACGATAATAAATATAAGAAAACAGAAATAAATGAGAGAAAACAAATATTAAAACCATGGCTACTTTTTGCATCGTGTCTCTTCAGAACAATGTTCGTGATTCTTTACAACTTTCTTTTATTTGTAGCTCTAAGAAATGCTAGTCTCCTTACTATCCTTACCAATTCCAGTTCTGTTCATTTACAAAGCTTAGTAAATAGGTTACTCGTTTCTCCATATGTTCTTATATTTTTGATGTCTAATGAGTGTCAATTTAACCAAACACTCTTTTCTCATTATGTGTATTTCAATTGACTTTTTCCGTTCGATGTTAGAGTTTTTTCTTTCTTTCCATTTTCATAAAACATCTTTATTCGCATAGTATTTTTAGCATCTTTCTGAAGAACCACATTTCTGTTGTCTAAAATATCCTTTCCATCTGCGAAAAAATTGTCCAGCATTCTATGTCATATAAGAGGGATGATATTGTACAGCAGTTCAGTACTCTTTCTTTTGTTTCGAACAAAATCTTTCTGTTCCATACGTACTTTGTCTAGTTTTTGGAAGACGTCTATCTCTATTTGAATAAGCCTTACGAATTCTGTCCTATTATCCGTCGTATGTTTAAACACTTCCGAGATATTTCAATTTATGTACTTTCGTGATTCTGACGTTTCCAATTTGCACTTCCCATCTTGAGCTGCCCTTTGTTCTAACAACCATATATTCTATCCTACGAAGTGTTCTAAATTTTGCACGTGTCCATAATGATTGGAACACTGGAAGCGCTTTGAATGACACCAACTTAAGATAGAAACATTTAGAGATATATAAACAAGAAATTGTCAGTATAAGCAGTACTCTATAATATAACAACTACCCTGGGTACATGACAACAATTCCAGCAAAGGCAGATGGAATGGTGTGAGAGGATAAAAACAGAAAACAGCCTCGGTCTGCCTACGCTATGTGAAGGGATTACCGGAAAAGTTCTGTGATCCATATAACATCAGGACGACCTTAAAAAATAAACAATGTAAATAATGTAAATAGTTAGAGACTTGTTGAAGATGGAAAATGTTTGTACTACTCTATAAATACCGGTAAAAATTTGAGAAAATTGTGGTAGATAAGAAATTATAAACTGAAAGCAAATTTACTTGTTTACTTTAAAAAAATCAAAATGACGTGTGAAATCCTGGTTTTGCCAAGTAGAAAAAGGATTGACCACGTGCTGAAAGAAAAGTTGAAGACGGTTTTCGCGAGTAGATGTCAAATTAATTTTCTGACCAATGGAAGCGATTCACAAGACTGAGAAGAGTTAGCGATCCAGCTCGAAAAAAAAAACTAAATGGATATAAAAGGCGAAAGGTAGGTCAGCCAGTGAGTCACATGGAAGCAGCAGAGATGAAAAAATAAAATGTAACAAGAGAGAAACTTCAAGTTCACCCGGACGGTCGTTCTTTTCTCCCTCTTTCTCGTGTGCTGATTCCTTGTACATTTTCTTATCCATTTTCAACATTCCTACTCAACGTTAACATATACACAAGACTACTATAAACTCTTGATGACCTTAACTTTCTTATTGAACATTAACTTCTACAATTTATGTTATCTTTTTCTATCAATAAATTTCTATTTTAACATGCAAAATGTATATTTTTCTTCTTCCACAAATCCACTCATCCCAAACCCCAACCACCAACTATCAGACAACCGTCTGATGATAACGAAAAATCCTAAGCTGTAATGAGTTCGCTTACGTTTGACACAAGGCCGATTCAATAAACATTAACCATCTCCCTATATCTTCAAAGTAAACAACACCAGATAACACGTGTGTGAAGATTTGAATAAAAACTAAAACAAAATCATAATTTCTCACATATACCAACTAATTGAATATTTGGATTAAAGACCAACGAAGATTCTGTGTAAAGATAGATAAAGGGGTATAGAGATACAGAAGGAAATCTTTTATGCCAACGTGTTGCTTTTTTGAGGAACTTTATCAAGGTAAATACAAATCTTTTGCATAGAAACCTGTATTTTTGTACTCACATTATATTATATTGTTGAGAAAAAAATAGCGTTATTTTTAAATATATCTACATTTTTAAAAATAAATGCTCAAGTCAATTTATTTATAGACATCCATACAAATCTTTTAAGAATTTATGGAAAATGTTAACTCGTGCCTTTTTAAATAATAATAATGACAATACTTTTTCTCTGTGTATACAGCGTGGCAATAAAGTCACGATACGGTTACTTACAATAATAAAACAAAACAAGTAATTCTCTGTCAGAACACTTTCCAGGTATTTAAATTTCTTTACCTGTCTTATGTTTGTTTTCTCGAGCTGTAGGTGACATTTTGAGATTTTATTTTTTAGTTATGACCAGGCATTCATTTTTCTTGAAGTTTATATTGAGTCCTTTCTTCTCATTTTCTCTTGCTACGTTCTTTGAGATGTCTTATATTTTCCTTTCGTGTCTGCTAACAACACTGTGTCATCCGCGTATCTTATATTGTTGAGATTGTGGCCGCAAATGAGAAATTCTGGGAAGGATTCTAAATAAAGTTTTACAAATGATTTGAGAAAGTTCCTCAAAAACTAAAATCGTTAGCCTTAAAAAATTATCTTGAACTTTTTTTTTAATTTCCTAGCACGTACATTTACTTATATTAAAATTTTTTACATTTATATAGTGAGTATGACAATAAAAATGAGGAAAAACAGTTTATTTAAATTTTAAATTTAAATAATATATATATATGTGTGTGTGTGCGTGTGTGTGTGTGTGTGTGAGTGAGTGTGCGTGCGTGGAAATGTGGGTATGTAGATAGAACTATGAAATGAAAAATATTCAGCTACTAGAGCTGAGTAACTTTCCACTTTATTTTAATAGCTCCAGTTGTGTTAGGATACTCTTCATCCTATTACGACACCTGCAAACATGTGGGTGTGTGTGTGTAAGCTTGTGTGTTTACTTGCTCCAATGTGTGCGTGCATGCATGCGTTCGTGTGTGTGGGTTTATGTGTGCGAGTGTGTGTGTGTGTGTGTATGTTCGATTCCGTTCGGGAAGAAAAGTTTATTGAGTAAAACTGTCTAGGAAATTTAACATTAATTTCACTCTTTAAAAATACACAGATATCTACACAAACACAGTTTAATGTAACGTATATAATAAACAAACATATACACATTCACACGCTACTCATATACATACACACACACACACACACACACACACACACACATATATATATATAAATATATATATATATATATATGATTGATTTTCATTTAATCGAGAAGAGTAACCACGACTTCGAAGTTTCGTGAAGGCTTCAGTATGATGTCTTCACTCATCAGGGCTTTTTTTCAACTGCTGATTGGCAGATTGGCAGACAAACATGGTATTCCCACACAAGGACTAGATAAAATGATTGCAAACTTCGAATGTCATTATAAAATCTTTTCATAGCATCAAATTATCAGTCGACTACTACACGTAAGCACACACACACACACACACACACACACACATATGTATATATGTGTGTGTGTGTGTGTGTGTGTATAGAGGTGTAGATAATACTATCGTAGGGTTGCCTTCACGAGATTTCGAAGTCGGCATGACTAATTAGTTAAGTGACAAAATCTCCACATCTATCTCGATATCGAGCATTTTACAAGAACAAAATCTGTCAATAAACAACTTAAAAAACCACAATCTTCATACTTAACTCACAACTCAACACACACACACACACACACACACACACACACACACACACACACACACACACACACACACACACACACACATATATATATATATATATATAGCAGCAATAAATCTAGGAGAAGATTGGTAAATAATCCCAGTGGATCCTAGTAATATTCGTTCAAATATCAAAAACAAAGCCCGATGTAAAATTAATGTACAGAGGAGGTATTCATTTATTTCAAATGTAAATTCAGATTTTACATCTATAAAATAGCTATTTCCACAGGAGACTAGAGACATGCATTGTTTATTTTCAGTTGGACATAAAATAAAATAAAAATCTAGTGTACCGGATATACAGTGTACTAAAAATACAGGTTAGTAAAGAAAAGGAAGGTCTAAGGAAGGTTGATCAGGTAAAGGCCAAGAAGAAGAGAGAGAGATAATAGTCTTTTGGGAGTTGAAAGCAGTAGTTTGTCCGAAAGGTCAAGGGTAGCAGTTAGAAATAAACTTAAGGGTATCCACATTTAAATTTTAACCAATATAAAAAACTAAGCTAAAAAGTGATTAAATTTTTAAAAGAGTTTAAATATATTTCGATGACTACACTTGCTAATTAATTCGTTACTTTAGTTAAGAAGTAAATTCTGACATTGATATTTTAATATTCTAATTTTTTTCTGCTAGGGAGAGATAACATTTATCACTCAGATTATTGGGAGTGGATCATGAGCCTATTGTATTTTCTTTACGAACGTGTATTTCCGGTATACTTGAATTTCTTCATTTTACGTACAACTACGATTGAACAATGCGTGTCTCTAGAAGACATGTTGAAATAGCTATTCCCCTCATGTAAATGATTAAGTTTCACATATTTATTTCATATATATATTTGTAACACACACACACACACACACACACACACACACACACACACACACACACACACACACACACATATATATATATATATAGTACAAATTTGGAATCGATTGTGACGAGTATTCGTTCGACTTATTTTTGACAATTAGTAATTTGTTACTTAAGGATAAGATAAAACCCATTTGTTTATTGTCTAAGCTATTTCTTGTTGGAAAAATTTTCTTTTCTAGTTATTTCTTCTCGTTCTTATGACTCATTCATTAACATTTCTTCAGCGTTTGCTTTCTATATTTTGCTCTTTATTTCAATCTTACACTTTTCTCCCATTCTGTGGTTTATCCTTTTTTTCAACTCAGCTTTCAATGTAACCGATAAAAATGTCTCTTTAGACATATACTTGTACCCAAAAGTATTCAGACCCTGGATAATTATCCGATATTTCTGATTAATCATCCAAAATTTCAATTGAAGACATTTATCGACTCAATTATCATTAAAAAAAAAACGGTAGACCATCGAGAACGATTAAGACTTCATTATGCTTTAACCCATACATCATCCATCTAAACACGATGACATATACGAAAACTGATTAGTGTGAGAATACAAAAGTCTTCCCTGCTATGTTCAAATCTTTCATGTCTGCATAAAAAATATTGGATTTTCAAACTAGAAAGAAGTAACAGATGAAAAATGCAATTTTGACATCACCAGAAGAATATTAAGATCGAAATAAACACTGAATTGCAGACGGGCTTATTTGTTTGATCAGCCAGTCTTATGATATTCACTTGCGGGCAGATTGTAATTGAAATAGATAGGACGAAAGAAAAGTGGTTTTCTAGCATATCAGGATCACGGTTAGTGATTGATTGACACTAAATTTTCGTCGAAGAAATTAATTTGAAATAAGGATAAAAACATCTCTATATTGTCGACATTAAGTCTCATAGAGACGAGTAAAATATTCAGTTATGTATATGTAAATGAAGAATTAAAGACAGAAATGAACAATTAAAGATGGAAATATTGGGATGATGACTAGACGTGGCCAGAAAGTGACTAAGCGTAAAAGAAGGAAACAGAATAATGTAGAAAGAAAGGTGAAGAAAAAGAAAAACAATCATTTGCTTTCATCAGTATGGCTGATTCTAACCCTCCATGAAAGTGACCTCTTGTACCTTCTCGGACTAACCTTTCTTGTTGATATTAAGTGGAAAGTTTGTATTGAATTAATTTCTAGGTCTGCTGTTAAGGATGTTTATTCACTGCGTCATGCATATGTCTATCATTCGTCCACGCTTCGATTATTGCTGCAAATATGGTCAGGTGCATCTATCATATATATATATATTTTTAGAAATCCTCGATAAAATTCAAAAGAAGAATCTGCAATGTTATTGTTCCTGGTTTGGCATCCCGGTTCAGTCACTTTCCTACCGATGCAATGTAGCTTCATTATGTCTTTTCTGCAAATACTTTTGTTCTGAAGAACTTTTCCTTTATGAATTTAAGCGAAGTACTTGATTGTCAATAAGGTCACAACATTTTACAGTAGAATTGGCTAGATTTAACCGCAAGTTCTATGCTAACAGTTTCTTTTTTGTGCTTCTCGCCTGTGAAACTATCTTCTTGGTTTCCTGTCAAATTTGATCTTTATACATTTGAATGCAGTTTCAATCTTCATCTACTGTTTTCTTGATTCCTTTTCATTTATTTTTAACGCACTTTAATGTTATTTTTTCCCATTCTATAACTCTTTGTGTCTTAGTGTCTTTATTGCGTTGTTTGGGGTGAAATGATTTAAAAGAAAAGAAAATAAGATAACGTAAGAAAGAAAATTTAGCAATGAAAGTTGAAGAAAGAAAAGGACATTTTATGTTCTTTTCAGTAGTCACATTTCTTTCTGGATATTTATCTGATATGAAAACAAAGAGCATTATTAAAATTGATTTTCCCGAAAAATATCGATATTGCATTTTGCCTAAGTATTCGGCTCGAAAAAAAATCTGACATTGATTTAAGTTACAACAACTTATTCACTTCAGTCATACCCCGGTATATAATACTCGGCATAACTTTCTTCTTCTTCTTCTTCTTCTTCTTCTTCTTCTTCTTCTTCTTCTTCTTCTATGTGCCCCGTCCTTTCAGGACGTAGGCGATCATGGCTTTCCATGTCTCCCTATCCCTGTTGGCTCTTAGCACGCCTTCTGTTACACCATGCAACTCTAGTTCCATCATCCACCTGATTAGGTCCTTCAAATATGTTATTCACTGCTTTCCTCTGTCTCTTTTTTCCTCTATCTGGCCAGTTGGTATCAGGTTCTCCAAGCCCTCTTTCCTCATTGCATATCCCAGGAACTTCAGCTGCCTCTTCCTGATGCTCAGTATTAATTTCCTTTTTATTTCCATCATTTCCAAAGCCCCACCATTGCTCACATGCTTGATCCATGATATTCGCTGCATCCTTCTGTAGAATCACATTTCAGTTGCTTCGAGTTTTTCCTTCATCTTCGATGATATTGTCCAGCATTCACTGCTATATTGTCATCACATAGCAATCCAGTACTCTTTTCTTTGTTTCTAGCGAAATTGTCTTGTTTGTTAAAACTTTACTCAACTTCTGGAATGCTTCCTTCGCCATGTCAATTCGCCTTTGGATCTCTGTGCCACACTTTCCGGCTTCTGTTATAACACTTCCCAGGTATTTAACTTTTTGTACCTGCTTGATTTTAGTATCCCCGACCTGTATTTGGCATATTGGGCTATTCTTTTTACTGATGATCATGCATTCGGTTTTCTTGCAGTTTATTTGTAGCCCTTTCTTGTCACTTTCTTCACCTATCTTCTGTAGGAGGAGGTCTTGTGGTTTCCTTTCTGTATCTGCTATCAGCACTATATTATCTGCGTACCTTAGGTTGTTTAAATTGTGGCCTTCTATGACAAATCCAGGCATAACTTCTAGGGTCTTCAAAATATTCTTGCTGTACAGATCCGGTGAAAAGACACATCCTTGTCTTACGCCCCTTTCTATTTTTGTATATCTACTCAATTCGTTACCTGTCCGTATGCAAGCGGTTTGCTACCAGTAAAGATTCTTGATTACTCTTAAGTCTTTCCATATATGTCAAGGCTGCCGAGCATCTTCATCAATTCTTTGTGGCGTATTTTGTCAAATGACTTCACATAATCAATAAAGCAAAGGCATTGCCCTTTCAGAGAGCATCCTAATCATAAATACGGCGTTCCTTGTTCCAGTGTCTTTGACAAAATCGCACTGTTCTTGTCATATCTCTGGCCTGATTTTGCTTATCGCATTATTCATCAGGATTCGGAGGATCAGTTTTGTTATATGGCTCATTAAACTGATGGTTCTGTGGAGTTCGCACTCGTTTGCTCCTGGCTTCTTAGGCAGTAATATGAAAATCGACTTTCTCAGTTCATCTTGTATTACACCACTATTATAAATTTAATTTATTATTTCTGTAATTTTTTCTATGACAAATTCTTCCAGGGCTATTAGCAGCTCAATCACAATGCCGTCTGGTCCAGCTGCTTTTTTTCTATTCATTTTGGCTATTGCAGACTCAACTTCACAATTTAATATTTTCAGTCCGTCCTCATCTTTGTGTATTATTGCTTGCTCTCTCTTGTCATGGAAAAGATCTTTTATATATTCTTCCTATCGTTGGAGTATTTCCTCTTTCTCCAATATTATTGTTCCGTCCTTGGATTTTTACATCCTGTTGAAGAACAGGTGTTTTGTCCTATCAGTTTTTTTATTTCTTTATGCATGTCTGCTTTATTATTCCTGCTGAATCTTTCTACTTTTGCACATTTGTCATTGAGCAATTCCTCTTTCAGCATAACCTCAGCAGGCCTATATTAACTTACTTTTCAAAGTGACCAGCCAGTAAGTTTTATATAATAAAAACAAAAGTGCACATAGAGAACATGTAAAAAAATAAAAAAAATCAAATTAAAATAGATTGAGGCCTGTCAATTAGAGGAAGGCTAGAAAAATTTCCATTGTCTTATCTATTCTTTAAAAATGGAAGGAATTTGGTACCAAAACACCTTTTTAAAATTAGATTGTCTCAGGGCGTTTTGGGGAGTCACAAGAGGGCTGACTAAAATCACATGGGAATGCTTAGTCAATCTAAAGAACTCATGAATCTGAAGAACTCTGAAACAGATATATATAGCTCAACAGCTCGTAGAAAATTGAACAAACAAGGATTTCACAAATGGGTTGCAAGATAAAAAAAACGTACACGTGCACACTACTGATGAATGCACATAAAAATAATTCTCTTCCTTCACGTTTAATTTCAGAATTGTCGTTTTTCCATTGATTCTTGACTTATTTGCTATTTTTCCTTTTTCTTTAAGTTTTTCTTCATTATTCTGTTTCCTTCTTTTATGCTTAGTCACTTCATGGCCACATCTAGTCACCATCCTGATCCGATATTTCCATCTTTAATCGTTCATTTACATATACATAGCTGAATATTTTATTCGTCTCGATATTATGAACGATGAGACTTAATGTCGACAATATAGAGATGCTTTTATCCTCGTTTCAAATTAATTTCTTCGACGAAAATTTAGTGTCAATCAGTCACTAACCGTGATCCTGATATGCTAGAAAACCACTTTTCTTTCGTCCTATCTATTTCAATTACAATCTGCCCGCAAGTGAATATCATAAGACTGGCTGATCAAACAAATAAGCCCGTCTGCAATTCAGTGTTTATTTCGCTCTTAATATTCTTCCACTGATGTCAAAATTGCATTTTACATCTGTTACTTCTTAGTTTAAAATGTAATGCCATGAAAGATTAAAACGTCGGAGTGAATACTTTCATATTTTTACATTTAATCAGTTTTCGCATATGTAATCGAGGTAAGATTAATAATAATGGTTTAAGACATTGAAACTCAATCATTTTTTCTTGCGAAAATAATTACTTGCTTCTATAGTTTATTACTCACATGTAAAGACATTTTATCAAATCACTTGTGTGTGATCTTAAAAATGAAGCACATCTGAAAATTATTTTAATTCCCTCAAATTTAAGTTTATCAATGGCTAATAATGACTTAGAGTGAATTATTGTGCATCTTGACAAATATCATCCTTCTTTGTATGTGTCCGTGTGGTGATATATTACCACAAACAAAAGACAGTACCAAATAGCAGAAACGGCATCTCTTAAGGACATCAGCAGCAGCAACAACAAATAAAATAGATAGAACGTGTAACTCGAAGATATTAGCATAATAAAAATGTTGACATTCTACACAACTTTGAAGAAAGGTTTATGAAGGAAACCCCCATATCAATACTAAAAAGGGTGAAAACAGCTACTGGATTTGGGAAAACTATTTCCTGTGAAATTGTTTTATAAGAAATATTTTATAAATTTCAGCCAACAATTGGCTGCTCAGCTAATTAATGTTGAATGTATCCATATACGATAACAGCTAATACTACCATTATAATTGCCATAATTATATTTCTCAATTTTTACCTATGACAGATAGTACACTAACTTGAGATCTTCGTTCATGTGCCATGTTCATCATGAATGTAAACGATGATGGCTCTCTCCACAACTTCCAGTCTCTTGTTTCAACGATTGACTCTTTATCATCACTCTATACCTGTGCTCTTTCATCCATTCACCTAAACACCTTAGCTAGGCAACTTGTTATTTCCCTTAGCATCTCTATCCTTCAATATTTCCAATGAATATAAAAATTTCCAGGTCTTCTTTCCTCATAACGTGTTTCAGACATTTCAACTCCCTCTTTTTGAGTTTTACGAACTTTCTTATTGCTCACATGTTTAGACCATGGTATTCTCAGCATCGGTCAGTAGAAGCACATATCTATCTTCAAGTTTCTTCTTCATCAGAAAAAGAATTGTTCTGAATTCACTGCCACACAGGAAAATAAATATGACATAATAATTCAGCACATTGTTTCTAATAGAATTTCCCTATTGTTCTTCGTCAAAGCTTTGTGTAGTTATATTTAATGCTATTAGATCCTGACGGTAGCCTTCATGCATATTGATGCGCCAAAGTCTTGGTTACCTACTTCAATACTTATCTGATTTTGACGTCTTCCCCCTCTAGTCACACGTAACATACTAATTCTAGGCTGCTGGTGATCTCCTAATCGTCACTGTCACGTCAGTTTTGCGGATACTGATCCTGGTAATACAGAGATTATCTACAGTTGTTCCACTATGATCTGGAGATCTTTGGACATTATGTTAGGTTTATCAGTTTCTACTGTGTGCTTGGTTAGGGTAAATTGAAAGAGCGTGTGTATTTTGGCATTGAGGTTGGAAAGATTTATATAAGTTTAAAAAAATGTTTTCTCCTTCAAAGGTAGGTTTACTTGTGACAGATACAGGGGTGAAAACGCCATAAAATGAATGTGCATTAAGGAGGGGTATTTCCCAAGTCTGCAACCGCAGTTTATGTGAAAAAGTTCCCAAATTCGTGATCCGCGAACTCAATTTGGGATAAGTCCCTAGATAGGGATTCACAGGCTCACAAAGCCTGTGAATCTTATGTCAGTTTTGATTTTTATTTATGATCAAAAGATTGTAAAAAGAGAAAAAAAGGAAAGAAAGAGATAAGAATATAGTGCAGTAAGGTAAGATTTTACAAGTTTTTTAGCTATTCATTTTTATTACGTACATTTTTTACAAAAAAAGTTTATGTGAAATTAAAAAAATGAATCATCGTTTCGACAATTGCTGAAGAGAGTGTTCCTCATCAGTTAATGTGAGAGGCTTCTTTCATCATCAAATACGAAAAAGAAATCATTTTGCGGGACAGTTAGCAATCCTAGGCAAATACAAATCTGGAATTTATAATATCAGAATTTTTTTTATATATTATAGATTTCCTTCTCCGAGATAGAATGTCGTCTCCACAGTCCAGAAGTTTATCTACACCTTTCCTTGAGTCTTTCCTGTGATTAGCTATGACCGTAATCCAGCGGAAATTTGATATCAGAATTTTCTTTTAGATGGACTGCCCTTTCAGGCTAACGAGTTACATCTAGCCTATTAAGCTTACGAAACCTGGTATTCCTAAGCGGTCTAACATCTAAGTATTAACCAAGTTCGAAGCTGCTGTGATCAAGCGAGAATCAGCGTATTCAACAAAATATATCCTCAAATAAGCAAGTCATAGAAGAAAGAAAACCGTCGGTATTACTTTTATCAAATTCCTTGCCTTGCTTATTTTTAAATGATGTAAGGAAACAATAAAGATGTGATGAAAACTGAGGAGGCGGTAAAGCATTCCAAGATGAAAGAAGTGGTCGGAGAAAAGGCTTCGGGAAATCAGATCCTGGAAACAAAGAGAGAATTATCGATTGGTTTGTGGCCCATAAATCCTGACGACCCGTCCATATCACTCCAGCAGGACCCTTGATGTAGAGGCCGTATTTGCCAACCGCCTACGATGTGCATAATATTTAATCACTTTTTATTGGATTCATTTCTTTTTCTTTCACTATTTTTTGGTTTCGTTTTACGTTGTCATGATTCCTCGGTATCTTTCATAATTCTCCTTTTCTAATCACTCTCTTTTCCCTTTCTTCAAAGCTTCGAAATTCTACGAATTTTGCTTCTTACTATTTCTTAACATAATTCTTTCCGTTACCATCAATGTTTTCATTCTTCTCCTTCGTTTTATATTTATTTCCTTACATTCTGATTGATTTCTTTGGGCACAACTAAATCCATTTACTATACATGTGGTTAAGGCTGCGTATCGACTATAGTGCGGTAACCGAATCGAAAATTAAATTTACTTTTGATGGTATTCTTTTGCATAAAATATTCGTGTTGTCTGGAATAGTCATACCGGTTGGAATTTTCAACTTATAAAATAAGTGCCGGTACAAATAAACATTCTTTCAGGGTTATTTTTTATATAATCTGCAGGCAAAAACTTTAGGGAGGCCCTGCATAAATAAACAAAAAAAAAATTAAATTGTGGTTTATTCGATTTTTTAAAAGTAAGTAGATAAAATTTAAGTAACTACAGCGTATGTGCTTCTTTTTCTCACTCTTTTTCCAGGCTCAAAATATTAGATTTGTCTACAATAAACTTGAATGAATATTTTGTATGAGAAAAATTACATGTTTGTTTTCACAAATCTCAGTATATCTTTTACATTATGAAAACGATTTGATTCTCTTGACCTAATTCATTCAAGTCAAGGGAATTATGAAAAATGAACAATATCATTCGATTTTCTAAAAACATGGTATAGTAACTGATTTACGTATAATTGCAAAAATAAAAATACACGTTTCAACAAGAGAAGGACCCAAAAATCTCTTCTAAATAATTTCAAAATTACCCCGAGTTATTACCTGATTACCTGATTTATTGAATTAGTATGGGATGAATTGGATGAGTAAGATCTGAAAGAATACCCAAAGAGTGAGAGTGAGCTTACAGTACTTGAAGAATGCTTAGGAAGATCTACTATCTAATTTCTTTCGAAAACTGTTGGAAAGAATTCCAAGAAGTTGCAAACTAGGCAAAGGGTGATTTTATTGGTGAAAACAAAGTATTAGGCTTTTTTATGTTAATGTTTTAAAGTTAAGTGTCATTTTTTCAAAATAAAAGCAGATACACTGTTTTAATTGAAATTTTATTTTTAACTTAACAAAAATATCTAATTTTACGGTGTTTATTTTTACGAAATGCAGAACGATGTTAAACTTTTTGCTTGTGGTGGAATTAAGGTGGAATCGTGTCTCAGACAAAATTATTCGAGAAATAACAAGAATGCTATTAGCAAATAAGCACTGTGCTAGAAGTGGAATTCGAAAGAATTTAATCTTATCGACACCTCTATTTGATAAAAGGGATTAAATTTTATGAGCTCGAATAAAATAATCGTCCCAGGAAAAAAATATTTGAAAATTGTAAACACCCAATATCAAATATGCAACGTACTAAGCGAAAAATGTAGGAAATAACATACTTATATTGATAGTTGTATTTGGTATATAAGAGAAAATCTATTAAACTGAAAAAAAAATATTCGTGCAGTGGCTAAAAGTACTTGTGAAATAATAATTGCAACATATTAAATAAGCAACGAAGAGGTGAGTTTAATAAACTGGAACAAAATAATCGTACTGCAGGGAGAATCATTTAAAAAATAAGTGTGCCATACTAGATTAGGAAAGAAGGAAAATTGAAAGAGCATTCCTGAAAATAGTCGTAAAGGGTAATGACAAAATTAATTGTCAATTGTTTCCTCATGTAATCTGAATGAAGGAATGTATTTTCATTGGATCTATATTCACAGATTTTGCAATAAAATATGTATTAAAAATCTTTTTTAATTCATAACTTTGTGCAAATTACCTCTGCAAAGCCCGTATTAAAACTCTAAGAATTCGAAGACATTTCTATGAAGAAATTGGCAATTTATTATTTTACGTCAACAAATTATGCTTGTTCATGTATAGCAACCTATTTTTTAAGTGCACCATCGAGACATTGAAAATTAATTAAATATGTAAATTTAGTCGTCGGTGATGTGAGTGTATGTATGTATGTATGTGTGTGTGTGTTTGTGTGTATGTGTGTGTGTGTGTGTCTATGCGTGCTCGCGTGTTTCTGTGTGTACACAATACGCGATAATGAAATATCGAAATAACGAATTCTTACAGTTTTGTCCGTGCACCCATATGAATAAAATATGGTACTCAGCCGGTTTCAAAATAAGATTTCTACGCATACATAGAATTAGGGAAAAAGACTTAGCTCCCTCGACAGTTGCACGCCTAAGTCTCTAGCATTTTTCACACGTGTGAAAAGAATATTCATATTACACACACAGTATATATATATATATATATATATATATATATATATATATATATATATATATATATATATAAATATTATGGACTCTACCGTCGATTTCGACGTATGAGTGTCTGAATCAGTTAGACTGCCAGACAAAGAATTGTTTAGAGTGGTGAAGGCTTGTGTAGCACCATCCACACTTTTTGGAACTGCTGATAACAAACAATTGGGACAGAAGTTTGCCACAGATCGCATGAACAGCAGACCTCAGTCATTTAGCTCATAACTGGAGGGAAGAGACGGATTAATACCTTTCCCAAGGATACCAGTGCGCAAGTGAATGCAGAGTGTTTGACTGGAATTGGAACTCGCCTCACCGATTTCCCCTTCCGGGCCGACATCCACTGCACCACAACGCACATCTGTCAATAAACGCTTGCAGCACCTGGTATTTCCAAGTGATCACACATGTAAATAATGACCAGGCTCAATGTTGCTTAACTTCGGTGCTTTTTCCTTAACAAAACTTTTAATAAAAATACACTGAAACTTAATTATAGCTGCACTGATAATCCTGGTATGATAATAAAAAAAATACAATGAAATTCTAAAACAACATAACAAAATTAACAATCATAACCAACTTATTTTAAATAACGATAGTAATACTAATGCTTGCAATTTTCGTAATCTAAACGATTGTCTTCTGCAAAATAGATGCCATAATAATTCCATAGTAAACTAAGCTACCATCTCCACTACAGAAAATACAAATTGAATTTCTTTTTATTTAGACTACAATGTCCTTAATTATTATTGTTTATTCCGGCAATTAAAAGCTTATCAAATTAAATTATATCAGAGTTGTATTGCATTTTTTATTTTACTCTCGGAACACATTTTCAGATAGTGCAAAATAAATTTAAATAAAAGAAATAGATGATTTATATTACCCAATTAGTTCTGCGTTTAACTAATAAAAATGTAAATCGCAGAAACTTAAAATTTATTAAAATTTCATGAATTTACGTGGAGGTAGGGTAACAGAGTTAAAAAAATTTTTTCTTCAATATTCTAAAAAAATAATAATTTAAAAAATGATTTTATTTATTCGTGAATGAGTACTGAAAGTTTCATGAAAATCAACATTTCCAAGATTTCATTTTTGCGAGGATTTCAAAATTAATGTTTTAGTCACCGAAAAAGTGAGTTACGTAAAAAATTATGTAATCGATTGTAAACAGTCGTAAGAAGTCAAAACAAACTTTTCTGCCAAAGTTTCAAACATGTTCAAAAAGATTGAAAAATTTTATAAAATTAATTAAAATTACTTTGATCTTTCCTCTTAATAATATTATAAATATTTTGATAAAAAAAAGTTCGTTTTATTAAGTTTTGAACCTTTTTAATTCATACTATGCTGGATTTTTTGTGATGTAATGGAGGTACCTATATATATCTATATATCTATATTGATATCCGTATTGAATCTGAGGCTCTCGCCAACATATTCAACATATTATCAGAACGATCAGAGTTTTTTACGGAGAGAATTGCATCACGGTGCACTCTTTTCATAGACAGCGCTCAGCTGACCTTACTATACTGTGCAGGTAACAATAACATAACAGCCAACTTTTCTTTCTAGCACAGTCTACAAATTTTACCACCGTTGTAAAGCTTGTCCGTTTCTATTATACTCCCCGTTTTGTCGTTTTTTTTTTTCATATTATAATTTAAATTTCCAGACGTGGCTAACCAATTTTGTACAAAGTTTTAAGTTTTCTAGATAGGATCATACAATCAAACATGAAAGTGTTCTAAGACCCTTGAGTAACTTCTCCTAATTTTACTAAGGGCATGTTCATAAGAGATCCCTGTTATGTGAGCGTTTAAAAAAACGGTAAAATCAGTGATGGTAAACTCTTAACGACACCGGAAGGTAGAAACCTGCGTCGGGAAATAACTCGTTTACAAATGAGAAATATATATATATATATATATATATATATATATATATATATATTCAGAGTAATGCCTATCTACTAAACTGCAGATTATGACACGCTCATGATGCAGGAAGAAATACTTATAAAAAAATACAAACCTTCACTCAACAAAATAACTTGAAAACACACACACACACACACACACACACACACACACACACACTAAATTCTAAATTCAAACGCGATAAAAAAGAACCATTACAAAAAATAGTACTTCAAAACCAACATAAAAGAACCAGATGACCGGTAGAGTAGAACTGAATCAAGACCGCTGAAAATTTTGACTTATTAAGATAAAATCAAATTTCGTAAGTCGTTGTAAAAAAAAATTATGGCCAACAAAAGGTGACGGAAGAGATTTAACGTACGTGTGTGAAAAAAACAAAAAACAACAAAAAAGCATAAACAAAACAAAAAACAACAAATACTCATGCAAATGAACTTTCTGACCTGCTCACCACTTATCTATATATACACGAAACTTTGGCCACCAGAAAATTAAATGGGTCTCGATATGTAAAGTCACAGGTTTATTCGCGTGAGGAGAGTCAACTTTAGACTCGAAGCACGTCTAGCAACACAAATACCATTAACATTACACAATACCACTTAATATATCATACAAAAAGCAAGTAATATTAATAATAATAAAAACAATAAATCTACACTTTTACCAAAACGTTCATTGATTCTTGCACATTTTTCATCAAAACCAATTCCTCTCGTTAGAACAACTCCTATTTCTGTTTTTAATGCGCGCGCACACACACACACACACACACACACACACACACACACACACACACACACACACACAGACACACACACACACACACGTGTATATATATATATATATATATATATATTAAACTAATGGATATATATTCCACACTTTAATAATTACTTTTTTATAAAAAGTGCTGATTACAGAAGTAAATAATCTAATGGTTATTCTGAATGATGCTGCACAAAAACGAATGTGAATATTTTGTTTAATATACATACATACATATATATATATATATATATATATATATATATATATATATATATATTAAACAAAATATTCACATTCGTTTTTGTGCAGCACATCACATCACTGTAAACAATTTCAATTTTCACCTTTCCAAAGAATACCGGAAGATAGACAAATTAATTATGCCGAATAGAATTGCTTCCTGAAATTGACTGAGACCGTCGAAAGTACTTGAACAAGCAATAACCCGACATAAACTACCGACCCTAAATCCAAAATTTCGAGTACAGCATAACTGAGATAAATACATTAACCTTTTAAACATAATTGTCGATTCTTTTTCATCATATTTACTTATACAATCCAGAATAAACCTGCAGCCCAATGTATACATCCAGCTAAGAATATATTCCCAACCCAGCGTATATCAGTGGTCATATCGGAATATAAGTTTGGCTAGCTATTTTATATCCTGACTAGCCCAATACATAGGTCTTCATTTTTCCATGTGGTAAGATGTGTATTATTGTATCCATAGATGATAGTCAGGTTTACTAAAGATAATGCAGTATTCCACATTTATGAAGAATCCTTGTGTACATTTTACAACTTTCAATTTTGTTTTGGTTGCATTGCACATTAGTAAGCCTAACTTCTGGTCGCCTATAGTGTTTGATTAAAATGTTTAAAATCTCATTTGTGTGTGTAATCATAAGAACAAACTTTTATTATGAATAAGCTTAGGTCCTCTAAAGCCCTTATTTGTATCCATCGGTTGCATTAATTTAACAACAAGTTTGTTACTTTATAGAAGCATATAAGTCATGTGTAATATAAGTACGTATTTTCTCACTGGACTTATTCAACATATACAGTAAAGCGATTCTAAGAGAATCAGGATTTCTTATTGACAATCATAATTTGAACAACATATGATATTCGAACAACACAGTCTTGATAACAAATACAGAAAGCAAAGTACAAAAACTTCTGCAGAAACTCGTCAAGGAAAACTTGAAGTATTCACAAAACATCAGTTTCAAGTTAACAGAATGTAAAGTTTTCAGTTGAAGAAACAACTTAATATGCAAATTACAATTTGGACGCTCCAAAATAAGTAAGTACAATTATTTAAATAATTTGGAAGTATTCTAATAGAGGATAGGACAATATCTATTGGAACAGCAAAAATTCATTTAAAAAACTAAGCAAAATATTAAGCAACAGGAAAATCTTGTCAGAAACAAAGAGAACTGAACTACTATGTAATATCAGTCCTCTGATATGGCAATTAATACTGGGCAATCTCATTAGAAATGAAGACAAGATATGAAGCAACATAAATGTGATTTTACAGAAGTATGCTGAGAATACCATGGATTGTACACATGACCAACGACGAAGTTTGAAAGTAAACGGAAACAAAAAGGTTCTTATACTTAACATCAGGAAGAGAGATTCGACATTTGCAGAGCAAATAATGAGGAAAAGAGCTTAGAAAATTAGATACTCACAGGAAACTTTAAAGGCAAGAGGGACATAAGAAACAGTTCATAACCTACTTAACTAGCTTATGCAAATGGATGACAGAATATAGACAAAATATATCAAAAATACAAAAATACCAGAAGCTGCAAAAAACAAGAAATTGTGAAGACCCATGATCGCATGTCTCCTGAAGGGACATTGCACATTGCGAGAGCCCTCACACAACATTCTAAGAAAAAAGTTTGACACAAATATTTAAATCATACATTCTCCATATTCTTTTTCATGTCTCTCTGCAAGTTTCATTTCTTTGCTAAGGTTCCAGCACACCGAGGTTTTGCTAACCATTCGCAGAAACTCGCTAAGTTCCCCTATCTCTCTTTTAATCAATATGCCGCGTGAGGGTTATGTTTTCTAAAATTATGTCTTCTATCTTATGTCATTTTCTTTAAGACTTCTTTGTTTCTCACTCGCTCCGTCCATGGACTTTTCAGTATCCATCTGTACAGCTACATTTCTGAAGCTTCCAGTTTTCTCCTCATCCGTGGCAAATTGTCCAGAATTCATTGGCATATAAGAAGATGGTTATCACATACCCAAACAGAACTTTTTCATTTTGCGTATTCTTCAGACTAGGTTACTTTATTCTCCAAGCTACTAAGTTCACCCGGATCATACACCTAGATTTATTATCGGCTAGGCTAAACTATACTTGGGTAAAATTCTTGATTGGGGGCATTAATCTGGGCGGCTGCACTGGTCTTCATTCAAGGAAGTTGATGCTGTGTATATGGTGACATTGAAGAAAGGCCTTTACTATGACCTTCTTTTGGAGAGAAAAATAATTCGAATATGTACATCCACCAGTGAGTTTAAGTGAAGTCTTTTAACGACGAGGCTTAAGGCACCAGTTCCCGTTGAAGCACCAGTTCCCGTAATATTAATGAAATGAAACAATGTCGAGCCCGGTCAATAACTCAGATATGGGTTAATTAGTAAAATTTGTATCACTAAACCATTATTATCAACAAAAAGAAAAGAAAAATTCTTAAAGTTTAAAGATATTTTCAATTTTAAATTACCTACTGTGCTTCAAGAACTAAAGAAAAAAGATTTACCGCCAGTACAAAGATTTTACTCATGTATTGAATGTAAAGAAATGTACAGAAAAAAAAAGAGATAGCGCTCATAAGGCGAACATTACATTCATCTCAAATACGAGATATTGCTGGTAACATGCAAACTTCCGACTGTCGAAAATAATATAAAATATCACAATACCAATGGCGTAAGGGGAAATTGTTTTAGATCCTACGATTTGATGAGCAAATCGAGAAGAGAACAAGAAGAGATTTATTGATGCCAAAGCGAGCATCAAAAGAACCGATAAGAAAGACTGAAATTGATTCTCTCACAGGTGAACACAAACTACCACCTAAAAATGGTTGATAAGATGTCAAAACGAATCAATCAATCAATCAATCAATCCAACGATGAAAACATATGTTAGAGAGAAAGGGCATAATATTGCATTAAGATAATGCTAATATACGTGATTTTTTCTGTTTTTGTTTGAATTTTTGCTGACAATGCAAAAGTGAATGCTGTTTTACTAGAAAGTTTTTAACATATTCATATTTCCAAAATTAGGGAGAAAAATGTTTTAAATAAAATAATCTATAAAAGTCACGTAGAGCATTTTCTGATCGGGCAAGATGAAAAAGTACTTGGAAATGGAAATTCAACTTATCAATAAAAAACAAAAACGGACCCAAAAAAGTAAACATGATGTTCTGTAAAGATATCAAAAATAGAAAAAGTTATTGTTGCAATGATGCCACTAAGACGCAAGGATGACTGGAAGTAGAAACAGATGAGAAGATTTTAGTCAGAAAGAACAATAAAATAACAGGTTCAGGAAGACAGAACATGGTGATTAACGTTTCTTTTTAATTTTTGAAGACTGTAATTGGCAGAGAAGCAATTCATTAAAAGAGAACTCCACTGACGAGAAGTGCGAGAAAAAAAATTATTAGAATAGAACATACGGTTACTTAAAGCTATTTTGACAGTAAAACGGCGAGAATTAATAGGTAATTAAGTAGTATTCTTAAATGTATGATATACCAAGTTGGGAAATGACGACATCAGGAAGATTGTTGATGAAGATTAAAAACAACGTAGATCTAAAGGGACTGGGTTCCTGAATTACTCTGAAACAAAGTAAAAGCGTGGCCGTTCTAAATGTCTTCATTACACGATTTCTTCGGAACAGCTGAACAAATATCCGAAATGAAATATCGTAGCCCTTAAACTTGTTGATAAGGCCAGCATACTATTTGAATTGTTTCAAATAAGTCTATTAGTATGTACAAATCAAAATAAATTTACTCTTTCTAAAGAAAATTAGTGCGTATTAAAGATTCTATTCTATCAAAAGCACTCCTATCTACATACCGTACTTGCAAGACATAAAGACATGTTCATATAATTTGGGTTAAGGCATATATTCCCACAGTAATAGAGATTTCGTATGTAAATAAGAGATGAGAAATAGTGTCTAGAAATAGTTTAGATAGTGAAAGTGAATCATTCATAGTTAATCTTCCTTTCAATTTACGTTATTCCCGAATCAAGCAAAATAGTTGTAAAAAAGACAAAGAAATAGACAAACGAATGACAAAGAGTATCTAAATGTAGAAACATGGAAATGAAGAAAGTGGGAATAAAATCCTAAGTGTAAAAGTATACAAAAATGAAAAGACAAGGAGAAAGAACACGAAGTAAAACAAGGAAAGAAAATCAGATGAAAATGGGATAAAATAATGGATGTGATTAAAAGAGTATCGAAGAAAAATTCCACGTGGAATAAGAGAAGAAAGTAAGGAGTTAAAAGACAGAAAATGAACGGAGAAAAATAAATTAGCAAAACAATTTAAATAATGAGAAAGAAAGACAAACAAGAAGAGGAAGAAGGATAACAGTAGCAACAAAAATAACAACGAAAAGAGCACGAAAAAGGATCGACGGAAAGATGATTAGAATTTGGTGAAAAATACAAAAAAAAAAAATAGTAAAAAAATTTCTGTCTTAAGTAATAGTTTCTATTCACTTCTCGTTTGGATTCTCCCGTGTTGACGCAAAGTGGTAGTCTAGTGATTATTTTGGGAAACAATTGCATACGAGCGCTTATCATTCAGAAGGCATTAAACCTTAGCAAGAGTAACTTCCCCTGTCCCGTCCAACCTAATAGGACAATAATATCACCTAAATAGACACAAATGGGATATTTTTGGTGATGAGATGCCAAAGAGATTGCGCTTACGGCTATTTCCCGCCGGAAAGAAAGATTTTTGGTATTTTCAGTGAATTTAAACAACATTAAGTTCTCTCAAAAAATTGCATATTCAGATGAAAACACACACACATTTATATGAGTTAAAGATCAAATGCAGATCAAAGATGGATCGGAATCAGACAGGACGATAATATAAAAAACAAATAGAATATATCAATCTGACGTTTTACTTTTATTATTTTCACGTTTAGTCAGAAAATGAGAGAAAACAGAAAGACACACGTCCCAAGCATTACGTTACGTCACAATCTTTCTTTGAATAGATTCTTAAAGAATGTAATTTATATGTATCTAATACAAAGAGTATATACTTAAAAAATCACTCATAAATTAGAATGATGTGACACCCCGATGGGCTGCCCTGATGGTACAAAAGGTGAAGACATTAGAACTCCTTACTAGACAGGCACACATACACAATTATCATCCAATGCCTACTTTGACATACAAGAATCTTCACAAACTTCCATACATATAAAATTAGATACAGTTTTAATGCATGTGACACATGACTGAGAACTAACAGCAGTAATTAACAATGGGAACTGACCCAAAACCTAACAATGAGAAAGAAACGATGCAAACTTGAAAATACCAGAATTTCTGTCTCTTTGTTTATTTTTTCACAATCTCTGATAAAACGTTAATAAGAGTTAACATTCCTATTTGTTCTTTTTAACACACACACACACACACACACACACACACACACACACACACACACACACATACATATATATATATGTGTGTGTGTATATATATATATATAGGGTGCAATGGATAAATTATTGCCAATTTATATTCACAATTTTGCGTATGACCGTTGTTTGCTTTTATTTTTCGACTATACGAACATTTATGGACATTTGTGCGTCAATCTGAGGACAGTGCAGATGATTCAGAAAAAGTTGGATGATATATCCAGTCAACATTATGGTGTTTTGAATGATCACTAGTGATACCGACGTTATGTCTTAATTAATTATCTCATAAGGTCCCAGACTTAACACAGAGCTACATCAAATGTTTTGAGAAAGAAGCGCTACCTTGGGTCAAGAGGGTGGTTGCTAGAAGAAGCTATGTTTGAAACCAAGATTCTGCACCATGTTACACAAGCAGAAGAACCCAGTCATGGCTGTCAGCCAGCTTCTGCGACTATATCACTCTTTACATCTGGCCATCTAACTTTCCAGACTGCAACCCTCTTGATTATTATGCGTGAAACGCAGTTGAGTGAGAAACTAGAAAAACAACTGGTAACACCAAAGATGAATTGAAAGCAAGGACTATGGCAGCATTTATCACTTAATCAAGTAGACAATTCAAATTAATTGCTAGAGATCCCAAAGTCTTCTGGGATCCGTGATTGAAGCCGATGGCAAATTTTATTGAATAAATTTACCCTTTAGGATTTCAAGATATGTTTTTGTCATTTTGACAAATAAATCTGTTAAAATTATATATATATAAATATATAAATTTAAAATCATAGTTTAACTGACTTCATACAATTATCACTGGCAATAATGGGAACACAAAGGGTTTTAGTCAACACAACAAATCCGATGATTATAACATTAATAATAAAATCATGTTCGACCGCAGGAACTTAATGTATTCTATATAAATTATTCGACAATTTGATAATCATAAATAAATAAATAAATAAAATATAATAAAATAAAGTAACCGTACTGGGTAAGACGATAAAATACATCCGGCAGTAAGGCCTGTGATGAGGAAGTTTTGGGAGACACGGAACCACCTCTTAATTGCTATTGTTTCTGTTCACCCTGACTGGGGTCGTAGCACCAGTTATGGTCCCAACTATGGGCAAATAGGTAGCTCCTAAACTAGGTTAAAACACTATGAATGTATAAAACGTTTTGCAGTAAAAATAACAGCAATACATTTTCAGAGTAAAAACATTACCAGCAATACACTTCTGTAAGAAAAAATATTACCAGCAATACACTTTAAAAAAGAAAAATCACTAGATATATATTTCTGTATAAATATATTTTTATAAAAAAATACAAGAAATACATTTTTGTAAAAAATATCACTAGAAATACATTTTCGTAAAAGAAAAATTGCCAGCAATACAGTTTTACATATATCTCTCTATATATATTAATAAATATATTATCGTACATCTATCGCAGGACTCGAAGTTTCATGCATTATGAAATCATCAGGTACATATTTCAAACACAGTTTTAGTTTGAAATATGCCATAGACGGAGGACAATATATATCCTCATATGTATATTCATTCATTTACGTCACTATATATCTATATATAACCAGCAATACTTTTTTGTAAAACAAATTACCAGCATTTCATTTTTTTGTAAACGAAATTATTTATGGCCACAAGAATTATATTTTAGCATTAAATTACCTTTAAGAAGTTGACACGCCACTAAATCAACAAACATATAAAAGCGAATATGAAATATAAAAAACTGATTTTTTAAATTTCTCTCACTGCTTTTTGCATGTTCATTTTCATTGAAATTTGTTCAAATTTTTATAATTATTATTTATAATAGATTTTGTTTGGTGAAAGATATGCCCTGTTCTCAAAGCATTTTTCTCATTCTTTTTATTTAATCACTAGTGCTATAAAAGAAGCTACATTTCTGTAACATAAATTTGCTCATTACATTGCTTGTCACAGGTCATGAACTAATTTTTTTCTCAGTGTTCCAAGATTCTGTCTGTCTAAGCTGTAATGCTATATAAAATTTTAAGAAATGACTTTTGAACTTTTGAAAAATTGCAATTTCTTACAAAACATTGGATGTTGTTGGGCATTTAATTAAAAATATTGCTAAGAGGATGTATCTTGTTTTAATGACAATTTTCTCGTTCTATTTATTTAATCACTACTACTAAGAGAAACATTTCTGTAATAGAAATTTACTGATCACATTGTTTGTTACAGGTCGTAAACTAATTCCTTTCTAAATGTTCCAAAATTTCGTCCAGCTACGTTGTAATGCTATATGGCACTTTAAGAACTTACCTTTGAATAAAAAACTGCTTTTTACAAGTCATTTAGTTCTCCAATTTTAGAATTTTCTTGAATAGATTCATTTTTTTGTGTTTTGTTAGACTTTGATTATAATATTGTTCAAAGATATGCATTTTTGTCATGGCTTTTTATCTGGTTCTATTTTTAGTTTCTCACTGTTGTTATAGAAGAAGAAAACATTTTGTAATTGGCAATATCCCACAGAAGGTGATATGAGAATTTTACTAACGTAATTGCACGTGAAGAAGACCGGAGAACAGATCAGCCAAATCGAATGAGATAGCAGCAAAGATAGACCAGTCCAAAACAGCATATTCATAGAAATCAATCAATAAATTCGCAGAATAATAATAAGGTGCGTTGCGGTGCAATGAAAATGTTTAAATATTTAACGCAGATGTTTTGAAACTTGAAGACATAGATATTGTTGAAATGTCAAGCAGGGGCAAAGGAAAAACATGTTCGGATTCAGAATTTTTATTTTGTCTAGCCAGAGATCAAATACCAGCTCCTGTCCCATTTAGATTTTTCACCGGAAGACAGCTTTCGGTAGGGCAAAAGTTACGTCTAGCTGAATGTTGTGAAGTAAGAGTATTAGTTTGATTTTGAAGTGTCTGATTGAGATCATCAAAGGAAACAGTTGTTCACTCAATCTGGCTTAGCCCGATGTGCGGGTGGGGCTGATAACATTGACCAGAGAACCTCCACTTTGCTCCACGAGATATTTAAAAAGATGTCACTACTTGTTTGAAAAGATGTTTTGTGTATGAAAGAAAAGGTAAATAAAATATATTGTATATTTTATGTATATTATGGTCCGGTCCATTGTTTTTCTACAGGGACATTTGTTGCAGTGTATTGTTCATGTGACGAGGAGAAAAGGGATGACGAAAAAGAAAAAAAGACGGTGGAGATGAAGCAGTTTATTAATATGATATTTTAAGAAGATGAAGAAGAAGTGATTGGTTCCTTCGTCGAAGTTGTTTATGAAAAGAAGTTTGTGAAATTGAATTACAGTGAAAGACAGGTTTAGTGTTCTCTGACGAAGAGAAATTTCTCCTCAGGGAAAGACGGATCGAGTGGTAATCTCCGACAAAAAAAAAAAAAAATGGTTTACGAAGAAGTCGGGCTGAGTGGTCCTCGACGAAAGTGATTTATGATTTAAGTTTAATAATCGCTCCAAAGGTTTTAACAGTCGTCGTCATCGTGAGAGAAATCCGGCGAATTTGAGATTTTATCGTCCTCGTGGCAACAATTTCATCTTCGTCATCATTTGTTCAGTCATAATTGACAACGTGGGGCCCAAACAGAGTTTTCCCAGAAGAAATATATACCCAAGACAGTTGTATATAACAAATATCGGTTTGAAATGAGAAATCGGAAAGCCGAGTTAGAATTCCAGTTAAATTCCTTAGATTCATCTACGCGTAAATACTCTTAAGAAAGGTATTAATCTATCTCTTTTCTCTCTAGCTATGGCTTGAATAGCAGGGTAGACTGGGTTCTGTAACCTTGGTTGGCAACCAATCTGACACAGAAATAAATGGCAGCCTACCGTGGTAAAATCTTCAGTCTAGTCAGTCATGGATCGAAAGAGACATGAATCCCCAAACGTGTATCACGTATGGCACTGAACTGACTGAATGATAAGGCAATTATACTATGCAACAGATACTTATTTTTTCAGCAAAATCTCTATTGTCAAGTTGATTACTTCGGTGGTGAATATTAATAACACAGAACCTTATACAATGAGAGTTTCAACTCAAAACCTATCTCATAGCTACGTATTAATATAAAAACAAAAATATTGATTGATTCTTGTTTATGAAAATAGCGTTATGGGAGATGAGGGGTAAAGCAAATAATTCTCTAACATGACACAAAATGAAAAGCAACACCCATATATATTAAGATATAGTTGAGTTTATTCAAACTTTTGCCGTTTAATTAGCGAACTACTAATGTCTCTTTAGACGAAAAGAGTTACCAATCAGTACATTAAATGGCACCTATCCAAAATCGCTATTTAATTGGAAATTACTAGATTTCATTAACTTATGATTTAAACTTTTTCCAAAATTAACGGCTTCATTCATTTATGATTCGAGTCTAAATGCCTTTGGCAATTGTAGGGTTCATCCGGTTACCATTTAAAAGGATTCACGAGTTTGTCATTTTCTAGAGTATTTATGTTAAAATAAAACTGGAAAAAACATCCTAAGACAGTTCTATGCATACTTATTAAGGAAATTAATCGGAATGTTACACTTCAGAGAATATCATACTTCAGTTTTTGTAATAATTTCACCTCAAGCAAGGCAATAAAGCAACTAAGACGCAAGGGAGATACCAAGTGTAAGCGGATATGAGAAAATACTATTAATGAGAGAACTATAAGAAAACAACAATTACGAAAACAGAAGATAAGGATTGACACTGAATTTAAATTTTTAAAGTTCAATGTTGACTGGAAAACAAAAATCCAGAAGAGAGTTTCACAAGTAAGAATTGATTTAGAAGTAACTCTTAGCATATATCTAGTGATTTCAACAGTAAAATGACGAAACCTTGGCGCCAATCTAGTAACACGCTTCATAAATCTAGGGATCATGACGGGAAGTTCATCAGAACAATTGCCATGCACATATTTATAAAAAAATACAGAGAAGCTACGTTACTGAGGTAGAGAAGGAACAGAAGAAAGGATGCAAGAAAGTAGCATTGCAGATTCTTCTTTGGATTTTATCAAGAATCTTTGAATATATAGCAGGAGCACCAGATATATGTTCCAGCAATATTCAAAGCGTGGATGAATGGTAGACATTTAGATATGTAAGATAGGCTCTGGAGATAAAACTTGTCTAGCACAAAACAGTGTATCAACTTTGCTAGAAGCAAGCGTAGCAGTTGTTTTAATATAATGTTCCCACGTCATCCCATTAAATAACGTTAATAAGAAAAGGCGCAAGGAGCCACTGTCCTGGAGGGTAGCATCATCTGATGGAAGGAAGATAGGGGTATTTTGGATGATTGATAGAGAGCAGTTTCATTTTTAAGGCTTTAAAATTAAGAAGCAATTCTTTAACAGTAGATTGTAGATCATTTTAGATCAGCTGTCAAATAATAAAAAAAGATTCATTCTACAGTTGAACTAGTTACATGCAACCGTTTAATCTACGCTAATACATTCTTTTCTTGTCAGTAAAATTCTCTTTCGATTCCTTGCTTCCTTGCTACCTAACCTACGAAAGTTTAAATGCCCCACCAATAGCTACCCTTCCTCACCCTGAATCCTGTTCGTTTATTGTTTATCCTCCAAGCATTCCTCACTAAAATCTACTCCTTATCTTTTACTTCGAATAACCTGTGCGTCCTCGGGTAATTATTGTCTTGTTTAGGGTGAAATGATTAAAAATAATACCTATTAGATTGAAGAACTTAACATTTGATTTATTTAAATTTTTCTACGTGATTAAAGTATGAGTTAATATATAATTTTTATAACGAAAATAAAAATACGTATAAAAACTACTCTTAAAAAATGAACTTTTTGTGTCTCTTACCCATTTGATGTGCACTGTTTTCCGGATGTTTATGGATTAAACGCATACGAAAACTATATCCTATAAAACTATTGAAAATAATATCAAAACATATTAGTGTTGATGAAAGAAAATTGCTCTTATCTTCTATATAAAAAATAGATTGGATAAAACTGCTGCTTCAATTAATTAACGGAAATCTAATAAAATGTCAATGGAACGGAATAATACTTCTTCATTGGTCATTGTAAGCAAAAGAAACAGAGAAAAGAGTACTGAATTGTTACGTAATATCATTCCTCCTATATGATAGTGGATGCTGGACGATCTTATCACAGATGAAGAAGAGAATTGACGTAACAAAAATATGGTTTTACAGAAGGAAGCTGAGAATTACATGAAACGAACATGTGAGCCACAGCAAGGTTTTATCGAAAATTAAAGAAAAAAGAAGCCTTATAATTAACATCAGGAAGAAATTGTTTAAATTTCTAGGGCACATAATAAGAGAAGAGGGCCTGGAAATTGATACTCGAAGGACAGATTGATGACAAGAACGTCAGAAGAAAACAACCCTTAATCTACCTACTGAGCTTGGGGAAATTGAAGGCAGAACAGGGTTCAGGAAAAATAGCAGAAATTCAAAATTTATCAAGTGCTATAAAGGACAGTTAATTGTGGAGAGCCATGATTGCTAACGCTTTGAAGGGTGCATAAAATAAGTAGAAGAAAATTGGGATATTGAGAAACATTTGTTCTTATTCGAACATTTTTCAACCAAACTTCAACCAAACTTTTCCAAAACAGAAGGAGTTGGTAGGGACACACTTTGCACCTTTGCTCCTGTTCGGTTATTTGAGAGAAAATTGTATCTTGAAGAGAATCATTGAGAATCTCGGCCTGTCGTCAAGTGATTTGAACTTTGAACTACAGCCGAAATAGAACGGTAGATATTGTTAGCAACACTGAACAGAATGACTGATTGTATTTGCACCGACCGAATCCGATGAATTTTCTATTCAATATTTCCAAGAAATACGTGAAATATGTAACTTGAAGTTGCAATGGTTCCTCTATTAAGCAATACACCTGCAGGGCAATTGACGTTTAGGATAAAGTTCAGCCAAAATTAGTGATGGGTTTTGGAATCTTATCAAATTTTCGTACCTTGGTAAATAAATATGTATTAAATCTTAGAATAAATACGAAGATTTTATATTTCTACTGGTGCCAATGCTTTTTTCCATTAATGAGATGGATCAAACATTATACAGTGAAAATATCATGTCAAGATTCAGATAATAACTGGATAAAACCATACAGATATACCTCAGTATATACGTACTTGTGTGCGTATTTGTTATGTTAGATTTTTGTAAATTTGTAACAAATATCACGTGATCTAAAATCCCGCATCTACGAGCACAGGACAAATTTGCGTTTAGACAATCGTTCAAACATTCTTGTATTACACAAGAACAAACCTGGCCATAGGTTTCATTTTACTAATTAAAAACAAATATAATTATTTAAGGAAAAATTTATTTTAAAGCTTGAAAATAAAAACATAGTCAGATAAAAACCCAGGAAATTTGGTACACTTTATTTAATTGTTAAAATTTTTGTTAGTTATTTGAAAGAAAAGCAAAAGTATAGTAATTTAAAAGCTTAAAACAAACAAACAAACAAACAAAAAACGACCTAAAAATTTTAATATTTTATATGTTAGTTAATCTTTTTCATCACATAGTAAATCTAAAATTTGCTTGTTTTTTTTTTGTGCGACACCCTGTATAACACAGGCCTAAAACATCATATCGCCATACTTTTTCGTATCCATTCTTAAAGAATCTAACTTATTTAGTATGTAAAGTACGCACATAAAGCAGCCCCATATAAACAGAATACCACCCCGCTGCGCTGACTGACCGCACAAAAGTGAAAACGTTAAAACTCCACCCACTGAACAGACACACATACACAATTACGAATACAAATTAACATTATTAGAATTTTCACAATCTTACATATAGAATTATCTACGGTTTTAGTGCATATGATACATAACTGACCAAGGAGAACTGAATCAAACAAAATTGAGAATACCAATATGCTGCCTTTTTGTTTGTTTTCTCTCAATTTCTAACGATACTTTAATAAAAATGAAAAATGTTAGATCTTTTCCATTTAGTTCTTTATATTATACTGTCAGATTCATATTTGATTTGCATTTGATATTTATCTCATAAATATGTATATATACACTATACTCCAAAAGTCTGTAACCACTCTCTGAATTTCGAATAATCACCTGAAAAAGGAAAATTGTTTGTCTTTTTCAAATCTAATTTTCTGATTTACTTCGGACCAGTCAGTTAAAGATAATATAATAATAATCTATTACTGCATAATGTTTCATTAAATCTTTTTACTTGCTAATAGTAATCTTAGGTCTGACAGATTTTAAAATATAGGTAATCTTCTCTCTAAAATTTTGAATGCCACGTACTAATAGGTTAAACAATTTTATCATCATAGCCTAATTTGGTTTGGTTTAGTGCGTTTGTTTAACGATAGATCAACTCTTTATGAGTCATTTAATGTCAAAATTTTATTTTCTTGTGAATTTTGGTAATTTTTAAAAAAATGTATTGCTAATACATTTCTTTTTACCAATATTGTATTGCTGGTATTTAAAAAAAAACACTATGAAAATATATATTGCTGGCAATTTTACTAATGTATTGACACCAGTTTTTTTTTTTGGGGGGGGGGTCACTATTTTCCCATAGCAGGGAACCTAACTGGTGCTACCACCCCGAAACAGGGTGGATGTGGGAACAACGGTAATTAAGAGGTAGTTACTTAAATCAAGGAATGTAAGAAAATTAGTAATTATTAAATCCAGAGGGTAGCCGGAAACTTTTGGCCTATAGTACACACACACACACACACACACACACACACACTGCAAATGATCGGAGAGATACAGGTAAGAATTTTGAAATGGCTTGAAGGAATCAAATTAAAATGGGATGCTGAAAAAGGTAACAACGTGATACTGCCAAGAAATGTAAGTGAAAGCAAGGAGCTAATTTACAAAAGAAGCCATGTAAAAATTGTTAGATTAGATTAAGCTACATACGGCATAACAACTTTCCATGAATGTGAAAAGATTTGCTGGTTATCTGGAGATATGAAACGGCACATTAGAATACATAAAGACAAAAAATATATCCCCTGTTGTTAGGTGCAGTTATGAGTTTAACTTATGATGTACCAAAGAGTGTAGCTTGCTTTCCGGTTTGAATAGTCCTATTGATACTGTTCAAAGATTAAATCGATTCTGAAGTTCTTCAAGTGATGGCTATAATCGCAAACAAAATAGCCGCCATTATGGATATTTGTATATATGTATGATAGTGAGACTCTACAATCTTAGTCACCGCATCTCTTAAGGAGAAGTATATCTCTGATATAATACTGGCGACTTTTTAAGTTAATTTGCGGCAGGCTTCATTCGAAATTAACTTTTTAGCCATAAATTCTATGGTGGGGGAACCAGCTGTGGGTCATGACTCCCCGGTTGAGAACTTTTTCCACAATCGTTACATTTCGACTGATAGCAATTCAGTCAACCTCTGAATAACCCTAAACGAAAACTGAATAACTGAATTTTTCTCGCTGAGTCCTGATTTTTATAACCATTTTCAATCTTCTCTGGGGATCCAGCTTCGGCCAATGAAATCGTTTTCCACACACTCGATTTGCGGAATGGGTTTAGCTCGACGAATAAGATATCGCCAGCTCACATTGTATTCCGATTTTTCCAAGTTCCCACTGACTTTCTTGTTTACCAGAAAAATCTGTTGAGGGACTTTAACCTCACCTGACCCCATCAAATAATTCTGACATCTGTTTTGGCTAAAAAAATTTTGGCTTACTGAAAAATATCCGCTTCAAACAGGAAAGAAGAAAAAATTATATTTTTCTTTCTTTTCTTTCTCAGAACGAGTTAGATTTTATATTCTCCAGATTTTGGAAGTACATGATAGTAAAAATAGTTGATTTTTATATTCTCCATATTTTACAAGTATTTGATAGTATTAAAACTATTTTTACTGTACTAAGCACATTCATAGAATCTTTATTCAATTTGAAAAGTAATTTTGCACCAACCTTTATAAACCTAAGAGAATGCAATAAACTGCAGATATTGCCATGATTTATGTGAAAGCTTTCAGTGATTCGCAATACTGATATTTTGTCAGTTACAAAGATTATTTGACCAAGTTGGCCTTATCTACTTTACAGTAATCATTACACAATACCCAAGAGCCACTCAAAGTAGAGGCTTACAAAATGAGGTTGTTATAAGGGCGTAAAAGGAGAAAGTAAGAGGTTTTAGCATCAGGATATGTGGTGAAGATAATGGTTGCTTCTAAACTTGATAAGTTGATAATTGTAGTGATCGGAGAAACACACTTAAGAATCTGTTTTACAACGTAACAGTTCCGAGTAAGAAGCTGTTTGAATAGAACTACAATTGGAATGGGGATAAATAAATTCAGTGTACAGCATGTTCTAGCTGTGAAGGTTTCTGTGTAGCTGCCAAAGCAACGCTTCATCTATAAGAAAGTGCTTGTTGAAGGGAAAAAATATTGCGTAAGCGCCTTTGAACTCTTTTAGGACTGAGAAGCGAAAATTGGGTTTGTCTAGATTTGATCTATTTTTGGTCAGTTCTGGCGTTGATCAGAGAAGAAGTCATAGAATAAATTATCATGATCGACAGCTGAAGCTGGACTGTCACTGCTGATCACTCCACTAAAGTTAATTTCTCCTTTCTAATTAGGATTGCTATTAAGTCTAACACTTCTGCTAACAATACTTAAATCAAGTACTACATTTCAACGAAAAACTTCCTCTGGGTGTTTACAGAAATTGCTCTTTCAAAAAAAAAAACATATTACAGACATTCTGTGACTTCTTTGCTTCCTACGTGTAGAAGAGTACGCATTTCGAAAGAGTATTATGGATACGAAAACAGCAAGTACCTATACAGATTTTTTTCATCGGGATCTTAGACATTTTTATGATTCTTAACTTAAAAAAGGAAAGAATTTAAACTGATAATTTTAGAATTAAATCAAAACAGTAGTAAACCAAGGAGAATTTGTTTAATGACCGATTCCTGCTATCAAGCAAGGGAAAATTAAGTAAGATATTTCCATTAACGTAGCAAGTAGAGCGAGAAGAATAATATACTTTTAAAGAATAAATGGTTCGATTCAAAATTCCAAAGATATCATGTATTCAAGAAATCGGAATAAGTTGAAACTTTGTGAGTGCAATAACACCAGTTCGAATAAAATGATAGTTATTAATATTATTTTGTATTAATGGAATTAGAAAAGAAATGCATACTTACATGAAGCCTGTAAGCTTCTAGTCTAGTTTTCATCGAACACCAAAATTCAAAGTAAATTACATGTTCTTACCTGAAAAAAAAAGGTTAAAATCGGTTATCGCACGAAACCTTTCCCCAAAAATAAACAAAAAGAAAAAGGTGAAACTAATTTTGAAGAAATAACAGACATTGTAAATGTTCTAAATTGTTAAATTGTCTGACCGATATATAGCTCGACCACACGTTGTAAGTATAACATTTTGAAAGAGATATAAGCTGAGTTCTTATATCAGTCAAATAGAAGGGCTGGCTTTCCTGTCTTTTCCTGGGATAGTAACTAGTCTTGGAGAAAGAAAACTCTGAATTTAAAACCAGCTTGATGAGAAATGGTGTTCGTCAGAGTAACTTGCTGCTACAGTTGCAGTACATGTGGTGTTGCTATGACGCTAGCGGATTACAATACTCATAATGCGGTTGAACGACATTCTCAAAAAAGGTAAAAAAAGTATACTAACCTTTTCATATGTCAATTAAATTTTGTGTACATATTTTAAGTGCAATGGTTTGCAAGCTTAATTATTACGTACATTTCTATTAATACTTACGAGAATTTGAAATGGTTTTAGTTCGAATTATTTACCTTTCTGTAGAAATGAGAGTGGTTTTTTTAAAAAAATTTCTCACTGCAAACGTAAGCTTGTCTTGATATATTTTTCATTTGATATGAAATTTCCATATCATCTGAGTCGATATTTGATATCATAAAGTAATTTTAATGAGAAAATGCTATCTGTCTGGATAAGAAAATGTCATTCATATTGAAAATAGGTTTTCAATCTGCGTATCTATCTAACGGTATATACAGACATTAGACTCGATTACAATCCAATCGATAAGCAGCTGACATCTGAGAAAATAAAGTAGGAATTTGTATAACAGTATTCAGTAAAACGTAACTAGTAACATGTAACGGTTCCTGAAATGAGAACAGGAAAATCTTTAGAAATATCAGAATGTAATTTCTCACTTTAACTTATTTATTTTTTCCCATTATGATGAAACCAATATTTTCAGGATTCTACGTGCTCGAGTCTTGCCATTATCAAGCTTATCAAATGCGTGCTTTGTAATTATTACGATACAAAATTTATAACTTTTTTAATAAAAACAAAGTGAGGTGTAGAACAATATTTTTTACAAATTAAATTTTTCCAAATAAACTCGCCCCAAAGGAGAAATAAAAGTGAATGGAGGGGGTTTGGAAAATTTGGTTTATTACAAGTTTGCTCGGAATATGGGAGTTTAATAGCTTTATTACTAGTCTCGAGGTAAACTGGGACAAAGTCCAGAGTAATTTTACAAGTGTGCTGAACTACGATGTAATTGTTGTAGATTGGCTAAAACACCTGCAGCACTCTCAATTATTGAATGCCCAATGGGATGAAATGGTCTGTTTAAGTAAAGAATAGTAGTATTCGAGGCGTAATTTTTGAGTGTCATTCGAGTAATATTCGGATTAATTACTTCGGCGATTATTGCAATCTAAACCCCTCTTCCCTTTGTAAATTCTGTTTTGTCTGTAACTGTAACTATTGTACTGTTCTGTGTCTATCTGTTTAGCACCGGACATTGTGCTGAATAATACAGCTGCAAACTTTCACTGTGTATCATATCCACCTCAGCGATATGCCATGTAAAAGCAACTCTCACGTATTTAATAATTTCCGCACAGACTAAGAGAAAACTTAAGCCATCAGAAATGTGATTCTGTAGAAGGATAATGAGAATACAATAGTCACTGTATTTAATATTCATTGTATACAATAGATATTGCATTCTGGGCAGTAAGGACATTTTAAGGAAAATGGAAACAAATAACACACTTAAAATCAGAAAGATATAATTTGAAAATTCTTGTAAAGAGAATTTGGAGAATTTGACCTTAACATAGAATACCAGATTTAAAACGAGAGGAGGAAACCGCCAAAGTCACTTAACGGGCTTGTTTAAATAAATGACAGAACAGGAATTGCTAGGGATAGAAGAGAGACACACGCAGTGATTCCTAGACGGTGCGGCACGCCTTATAGATGTGGCGGAAAGAGATAACAGGTGATGACTGAAATACAATCAAAGATTTAGAAACAGTTTTAAATAAATCATATTTTAAAGATAAGAATGATTTCAAAATATAAAATATTCTTATGTATTACTTGTAATTGCATGCATGAATCCTTATGAATAATTATTGACCGATTTTATCATTGTGATATGTTTTCATTATATCAAGTATAAACAATATAAGTAACTAGGGTGGAGGAATTATCAATGATAATGTTCTGACTTCAAATCCGCGGTTGTTTCCCCTTTCCACTGTCTCTGTTTTTTTTAATTGTATTTTATCACATAAAATTTGGCGAGGTGCAAGTAAATTTTAATTCCGAAAATGCGGCCCAGCGTAAAACAGTTTCGGAACCAATGCATACACTACTTAAAGCTACAAAGTATAGGAATACACGATCGCTCATATCCTAAATAAACAAAACACATAAAAGAAGAACTTACGACCACATACAGTAAGAATAGGGGAAAATTCATATAGCAAGTCTTTTCGACTACAAAATAACCATCACTATATGTATCACTACAACTGAAAATTATGACAAAAGTAATTACATAATAAAATTAAATGAGAAAAGTCAATAAAATTGACTTTTCTAATTTGATTTTATAGAAGTTTTATATCAAGACACATTATTATAATTCAAGACATATTCGATTTTAGCCATTGGAGCAGAAACTGTGAATGATGGATGTTTAAAAAGTTATCAAGATGTTTCAGGTTAGAAAACAAAGATGGAGTTCGGAGAAAAGGCTTCCAGCTAAAACAATGATTTGAAAGCTAAGGTCGAATAGGATCTAATCGTATATATTAGAGATTTTGAAGCAAGTGAATAAAGAGGAATTATATCAAATAATTAATGAGCTGTTAACATAAAAAATAACTCGATAAATGGTTTTTATTAGTATTAACCATGAAATTCAAATATCAAACTATAGTTGTCTTGTCCGGGTAATAGTCTTCTTGCTGACCAACGAGCGGCGGTTCAACTGCTCTGACACACACCAACTATAAAAACAAAACCCCGTTCTGTATAAAAAAGATTATATAAGAGTCCATAGAGTGTGTGAAAAAGGGTGACTCCACAACATTCCCCTCTCTAGATTCTTTTTAGGAAGGCTTTATATTTTTTCGTTTTGGATCTATAATCAAAAGCTCTGTGAATTTCCGCTTCCTGCTGAATCTTCTGATTTCCGTGTTAGCTTTTGGTTTTTGGATGTCAAAAGCTTTGAAGATTTCATCCATAGAATCTCAACATTCTAAAGATGAAGAGCTTAGTTCTTCACCTCTTCTTTTTTGGATTTGATTCACGTGTCTTCTATGCGTGAATTTTTTCCCTTTCATAGTATACATTACGCTTCCAATTCTGCTTATAATATTCCTGGCTTCCAATATGCCATATTGTTATTAAAAATTTTGAAATATACTTTTTAGCCGAGCTTAAACGATATTTTCACTATTGTAGGGGTATTCCGATTATTGCTTTTGCCTGGTAATAATTTCTCGAAAACCGGTCGGATTTTTTCGCGCGAACATCACCTCGGCCGATGACAGTCCTGATAGTATGTTCTGGTTTGGCGTAATACGGTAGACTTGTAGGAATGGCTGGAATACTTTTTCTCATGGTGTGTTTATCGCTTTTTTTAACGCCCTCTTAAGCATATCTATAAATCTTTCGGCAAGCCCATTTGATTGGGGTGATAGGGAGCTGTTTTATATGTCTTATTAGGTACATTTCACAAAAATCTTTAAAATCACCTGACGTGAATTGTGTACCATTATCTGTAGCTAAAACGTCAATGACGCCAAACCTCGCAAATAGTTCATGCAAACAGCTTATAGTATTGTCAGTTGTTGGGTGTTTAAAAAAAACATCCGGCCATTTACTAAAGCTGTCTACTACTATAAAATAGTAGTAGCCATTTATAGGTCCTGTGTGTATTCTTGACCACGGTTTGTCCGCCTTTGGCCAAGGTTTTTGTATAAACGGTGTTGATTTTGCTGCCGCCGTACAGTCCTTACACTTTTACACCATCTGTGCGATATCCTCATCAATTTTTGGCCTGTACACATAGCTTCTCATTAGTGCTTTCATGCAATTTTTCCCGGGATGTCCAACATTTTAAGATTCTCCTTTGAAGTGACTTTGGTATCACGACCTTTTCATTATACAGTAGTACATTGTCACATTTGAGAAACTATCTGCCAGTTTTGCGTTTCTGTCTTCAATTTTTTTCTTTGTTGTGTTAATAAATTCATCTGCTTCTGCGTTTCTTCTTATCTCTAGCAATGTAACCGGCAGTTCTTTAACCGTGTTACTTAGTACTTTGCTGATTTCATCCTCAGCTCTCACTGAGTCTTCCATGAGTTCACTTTCCTTAGGAATCAGCCTCGATAGTCCATCTTCGTGCCCTACTTTTTTCGATGGTAAATATTCTAGTTTAAAATTGTAATTTAATAATATTGTGCCGCACCTCAGGAGTCTATTCGCGGTATATACAGGATCCGAATATGGTGAGAAGTGGCTTTTGGTCCGTTTGTCTACCGTATATATATCTATGAAGTCGAGTTACGGCGAAACTAATTTCCAAAGCTTTTTTTCTATTTGTGAATAGTTTTTCTCGGCCGGTAGTAATGCTCTCGATGCGTGGCTTACCGGTTTTGTAGTACCATCCAGCATTTTAGTAAAATGCATGCTCCCACACAGTGAGAGCTTGCATCACTTGCTACAATAATCTCTAGCCTAGGGTCGAAATGTGTTAAATCAATTTATTCATACTATCGATAAAATCTCCATAGTAATTAGCAAGACCGAGGTAGCTTTGCAATTCTGCGATATTTTTAGTCTCAGGCATGTTTTTGATTACTGAACCCCTCTCTGGGTCAGGTTTCCTGCCATTCTCATTTATGATGTGGCCTAGATATTTTATTTCTTTCAAGAAGAAATCACATTTCTTCTCTTTAACTTTTAACCCAAAGTCTTGTAATCTTTTAAAAATTTCCTTGATGTGTGTTGTATGATCTTTTAAATTATCGCTTTTAACTAAAATATCGTCCAGTTAAGCGGTGGTAACATTTTGCCCCCTCAACATAGTATCCATCGTCTGCTGAAAAATCGCAGTTGTTGTATTTGTATAGACCTTTGTGCGTATTTATGCACAGTAATTTGGAACATTCTTCCGTAATTGGAATCTTAGGTCAATCTTTAAGAACATTTTTACACCATTAAGTTTGGTAAATATTTCTTCTGGGCGAGGCAACGGGTAGTAATGATCTTTAATTGAATTATTCAGTCCCGTGGAAAAATCTGCACACACGCAGATTTCTCCTGATTTGTTCTTAACATAAACAGCCGGTGCCGTCCATTCATTGAAGTCAGTTTTCGAAATAATCCCAGTTTGCTCTAGCCTCTCCAATTCTTTGTCTATTTTGTCATTTGTGTCGAAAGGTACGTTTCTCTTTTTCCTAAATACAGGTTAAACATTCTGTTTAAGCTCGATTTTCGCTTCAAATTGGTTCGCATCGACCTAACCCACTTGAAAATACTTCTGGGAATTCTTTGTGCAATTCCTCCTTCATTTTTGTGGCTTCCGAAAACTGACAGTCTATTCTTTTACAAAACGAACTAATAGGTATCTCCCGTACATTGAATTTCTGCATTCAGTCTGTTCCTACTAGGTTGTCTGTATTTCTCATCACATAGATTTTAATTTTTTTTATTTCTACATGGAATTTTATATTCACTATAATATCACCTTCGAAATTTATCTTTTTTCCCGTTACGGATTTAGCAAATTTTTAGTGTGTAGCATGGTCGGCCTATTTAACTTCCGCCATGTTTGTAAGTTTATAATCGTCAAATCAGATCCCGAATACAGGTGCAATTTAATTTTTTTTATTCAGCATTTCTATTTCAACATATTTTCTGATATGTTCCTTATTTTCATCGTCCACTCTAGTAGACCTTACCCTACTAGGTTGATTTTTATTTCTGCATACTGAAGCTTTGTGGCCCATCTTACTACATACTCAGTAATTTTTGTATCTAAAAAGACAATACTTAACCCAGTGCCATCCACCACATCTGTAACATGCAGAAGGGCGTAGACTTGTTTTTTACTGGATTCTTGTCAACTGTAGTGCTGTTTTTTTTTATCTTTGGCATTATAATTTTGTTTTGTCTGTGGAGAGGGTACAAAACGTAAATTTCTTTTTACCTTTCGAATGTATTCTACTCCTGACTCTTCAATGCCCTTGCTATCTTTCTTTATGCTGAGGCATTTCTGGTTATCTTCTGACAATTTTTGTTATGTTAGACCTTTGCAGTTTGGTCAGCATGCGTTTCCTCATTTCACTGTCTTTAGCAGCAAATAGTCCTTAGACAAGTATGAGACACTTCAAATTGTCTGGGGTAAATTCCGACAATTTAAAATCGTGACAATATTTATTAACGACAGCTGCAAAAGTAGAATAGTCCTCGTTTTCATCTTTTCTGAGATTAAGGCATTACCACCTTTTATGGAACAACGAAATTTTTGGGCTAGATAGCTCTGTGAGGCCTGTCATTGCCTCATCGAACGGAGATCATTCGTGTTTTTAGGGAGAATATAGTCTACGAACTTGGTCTGTTCGTCCGTGTCTAATTTCCTGAGTAGAAGTCTTAATTTTTCTTCTCACTCCACCGCTGACAGTCGATATTAAAAATTATCCTCGTATCGTAATACTCTCCGAAATTTTTATCCTCCTCAACTGAGTATTTAAAATTTCAATCACGTTCCACACCACATCTTGTGAAAATGTCCCCTCCTTCTCCGTGTTCCTATCCAGGGCTGTAATAACAGTTCTTGCAGTTGTGTTTGCCTCTCCTCGTTTGCTTTTTGTATTTCAATTTGGCTTTCTTCAATTTGCTTTTGCATCTCTATTTGTCTCTTTTGTATTCCTGTTTGTCTTTCTTCGTTAGCCTTTTGCATTTCCATTTGTCTTATTTCGTTAGCCTTTTGCAGTTCCATCTGTTTTATTTCTCATTGATATTGTCTTTTTTCAGTTCTCTTTAATATTTCGAGTATTTCCTTTTGAAAATCTTCCATTTTTTTCTTTTCGGGATTAGTGTCGACAACTGGTTTGTGGTCAACTTGTTTGAGTCAGTTTGTAGCACACTTTTTTAAAGTGATTCAGGAGGGAGAAATAAAGATTTGTCACAATTTTGTTGTGCGACTTGTGCGAGAATCTATTTCGCCAATTTGATGTTGTTGGTTTTCGAGGTCACCGTTTTTTCCTTGGTGTTATGCGTAAGTTCGTTCTTTTTTGTCGACAATTTGCTCTTTACGACTGATATGACAACGTCTTTTTTTTCTCCGTGTGCACTTGTTAGAATCCTCTTCACTAAATTACTGTTTGGCGAGAATGTATTTTTTTCACCGCGTGAACTTGTACGAATCCTTCGTCGCCAAATTGTTGTTTGGCGACTGACGTGAAACACGTATTTTCCTCCGCATGAACTTGTACGAATCCTTCGTCGCCAAATTGTTGTTTGGCGACTGACGTGAAACACGTATTTTCCTCCGCATGAACTTGTACGAATCCTTCGTCACCAAATTGTTGTTTGGTGCGAATATATTTTTCCTCCGTGTGAAATTCTTCGAATCTTCGTCGCCAAATTGTTGTGGATTTTTGTTTGGAAAACCACACATTATAATAATAACAAAAACAGATACGAGAAGAAAAACGTAAGTATATTGAATAAAAGTTATACAACCTGTACACGGTTAGTAGATTCAGGAACACTTGTTAGTAGGAGTCAAATATATAGAAAAAGTAAGTTCGGGTAATAGTCTATATTCTTGCTGACTAACAAGCGGCGGTCCAACTGCTCTGACAAACACCAACTCTAACAACAACCCGTTCTGTGTAGGAAGGATTATTTATGTATTTGTGGAAGAGTCCATAGAGTGTGTGAAATGGGGTGACTCTCCAACAATTTTCTAAACATTTAGTTCGTATCAATATGGTAACAAGATCTAAATGTAACCCTATTTTCAGATGGCTTGTATTAATTTTATGTAATTTTAAAGATGAAAGGAGATTTTTGTACAAAATTGGAGAATATAATTATTTCTGTCGGGAAAAGTAGCCGAAATGTTAACAAGTGGAAAATCCAGGTGTGGAAGTATACTGAGTACGACATTATTTTTAAGCGAATTTATCAATGTGATTCTAATCACATCATATGTCAATGGGATTCGACGATGTGTGAGTCAAGGTCGAAATGTGGCATTGGCAATTTCCTGTGTACTGAATTACTAGGACAGTTGGTAAGAGCAGGCAGACAAATAAAGGGAGTATGTTTTCTCCCCTCCTACTGGAAGTCGAAATGTTTAAATATAATCGTTTTCATTTCGAGCTGGTAAGAGTTATACAGTGAGGGAAATGGAAACATTACACCCCTCTTTCCCACCCCGGTCGGGATGCTTGTTTAACAAAATCAGAATGCAAGACGAGATTGGTCAGTTGACACCCTGGTCTTGGAGAGTCAGGTGGGAAAGTGATTTGAAGTACGGTCGAAACATCGCCTGCTGCTATAAACAAGAAGTCTAAGAGAGAAATATTGCAAATTCAGCCAACTGATCATCCAGTAGAAATAATGCAACACGAATCCTCTCGTGCTACTAAAATACAAGCCATCTGATATTTCTTTATCGTCACTTATTTTGACTTGCTTGTATCCTTGTAATTATTCGACATATATAAATATATATAAATCTACACTGTGTCGTTGCGGTCTTAAATCTGGTTTTCATCATATCCTTTGCATGTCTAAACCAGCCTCTTCAAGTGGTAATAAGTGGTCCTGTTTGACTGATCCGAGATCAACAACACAGAATCGAGCAATGATCAGGGAGGTTGACCTGACGCAGCCAGAGGACGTCTTATATAAATAGTGTATCAACAAATTATGCAGAAACAAAACATATTCAGCTTGATAGGCAGGCACAATGTCATAATTAACACCGATCTTTATGTTGGAAATAGACTTTGAATCAGACAATATAGGAAATCTTTCAAGTCCCCTGATAATTCACTTGACTTTTCTTATAAAGCGAACTCTTTTGTCAAGTATCAAGACATCTTCACTGTAGGTAATAGTTCCAATCAAGAATAAATACAGACGTATTCAACGACTTTATACAACTGAATTGAACTAAATGAAGAATTAATTATGAATGGAAATAATGACTTTCTGTCAAGGAGAAATAAATGTATAGAGTCAAAAGGGAAATATTTAACTGAATAAATAATTTTTCGATTAATTTGCCTCGACCTATCTTGCTTAAATAAAGAGTTTCAAGTTAAACAATATGATATCTTTTGATAGATTTAGAGAATCAAATATCTTGGGCAAGAGACAAACGCTTTGTAAATAAACAATGGATATTTTTGGACTGAAATTATAACTATATTTCAGATAATTTATTATGCTGTCTCGTCAGGTATTATATAAACTGATGGCATATCGTTACAACGCAGATTGTGACTAAATTAAATTGTTTTCTGGACTTGGAAAGGAAAATTAAGTGCTGAATATGAGCATGGATTGAAGAAGTTAAACAGGTACTATATTTGAAAAGGATCCTTTCAGGTGATTGTGACATAAAGTAGCTACTATTGGGAAGATGGTTTTTTAATGGTACGCCATTCGTATCAACTGAATACGAAGGATGGCATGGTGAGTTTCAGCTGTAAGTTTCTGATGTAACTAGAGAATATATTTCGTCGGAACATTTTTAATGGAAACAACAATAGAAAATCGAGAGGCTTACAACGTGGTTTCCCTGGGAGAGGCTTAAAGGGTGGAAAATAATTGATCACCTAAAAGTCCGCGTAAACGCTGTGAGCTTGACTGAAATAAGAGGATCCCAGCTCTGATATGGCAATAATACACTATTTTTTGTTTGATGTGACATAGCAACTGGAGACGTTTCTTCTTGACTACTATAAGGAACCAATTATTTGTCCAGCCACTCTAGGGATAGATTATACACATGAGTTCTATTTGACGTCCGGAGTGAACTTGAGTTTCAAAAGACATTCAAAGCAAGAAACTTCATTCAGAGTTCAACATTTCATCATGGCTGGTGAGAATTTCAGGTCAGCTCGCTGATGATGCAACGTTACTAGTTTGGTTTTTGAAGTAAAAGAAATTTAAGCTTCCTGAGTATTCATCGTATGTCTTTCAGACAGAAAGCAGACGCTGCGTTGGGCTCTTGTATTTTATATTTTGAAAATATTGTTGGTATATTTTGTGGGAATAGCTTTCATTCAAAACAAATAAAAGGGTTTCTTTTAAAGTTCTAATAAGTGTATTTAAAGCCTACTTGTAGGTTATTTTAAGGGGGATCTCGGATTAAATTTTTGGAGTCGACAAACAGTTATTGCTGTAACCTAGGTCGCCCCAGTTCAGAAAGAAAAACAATGCATGATAAATTTTACAACCACCAGACGAGAATTGAAAGAAATATCAAAACACTCCCACATCAGGAAAATTCTTCGGATGGTGTAATTGTTCTATTCATGAATTCATCTATTACCATGAATTTTGCTTCGATAATTGTACCAATTCTTTGAAAAGTATTCAGAGAAAATTTTTCTTTTCTTCATTCTGTGTAGGTTTCTTTTCTAAGGACCTTATGTATTATTGTTTTTTATTGCAGAAAGGCATATTTCATTTTCATACGCGTTATTCGCCATCATTTGACACAATGCACGTGGGTTGTGTAATTAATTCATTTTTGTGTGTTAACATTAAAATTATTGTTAATTTGTAAACTCGGTTCGTGTCGTCTGTCAACAAAGACAGAAATGAAAGGTTACCTCAAACTTTTGTTTGAACTATTTTTTTACCAAATAAACAATTTTATAGAATAGTTGAATGTAATAAGTTAGGTTCCTTACCAAAGGCTGTTAGAACTACATAAGAAGAGAAAATAACTGTTAGGAACTAGGAAAATGAGTGAGAGTGCTTCTATAAAAACATTATAGATAATTCTAATATACCATGTGGTTTATTAGAATTCATTGTAAGAGCTTTAGTAAGCCTGTAAAAAATGATTAATTAAGAATTTTATACAATACATATTTATTTTCCAATAGACGTGCCTCTTATGACTTCATTTAACATTTCTTTTATATGCTGTCTTTTCAGAACGTGTGACGTCATTGTTTTGCACAACTTCCTATATTTTATAGCTGTAAGCTACATTTGTTCATTTGCTATACTTCTTTGTTTTTAATATTCATATATTTCTTAGATTTTTTGCATCAAATTTAACTTAATTATTGTTTATAAATTTGTATTTTATTATTTGCTATAAATTGTTTTCTTTTATTAATTTAACGTTTATTCTAAACTCAGGCTATGTTATTTATAGTCTAATTTTATTTATTGCAAATGTTTGTTTATTTAATATAGAAATAAATTTTTGTGAATATAACTTTTTATAAAAAATAACTTATTAAAGTTATCTTACAGTTAATATTTCTAAATTGGCGCTGAGAATAATTTCAATATGGAGAGGAAGGTGTGGATTGGGTACAGTCTAGTTTTCTGCTGATATAATATCTGACCAAAATTTATTCACTCATTTATTTAATTTAAAATTGCCTTCTGGATTTGTATTGTAACTTTGCCTTTATTGTTTTTTAGTAATAAATCAGCATAAAAATGTTTTACATTTAAAAATGTTAAATATTCAACTAGTTTTTCAAACGAAAAAGATTGTATAATGGTTAAGAGGAAGAAAAAGCCTAAATTTTGAATTACTGAATAATTTTCAACTCTGTAGGATATAAACTCCTATATTTTACAGTCAACAAAAAATAATAACCAACAAATAAATCTTACTAAATTCAATACATATGAAAACTTTCTTACAATTCTAAACAAACAGAGCTCAATTAAATAAGTGGTTTCTGGCACCTGATTTAATATGACAAGTCATGTGATGTACTTTCTACGAAGTTCGCGAGGTTGAACTCCAAATGACCTGGAAAAGAGTAGAGGATCGGGTTATTGAGTACACAGCCGCGCAAAACACAGATAGGATTTGGAGCCGAAGATAAGCCATAAAAACGACTCGCCTGAGAAACTCAAAAGCGAATGATTAGCAACTAGATCTCGGACGACGTACAAGGCCTTGTTCCAACACACGTTAACATGACAATGCATCAAACAGCGAAAATCTTTCTACATTGAAAAACATACAAAGCTGTGAAGAAAGCCATGTCTCCTGAAGAATGTTTTTAGTGGAATGTCTGCCGAGGTAGTCATATGTGATCAACACATGTTAATTATTATTAATGCTTGCGGAATATGTTATTCTCTATAATAGTGCATATTTTATTTTCTTTGGGATTATCAGACTGATGTGGCATGTAGCCAGAGTTGAAATATGACTCTAAGTGTGTTTGAAGCTGGGACGTTTCTTATACTTTGGCTTTGATATCGTAATATTATCGCAGTCTTTTTCTTTTCTCCACATTTCAATATATAAACTCTGCTCTTTAGCTTCATTTATTTTGTTTCCAATTTTCAGGAGATCTCGCTTTCTCAGAGCATTAACTCGTTATTTTAGACAGTCCTTCCTTCTTGCTTCCCTTTGATATCTTGTCTAGTCCATACACTTTCTATTCTGACTATGCCATTAACACAGTTTTATCTGCATATCTGTATATTGTGTCCAACCTTAACAAATCCTGATAACTCTTCTAGTCTCTTAGAATAGCCTTCGCTGTATAATCTTCCTTAATAACTATTAAAGAGCTAAAAAAATACTATAACGTACAACTCTTTATCATTTGCCCGATGATTCACACTAAAACTTCTGTCCTACTTTCTGGCCATTGAGCTACATACTCAGCATTTACCTCTTTTCCTGTTTTTCTTATATTATGTTCTGTCTTTTAAGCTGAATTATCTAACTTTCCGGTCGAAATGAGAAAAGATAATGGTTTCTTACAACAACACATCTAGCAATGCAGTTACTCGCCTGAAAGCACTTACGTATCTGAGCAATAAAAGAAGCGAGAACATTTTAATTGATCTACGATGGACTGAAACTCCCCAATCAGATCATCACCACTTCAGTGCGTTCAATCTTTTAATTTTTATCTTTGTCTTCGAGTCGAAAGTCGGAATTCTTGAAACCCGTGCTTCTATCACTGAGTAGTTTCTGATTATTTTGTAAAAGTTGAACAATACGAGTTTTTTTCTACAAATTCTAATTTACATGAATTATTCATAAGGTATTTTCAGCAATAAGTGAGTGATTTGAATCATGTATATTCGATTGAGTCATTATCTCTTTCGTTCAAAGAGAAAAGCAAAGTGACACACACACACATCAGTCAGTTCAGTACCCTACTTCATGCACGAAAGAGACATGACTGACTGGGCGGAAGATTCTCCGGCAGTAGGTTGCCATTACTTTCTTCTGTAGACTGGTTGCCAATCAAGGCTGTAGAACCCAATTTGTACTGCTATTTAACCTATAGCTGTTAGGAGAAAAAAAGAATTAATATATTTCCGAAGAGTATATTGAACTGGAATTTGAATTCAGCTCTCCTATTTCTGGTTCCGATCCAATATGCACTGCAGCACAACTCACACACACACACACACACACACACACACACACACACACACACACACACACATATATATATATATATATATATATAGCTTGAAATACAATCTGGAGCTGGATTTTGAAATTTTCCCAGTAGATATGTTTATCAATCTGATTAATAGGAAAACGTTAGATTAAGCACATTAACAAACTTCATATTAAAAGTGAATATTCATTATGCAAAACTAATCATTTAATGATTTCTCATCCTTGAGTATGTATGTTTGTTAGAGAATCTACGTATAAATGAAAAAGCAAATGTATATAATATATAAATTGAGGGTTGGTTTGATGTAAAGGCTATTGTAACTTAAAACATAAAAAATAGAACTCATGTTTTGAGTCTAGACCGGTAGTCATAATTTTGTGTTAAAAATCATGGATTTCTAATCAATAATAATAATAATAATAAAAAGTAGAAGAAGTAAGAAAGAATAATAATAATAAATAACTCTCAATTATATATAATGATATTAAGAAAACTATTACATTTTTAAGAATATAAGGAACTATCTATGACTTATTTAATAACATTCACTGTTATGTTGGATTCATTAATTATTATTTTGTAAAAAAAATGGAAGTAATGTAATGTTTTAATCGTGTGTTTATAGTTGTTAGTAATGTTATTAATATGTTCTCAAAGTACTTCCTCCTTAAAGTGTTATGTTTTTTTATTTATTTAAACTGGCATTTGAGAAATCAAAATTGTGACCTGTGTTAGTTCAATGTAATACAAGAGAGTTGGCATGTATGTCCAAGCGTAAGTCTCTTTTATGTTCGTAGATCCGCGCTTTTAGATTTCGTGATGTTTCACCAATATATACGTTATTGCACTGTAGACACTGAATTTTATAAATACCGGCATTCAAATCATATATATATATATATATATATATATAGTGACTTGATATATTTAACAAAATTACACAAAAAATGTTGAAATACCAAAGATTAGATTTCTTCAAAAAATACCCCATCGTGAATCTCCTGTATCTAATCTAGACTGTCTATGTGTCTAACTTGGTTAATGCAGTCTGGAGTGGTAGATGGTCAGATTAAAGGGGTGATTTCATCACAGAAACTGTTTGACAGCCTTGACTATGTTCTCTGCTTGTGTGGCATATTGCAAAATCATATTGCCAGACATAGGGTCTTCCAGCACTCTGTCATTCATGCGGCATTTAATGTAGGTTTCCGTATTGAGTTTGAGGCCTTCACAAATAAATTTGAGACTTATTTTCTCATCAGAATAATCAGTGTGTTTTCCAAACTGTCGTAGCTTTGTAATCACTATTAGACTCATCTAGCTCTTTCCGAATCATCTTCAGGATCTCTAGATTGACATTCAAATATTTTGGAATGTTTCTATTAGATCTTCTGGCGCCAATGCCAAGTAGTAAAGTATTCTGTTTCCAAATTTCTGGTTCAGTGAATTGCGAAACAGGTCGACAACAAACACTGAGAGTTAATTTCAGACTTCAACGCAAGCTTTGAGTTATGAAGTTTGCAGTGAAGTATAAAACTGTATATCCCCCACTTGGTTTTGCTATTTCCCTGCATAAAGAAATAATAAGGTAGTTTCAAAACTTGCATTGCAGAAACTCCTCTCTCAACTTTCTAAAAGCATTTCTGCCTCAAAAACAGATGTCCTAGTCTCAGAATATATTCTTTCTTGGATGGTGAGTGTTATACAGCCGAAAAAATTCTAGCAGAAACTGAACAGCAAACCTTAGTTCACTCCCGAATGTGATATAGCATAACTCACTATAAGCACTACTACATTCAGAATAGCCCGCAATCACTGCAAGAAAGTTATAAAAATGAATTAATGTCCAAGTGATCTAGACTAAGATTAAAACAAACACGAAAAAGTGACTGAAGAAGGGCTGCTAATTGGTTTCCAGTTCATGGAATATCTCCAACAAAATTATTAATAGAGGCAAAGCATCCATGCCTCCTATCATAAATGACCCTGAGATAATATTATCCTCGCCAGATAAGGCCTTTAACACAACCTTAGATAACATATGCCATCCCCTTACCAGCTTCTTTCGTGTCTCTGAACACAATCTCAGAAGCATAATTATTATTGGGAAAGTTTCAAGACTTATCAAATGTCTTGACTCTAGAAAAGTCACGGGCTCAGACAAAATAACAATATTCATCTTTAAGATTATCAACTCGGATTTATCCCCCGTCTTAGTGAAATTATTTAACCGCTGCTTGAAGGAGAGTGTATGGCCAGTTTTCAACAACACGGATGATCGCCTACCCCTTTCAGTAAATACCCATCAGTCTCCACAGTGTCATTAGTAAACCCTTTAAAGCTATAATTGACAAGAACGTTGCTGAGGGCCTAAACAGATAGAAGTTCAAGCAATACAATTTTTGATAAGCCTGATCCACTGCTGATGTTCTAACTGTCATTACTCACAGAATCAGTGAGGCTCTAGAAAATGAATACACTTCAAAGATTATAGCATTAGATACTTCAAAAGTCTTCTACATGGCGTAATATAAAGAATTACTGCAAAATTTCTGTAACTATCGAATCACTGGAACAGTTCTTCATAGGTATATTGGTGCACCGCCAAAAATCTAGATGACTAGTGATTAGTAGCTGATCTTTCCTCTGTCCTAACTCTAACAACACAGTGCGTGTGTGTGTGTGTGTGTGTGTGTGTGTGTGCGCGCGCGCGTGTGTGTGTGTGTGGTGCCGGGGTAACTGGCTGGTTACATTCAATGTCTTGAAACTAAACTAGTTACATTCTATCATCGCCGATCGGACCCAGTATTACTAGCCACTAATATGAACGGATATTACCTAAGGTGACCCCAATCCTTGATCGCCTATTTGGGCTTAAACTCAACTCAGATCTCAAGTCAAACTCTTACATACGATCCATTTCTAATATACTCGAAAAAATGGTCGGTTACCTGTACTGATCCAGAAAGTACTTGGCTAAACGTGCTCTCCTATACCTTTTTAAGTGCCAGATCAGGTCAAAAATTGAGTACTTATATGGGTAGGAGTTTCTTATTGTTCCCATTTCAGTCTCGACAGAGTGCAAAAGCGTCTCCGCGTCATGGTGAGTAACAAATTATTTAACCGCAGCAACTCCTCTCTTACAGGCGAAACGTCACAAACTTCTTGCTGCTCTATCGCTATTTCCATGGAAACTCTTCAAATAAACTATAAACTACGTTCCTTATTTCCACCAGTTCTCATCTTCACGGTTGAAACCCGACATGCTAGGAACATTATAGCGAACCACCATCATTCCCTTGGTATTTCATTAGTGAGATATAAGTTCCACTACAAAATCTTTTTCCCACGAAACGTTGCTTTATGTAACGGACGCTCAAGTAGATACTTCCTCGTTCTCTACAATCTTAACCTATTCAATTCTAACGCTAACTGTTATCTTTCTCACATATCCGCATAAGCTCTGCCTCTCTGACGCGCAATCTCAAGTGGCTCTTTGGACTTGATCAGGATAAACATTATTGTAAAAAAATCTTTGGCCTACAACTGAAGGAATGAAATAACATTGATGTATATGCTCAGTAAAATATATGTTTTTCATACACTCTATCTTTGATATTGAGCACTTTTACGCATAAATATAGCATACCTTAAAATATACGTGTACTACATATATATATATATATATATATATGCAAGTTTCATTAAAGATGACAGACATGGTATATTGGTGAAGTTTCTTTGTCTCTCATCTTTGATTAAACTTGCATGAAATATATATAGTTGTCTAAATACACAATGTATATATATATATATATATATATATATATATAATACACAATACATATAAATACATATAAATACACAATACATATATATATATATATATAGAAAGAGAGAGATAAAGACAGAGAGAGAGAGAGAGAGAGAGTAACTGAGATAAGTTCGCTCACATAAAAACCTATTTAAAAAAAAGAAAAGACATCAGACGCTTCCGAACATTATAAGATAAGAAAAGAATATAACAATTATCATTTCATCCTAACTTGGGCAGATCCTCGGGGGAAAATCCTAGCCTTCCGGTACTTCGATGTTCATCAACAGATAGCGTAAAAGATGTTTTTGCCACCTGATTAACTATTTGAAAGATTAATCTTAGCATGCACTAATTTTAGGTTTTAAGGAGAGATTTTCCACTTGAAAAATACACCGTATGCCACTGATAATCAATTACTCACACAGGTGATCAAGTATATAATGGTTCATGGAGACAGTTGGATTCATTTAGTCTTGTAATAACGAGGGTTTTTTCAACTTAAAATGTTCTACGTACTAAAGAATTGAAAAAATACATAAGTCTTTTTATGTTTTTTTTATATTCTGTGCTTGATTATAATAATAGCTTTTCTCATTTTATTCTCCAATGAACTATAATTGACAGTATTTTATAATGTCAGATTTTATTATGAAAGTCAATGTTTTCATAACAAACTATTAATTATCTGGTATTGTTAAGCTTTTTAAAACACACACATACACACACACACACACGCACACACACACACACACATTAATAAATATACATATTATCCTACGTCTAAGGCACATCTCAAAGTTTCATGCATGAAAATCCGATTCGTGCCACAGACGTAGGATAATTTGTATATTTATTAATATATATATAATACTGCTCTGTACATACATTGAGCACTGTTTCATTAACAACTGAATAATAATACTATACATATGTACATTCTCCTCATATGTATATTTATTAATTTACGTATATATATATATGTATATATTTGGGCAATATCTCCTATGAGCTTCAGAACATAATATCGTTCCGTATTAAAAATATTGAGTGAATGTTTTAGAGCATATCAGATTTTATTGCGCAAGCAGTGAACCTGCAGAAAAAAATATTCATAAATCAAGCTAAAAGACACATTTGATTTACAAAATATTGCCTGAATAAACTATTATACTAAATAACTAATTATGTGTTTACGCGGAATACTTAACATTCTATGACATTCATCAATCCTAGAATTTTTTATATGTCGACATTTGGGATTATTACTTTTTAATCAAGATCACCCCAAGCATGGAAGTAAAGACGCAAGAGTTTTCCGTGTTGAAGTAAAAAATAGGCACATTGCAAAGAAGAAAGAACATAAGAAAAATAATCAGGACAGCAGGTAGCAATTGATATTGCATTTAAATTCTTGCAGATTAAATTTGGCTGGAGAACGTTGAAGCCGGAAAGGAGATCCACAAGGGTAAAGTGCATGAAAAGAAAATGTTAGCATAGCATTTACAGTTACATCTAACCAGCTCAAGAGTAAATTAGTGAAAAGTCGTCGCAAATTTAGTACTGTGCTTAAATTCGAAAAGTCTAGGCATCATAGATCATCCGAACACTTAACATGAAAGTATTTACAGAAAATGCAAAGGAAGGCAACCTTGTAACGATTGGAAAAAGAGTAAAACCGTAAAGACAGATCGGGGTCAATAATATTGCTAATTTTTCTTTGGAAATTATCAAGGAAACCTAGATAGATAGCAGGAGCACCAGGAGCAGTATTATATGCATGAACGAATGCTAGGCTTATAGATATGTAGGATAGAATCTTGAAAGAAAAACCGTCTAGCACAGCACAATGAAACAACCTTCCTGGAAGCTGACCTACCAATAGATTCAATTATAGTCTTTCCATTATATGTCATCCGAGAACGTTAGCCCAAGAAGGTGCATCGAATCACTGTCTTGGTGGTCTACATCAGCCATGCTGAATAAGTCAAAGAAGGTTCTCTCAGATTATTAATAGAAAGTGGTTTAACTTGGGAAGCGTTGAAATTAACAAGCCGTCCTTTCGCCACTTAACAACAGACTGAAGGTTCTTTTGCACTAGTTTTATTGCTTCCAATAGATTTAATATTATTTTTGTTCTATTCATAATACTCCCCTAATATTTAATTGATTTATTATATTGCTCAGTTGTAAAATAGTAATGATATATTATGGTATTTTATGCGTATGTTTTATTTTTATATAGTATTACTTAATAATATAAAATAATAAATAAGTCTTAATACATAGATATTTAGTATTTTAATACATGTTATTCACTGAAAGATTCTAACCGTTAACATCTAATTGTTCACCATTTGTTTATTTATTTATAAAAAAGTTGGCTTAATACTTTTATAATTTATTTTCGCTAGAATTTTGAACAGAAATATATTTCGTTTTACGATTCCAGACTCATAAACTCACATATTCAGACATGATTTCTCTCTTACACCTACATTCATACATGATTATCTCATTTTATTTAAAAAAAAAACATAGTTTCATCGCTTGACACGTGTATAGTATACTTATCACATATTTTGAACAGAAATGTATTTCGTTGCTGTCATTCACACATACTAACGTTACCGACATATAACCACACTTAATTCGTTCTTCGTGTAAATACGCTTGGCACGCCTTATTTTCGCTTACATATACTTACATTCATAATAAACATCTAATATTTTTACTACATGTGGTACAGACAGAAGTGTTTCCTCTACATTCAATATTCATCCATTCCTTTGTTACACGTGAGACGTATGTGATCAATGAAATCACACCTCAATTAACACACTGTCTCTTAGATTTTAAAAAAGTTTTTAAAATCATTTGTCTTTTAAAAATCTCCGAAGCTTTTTAAAGTGAAACATGTTAGATTAAATAGACTTTTTTCCTACCTATTCTTTGCTTATTCTATTTATCTTGTCGGATTCCGATTCATAGATTCAACTGATATATATATATATATATATATATATATATATATATATATATATATATATATATATATATATATAACAATAATAACAATAACAATAGTTATAATACAAATAATTGTTATAGTATATTTCAGTTCGTCTCGAAAAACCCACCGAGAACAAACTCGGAGGGAAAAAAAGGGGAAGTAAAAAAAGAAACAAACCAAGTACTTGAACATACATCAAAATACTCGTAGAAAAGAAAAAAAAACAACGGAGACGAGAACTCTAACACAAAGCACTCAATACAATAGTAGAGAAACAAATTACCCTGACGAACCGTTAGGTGAAATCTAAGTAGGTCTGTTGCCTCTTACTTAGATTTATTCTTTTATATATATATATATATATATATATATATATATATATATATATATATATATATATATATATAGACAAGTTTCGTTAAAGATGACTGACAAGTATTGTGGTTAAGCTTTTATATTTAATTTTTTTTGTGTTCGTATAAGTGTTTTTTTTTCTGGACACAAAGTCCGTAAGAAAATTTCCGAGCAGACCAAACTCATAAATAATTATATTGATCATGCAGTTACATGCATATCTAGATGACTCACTCTACACCTACCCTCTCATAGCCCAATTAGAGCTCATTTAAAAACACACGAAATCCTACCAAACACTAGTAGATAGTCTTTTGTTTCATAATTAAGCAGTACATTTTAAATATCCACCAGCCTAAATGTTCGATCAATTTTGTTTGGTAAATATCTCTCTTCAGGCAGGATTCGAACCTGCATACACCCATACTTTGATGGTGGCATCAGCACGGTATATGGGAGTATGCAGTCGAATAGTTATTAAAAATTCCCTGCATCATTTTCTAAATACAGTTCGTTGTGGTCTGTGAATTTTTAAAATGAACCAACTGTAAGACGTCCTTTACATATATTAGAAAATATTTAGAATCTTGGATAGCAGATTCCACAGCAATTTACAGAAAGAAACAACGACCAGCCATTAAACGGTTCACTTTATCTTCATAACTGAAAATATCTTTTCCGAATACAAGCATAAATAATTAAAAATTGATTTATTTGAAGGAACATAACTGAAGTATGGCTAAATCCAGAAATAATAAGTTTTCTTTGTGTTTTGTATGATTCTTATAAACTTACAGTGTAACACTTCAACGAACAATTGACTTGCTGAAAGGCGGCTTTTCTTGGCAAGTAAGTCGGTTGGTGATTTTATTGCATAACAAGACCTCTCCTAATGTTACAACAGTGACGCAATCAACAAACAAGTAGGTGGAAATTCTTCTCAGTGTAACGAATTCTCCAGACATGTCACCTTCAGCTAACGCTATTTTTCTTTACGCTTTCTGGATATATTTGATATCTGTTAAATCAAACGCTGAATCATTGATTTAGGACAGAATATTCAGTTTAATTGAAAAGTGGCGTAAACATAATGAAAGGCTAGGATAAATTAAGTATGCTTTAAATTCATGTAAATAACTATTTTCAATATATAAATACTTAAAAGTTTTGCCTCAATCGAATAGAAAAATGAAACTTCTAGAAAACTACTTTTGGTGAGTAATTGAATGACAAAATAGAAAAAGTGACGAATTTTGTCCCGAGAATAAACTTATTCAGACTAATATTATTGATGGAATCAGTTTTATATATATACGAAATGAGGAAATGGGAAAAAAGGTAGATGACCTAGATAACCTCGAATGTTAACAATTCAGAGGCGTTCATTTTAACGTCCGATAAAATAATCATTCAACTTTTTATCGTCTTTGCTTCGATTATTATCATTATTGTTTTTAATTATCACATATTGTTTTAGCAATAGGCTTACAAAGAAATGTTTTACGATCATCGATGTTAATATAACGTTTATTTACATTCCTAAAATACGAGCCTGGAAGGTTTTTAAATATTGCGTCAAGATAATACCAGCGCACACCCTTTCTCGGTTGTTCTCGGCAACACAAAACAAAGAGATTATTTTAAAATTCCACGTTTATGCTAACAACATACATTATTTGTTTTGTTCGATCATCCAATTAGTTTTATACAATAACTGAAGAGGCGACAGGATTAAATATCTGAAATATACAAAGAACGTTAAAATGATAACAAATCAGCTTGTTGTCTATTGACTAACCATTTGTCATCTGTCCAAGATATTTGCATTTCTAAATATATCGAACTATATCAGGTTGTTCTCTTCCAGCTAAGCATCTCGCTATTCTGTCGTTGTTTCCATAAAAATATTCCGAAGAAATACATTCACTAGTTACACCAGACACTTACAGCTAAGGCCCGCCATATCATCCTTCGTAAACAGTTGATACGAAGAGTGTTCCGTTCGAGCAACATCTTCACAATAGCTGCTACTTCATATAACAATACCATATGCTTTTTAGGACACTACTCTTCAAGTCTATTGCACCCATTCTCATAATCTGCACTTAATTCTCCCACACACGTTCAGAAAACAACTTAATTTACTTAACATTCAGCATTGTACATACATATATATATATATACCATATATACATTCAGCATTGTACATATATACCATCAGTTTTATACAATACATGAACAGACGACATAATTAGATATCTGAAATACAGAGATAATTTTAGTCCGAAAAAATATTCAACAATTTTCTATTCACAACGCTTTGTTTCTTTTCCAAGATAGTTGCTTCTCAGAATGCATCGAAATATACCATGTTCGACATAAAACATTTTATTTAAGCAAGTTAAGTCGCGGCAAATTAATCGAAAAATTATTTATTCAGTTAAATATTTCCCTTTTGACTCTATACATTTATTTCCCCTTGACAGAAAGTCATTATTTCCATTCATAATTAATTCTTCATTTAGTTCAATTCAGTTGTATAAAGTCGTTGAATACGTCTGTATTTATTCTTGATTGGAACTATTACCTACAGTGAAGATGTCTTGATACTTGACAAAAGAGTTCGCTTTATAAGAAAAGTCAAGTGAATTATCAGGAGACGTAAAGGGATTTCCAATATTGTCTGATTCAATGTCTTTTTGCATCCAAAGGAGTAGTGTTAATTATGACATTGTGTTTGTTCATCGAATTGGATATTGTTTCTATTTATATTTTGAGTGTTATACTATTTCAAGCTTGTCTACATATCTATACACACTGTTTATTAATTTTGAAGGAACTTCGACTTTTTTTCGACGAATAAATAATTATTTGCATCCAACATTTGTGTAAATCTGTGTCGGTTATCACCTTTGTTTCATGAATAAAAAAACTTCAAACTACTGAATAGACTTCTATAGTTTGATATTCTTATTTGTGATTTAATTCAAAAGAAAAATTATTTACTGAACTATTTTGCATTTTAGCAGGACTGATATGATTTATAATATTTCCTCTCTGTACATTTGCTTCAAAATATCTGATATAGACGATTGGATCATATTCCATTTCAGCTTTCAAATCTTATTTGTAGCTAGATGCTTTTGCTCTGAACGCCATCTTCATTTTCTAGACAGAAATTTCTTAATTTGTAAAACTAGTTTCTTACTATTCAATCAAAATTTCACCTCTTTTTTGACCCAGATTGAATACACCTTTCGACACATCTGTTTTCCACAGACTAAAAAAGAAAAAAGTATTTATCTTACACAACAGATCTTTACTTTGCAACATAATATCCCAGGTTGTCATTTCACTGAATACAGTTGAGAAAATTAATCTAATGAATGAAAAGTTATACAGTGAAAGTTACAGATCAAGATACAGCTTGTTATGTACTTATTGATCCCATCAAGAATGAAATACTACATTCACGATATGATTCAAATATGTCTATAAGAAAACTATATATATATATATATATATATATATATATATATAATTTTAAATCTATAAGAAAACTATATATATATATATATATAATTTTAAATCTATAAGAAAACTATATATATATATATATAATTTTAAATCTTTAAGAAAACTATATATATATATATATAATTTTAAATCTATAAGAAAACTATATATATATATATATATATATAATTTTAAATCTATAAGAAAACTATATATATATATATATAATTTTAAATCTATAAGAAAACTATATATATATATATATATATATATATATATATATAATTTTAAATCTATAATTCAGTCAGTTAAGTGGTGTACGTCATACACACTTGGGCGATCATGTCTTGAAATGAACATGACTGACTGGGTAGAAGATTATCCCGCCGTAAGTTGCCATTACTTTCTGCGGTGAACTTGCTACCAACCAAGGATAGCGAACTCAATCTGTTCTGTTACTTACCCCATAATTGGGTAGTAAGAGACAGATTAATATCTTTTCCAAGGGTATTTGCGCATAAGTGAATGCAAAAAATTCAACTGGAATTCGAACTCGGCTCTCCGATTTCTCATACCGAGTCGATATCAACTGCACTACAACGCACATACTAATCTCCAATTATGTTGGTTAAAATATTATATATATAGTGTTGAAAGTGTGATAGTATTAGCGCAAATGTAGGACTTTTGTTGCCCGAGTTTCTATACAAAAGCAAGAATGTCATTTTTTATCAAGGCTTTTAAATCGAGAATGTTCCCGAATATTTAATAGGTAGTTGAAAGGTCAGTCAAAACATGTGAGGATACAAAGTTCCATAACTTAAAGTCTCGTATGGCAAAAGTAATATTCAAGAAATATTGTTTTTATTTAATAAATAAATACGTTTAAAATTTTGTTGAGGAATAGACATATGTGCTGCTTATCTTCAAAAACATTAGGTAATTTTCTATTGATTTTTCAATATACTTGTGGTTAGTTGTGCATGTTGGCTTTGGAAAATAGGAATTTTTTCAGGAAAGGTTGGAGTGGAAAGAAACCGGGCTTAGATTTATATTTTGATACAGTAATATATATATATATATATATATATATATATATATATATATATGGGTGTGTGTGTGTGTGTGTGTGTGTGTGTGTGTGTGTGTGTGTAATAATAAGTAATAGTGACTAGTGTAAGTATATTCCACAGTTAGATATTTAATTTAAAAAGTGCTCAATACAAAAGAAGAGCATCAATATATAGTAATAATAATTAGTAGGTTTTTGTCGCATACTGCTCGATATTGAGGTGGAAATACAGCGTTAATAAACGTAAAGAATTAGTCACTTTATCTAAAACGATTCATGCCGACTTCCATGTTTTGTGAGGACACCGTTATGATGTTTTCACACGTAAGGGCTAGACCTTATATATATATGGTAATATCTATATATATGGTAATTATGATATTAATAATAATAATGACATATTGCATATTAATAACTATAAAATTTCTTTGCTAAAACACCATCATCATTACTGCCTGATGTTGGTATTTTAGCAGCGAAACGTTATAGCTACTAAGTTGCAGTATGCATTGTAATAATAATGATAACAATAATAACAATTAATGGATTCTGTAGAAAAGCAAAGCAGAAGCGAAGAACCAACTATTGCGGCAAAAAATATGAAAATGAAAGCCAAAGATAAAGATCTTGAACAGATGAAACTGGCAAGACAAACCTCTGCATTTAAGCAAATAGGCCGGACATTATTGCTAAAAACCAGAAAGAGAAAACTTGTCTATTAATTGATATGGCTTGTCCAGCGGATTGTAACATAGCAACCAAGGAATTTGAAAAACTGTCAAAATATAAAGAACTGGAAGTTGAAATAGAAGAAATGTGGAAACTGAAAACAAGAGTTGTGCTAGTGATAGTAGGTGCACTTGGAATGATAAAAAATGGAACAAAACAACACATTGAAAGAATCCCAGGAAACCCCAGCTTAATAGATATACAAAAATTGTCTTGTTAAGTACAGCCCACACACTTAGGAGAACTTTGTCTATGTAACGCTAGGGATGATGGGGAAGATAGAAAAATATGAAATGGAGCCATAACAACACGCCACAACCTGCCTTAGGTCTTCCCGCAGACTTGGTTGTAGTGCGACCATAGCAGAAATCGAAATATTATGAAAAATGACATAATAATAATAATAATAATAATAATAATAATAATAATAATTACCATATATATATATATATATATATATATATATATATATATATATATATAAAGTTCTAGATCTGACGTGTGAAAACATCATAATAGGTGTCCTCAAGCAACTTCGAAGTCGGCATGAATCTGTTCAGTTAAAGAGACAAATGCTTTGTGACTATTAACGCTCTATCTCCACCTCGACATCGAGCATTTTACGATAAAAAACCTGCTTGCTAAAAATGTATTTTATCAGTAAAACCACTGAAAAGATCACATCCTTAACGTAAACATAACAATTAAACACTATATGTACATATCTATTCGTGTGTGTGTTTTTGTGCGTGTGTGTGGAGATGATATATTATCTTATGTGTATTCTATTGCTGGTCTAGCTTTTCCCTGTAGTGTATATTTATTTTAGGTTATCTCATTCCCTGTCTATGTGTAATTTCTTTTTCATATTTTTATCTAATCGTTTTCTATCTTTCATTACAATTTTATTACTCACTGTTACGCCTTCTCTTTCTCTCTCTCTTTCTTTTTTTTTTGTATCACAACTTTATCTTTCTCAACATTATTCTACATAGATCTGTGCTGATCTAATTTCTACCTGTCTATGTTTTTTTTTATTTTGTTTCTCAACTTGCTAGGCCTGTTCTTAGTGCCGTGATTCATTAATGTTGGATCCTGTTTTTCAGGTTATCCAAATCACTGATGAAGCAATTTGCTTAGTCTTAATGCCTAGTCTATTTACAGTCTCATCTTCTTGCAGCTGCTCCCTTAGCATACATTACAAGGCAAACTGACATTAGAGCCAGATTGTCTCCCCTTTCTGAAGTCAATATTTAATTTCATCGAACTTCAAATAGTTTGTGCAGACGGACGGATGCATTGTTTGTTCAGTAAATATATTGCTGTAAGTAAATTCTAAATGTATGCATGCACACATGCTTATACTTATATACAACATACATTATTTTTGCTTACATATTCTTACATGAATTATAAACATCTAATCATTTTCTTATGCGTTGGCACACACACTTAAACAGACACAAGTTTTTCTTCCACATTTAATATTCATCCATTGCTTTATCACGCATTATCTGACCAATGTAACTATACCTCAATCAACATACTGTCTAGTAGGTTTTTAAATCATTCATATTTAGTGGATTTCTGAAGAAGCTTTTTTAAATGAAACATGTTAGATTAAAGACACTTTTCCGACTTGTTCTTTATTTATTCTATTCATATGTATATATATATATATATATATATATATATATATACTAGCAGTATAGTCCGGCGTTGCTTGGGTGTAATGAAGCTTTAAAACCAATCCATGGTTCCTGGAGCTCAGACTCTTTGGACGTTGGCACGAAAGACTAAAAAGCAATAGTTGTTTTCAGTTAAAGCGAAACCGCTGACTGAAAGAAAAATGAATGGATGTAAGTCAAATTTTGATTTCCTGGTATCGATATCAAATTTTCTGCACTATTGTAAGAACTGCAACCTTTGAAACTTCTGAATATCGTTTCTTGTGTCTTTGTCTATGGATGTATCAAATTTGATTAAAATCGGAACCTCTCCTTCTATACCCCGATTGTTTCGATTATCTATTTTCGATATTTATCAAGGGTACCTCGACACAAAACCTACCTAAGAACACTCGCAGACGCTTATAGTACAACTGTGTAAATTTTCAAGAAAATCGGTTCAGCCGTTTTGGAGTCTATAGGTAACGGATACATACACACAGACAAATTTCCATTTATAAATAAGTTTATATATATATATATATATATATATATATATATATATAAACAAAAAGATAGATGGAGGGAAGTAAAAGACCATCCTCAAAGGCACTAAACAACAAAAAAGGCTCAATACTATCCTGAGGAAGTAGTGCAAAATTACACTTACAACTTTTTGGAATCCGTATCACACTACACTAATTTAAACAACAATGTCCTGGGTACTTAAAAACCCGGATGAACTTCTACTTTCTTTTGGCCTGCTACCCCACTTTTTGGTAGTGAGCAATTCCTGTTCAATACTTAGGAATTTTTTTTTCTCCTTCTCTTTTACTACTTCCGGTGTTTATATATAGGGGCAACATCCATTGATTTTTCAAGCACATTGTCTTTCTCACAGGATTATACTAAAATGCGGGAAATGAAATTTAATGATCGTTTGTTTTAAAATAAATTAATTCCATCCTCATATGATATGTGATTTTTTTAAAAAACGAAGAACTTTTAAAGCAAATCGTATGCAAAATTACAGGTCCTCTCTCAACCTTTTCTCTCTCCACACAAACACTATCTATCTATCTATCTATCTATCTATATTTTTTTTTTATAACTTTAAACGTTATTTTTTGTTGACACACGTATTTGACTAGATGTTCTATTTATTTCTTAAACAATTATTTTATTTCATCTACCGGCCTGAAAATCCAAGAAACTTTGTGAGAAAGAAAGTTCGAGAAACTTTGTGAGAAAGGGTTCGAACTTGTGTGTTTCTTTGCAGGCGAAACTGTCAGATAGATCTGACGTACTTTAAAAACCTTCTTATTTTTAATTGTTTTAATCAACTCACCATAACCGAGGCGATAATACCACTAAGACGCATGTGGCTACTGGGAGTGAAAGAGAATGAAAAGAATTTAGAAAGAACTGGAATCCCACTCCTAAACAGGAAGCAAGGGATAAACCTCTAATCTTGTTAAAAGACCGGGGAAGAGTGTGAACCAGACGTCTCGGCTACGAAGAACGTCGTTATTAAGCAGGATTCAGTTTTTTTCTTTTCAGCAAACTTTTTCTAATCCAGATCTTTAATAATTGATACTTGCTCAGTTTCGTAAACGAAAGGAAAACAATTTTTAAAGATAATGAATTTTTATTTATTAATCCGACATATTTTTAATATTTAAACATAATTTTCAGTAGATACTCATGTTCGAGTAAGCGCTCCGTTCATTTTTCTTTAAATTGCATTTTATTTCATCGACTGATACGAACGTTTGGGAAATTTTATTGAGAAAAACGCCCATCTCCGACAGGATTCGAACCTGCATAGATACCCTCGTAAAATCTGACATGTTTTAATCATCTCGGCTACGAAGAGCGTCGTTATTAAGTGAGCTTAAGTTTTGTTTTTACTCTGACTTTTTCTCGTTTAAATTCTTCAGAATTTTATAACTGCTCAGTTTCGTTTCCGAAACGTAAACATTCGTGGCTGACATGATTAAAGCACTTCATATTTTGGTACATGACCCAAACTTCCAATATTTTTTTCTTATTTCTAACACTTCTGGAAGTGGCTAGCATAAGATGGGTGTTCTGTAGCCATGAATACGGCATTTAAGCGATATGTTATTGTTATTATATTTCAGTAACATTATATTCTTACAAAAAGCATTGATGCTAACCAAGAAAATATATCCCAAACCATTACCATCAGACTGAACTGCTTATGAAACGCAGTATAGATTGAAAGTTTCATGACTTTTATACCAAATTCTGACAGCACAAATTAGAGCCGACAACGCTTCAAATTATACATATATATGAACATCCTCGAGCCAAAACAAGTTTAAGAAAGAACAACGCATAAAAACAGGAGAATGTAATTTCAAATATAAGAAAAATTCAAATAATGTAAATACTCAGAAGAGAGTATGTATACAGTAAGTATTACAATAGCGGTTCTTGGATTCATTTAGAAAGTATTAAATGAAGTGCAATAATTTGTAGCCGAGTCAGTTAAAATCAAGTCGGATCTAACGACGGTTTCTTTTGCGCAGAGGGACGCAGGTTCGAATCCATATTTTTCTTTAATAAGATTTCTCGAATAATCAAGCCGGTAGACCAAAATAAAGTTACTATTTAAAAAATAAATACAACGTATAATCAAATATGTGTATCCACTAAAAATTACGTTTGAAGTGATAAATTCTTGTCATCAGATTAATAAAGAAAAAATCATTACTTTAGAAATTTCACTCTATCTTTCTTTCTCTCTCTCGCTCTCTCTCCATATATATATATATATATATATATATATATATATATATATATATATAGCCCGGTGTTGCTCCGGGTTTTTAGTGGTTATATTGAAATGGTAAGTTCAAGTGCTTATTAAAAAGCTCAAGTATGAGGTTTTAATGATGAGTAAGTTAAAAAAACTGCGAAGTAAGCCTTGTTTCTTTTTTGTATTTTAAAACGGTATTCATGCATAGTCAATTTTCCCGATAAACGAGAATGAAATACGGGGTAGAGGGCTACAGTAGCCTGTAATGTGATGCGATTACGTTGTGACGCAAAATAAGTGGATGCATTGTTCCTGCAACGTCTGAAGGAATTTGGCACCTTGTAGATAACTTAAAATTTTTATGGCATATAATAAGGTAGAAGTTACAAAAAAGACCCGATTTTTGTTGGAATACAACGAAGCGTTGCGGAGAAATAAACGATCGCAAAAAGCAAAATTTTCTATTAATTTTTGCCCCACCCTGTGTGTCAACTAAAATTTTTGTTCGCATATCAAGGAATCAGACTTTGATCTACCAGTGATTCGATTTGGGTTGAGTTTGAAAGAAGCGTCTTGGAGAAATGCATAAAAGTGCGCAAAAGACCACCCAAAAATATGCTTGTTGATTTTTGACGAACCCTGTACATTAATTCGAAAAAATTTTGTGTACATCAATGGTTCAGACCTTGATCTACAAGTTATCCGATTTTGGTTGAATTCGGGTCTTAGAGGAGAAGAGTTCGTAAATTCAAAGCATTTCGGTGATTTCTGCTGCCCTTGTCAATCGGTTCAAAAAAAATTTTGCTTACATCAAAGGTTCATGTCATGGTCGACAAATGATCCAATTTTGTTTGAAATCGGAGCAAAAGTTTTGGAGAAGTAGGGTTCAATAGAATGGAGACACACAGAGACCATTTATATATATATATAGATAATACAAATCATAACACATTTAAAAATACGTAAGAAATTAATACAGCAGAATTTTGATCAAGAAAGTTCTCAGGAGAAAAATACAGGGAAAATAATAAATTAATAACCAATATTCTAAATAAATAAACGACATTTTTTCTGTCCGTCCGTGTATTTGCAATCCCTATAACTCTGCCCACACATGATCTACATAGACAGGACATTTGGAATTCGGTCGGGTTTCAAACCTGGGTTAAAATCAATCGGAGTCTAACCTTACTGATGAGCTGTGATACAGCAAAACAGATCTCTCTGCGGATATATATATATATATATATATATATATATATATACATATATATATGTGTGTGTGTGTGTGTGTGTGTGTGTGTGTGTGTGTGTGTGTGTGTGTGTGTGTGTGTGTGTAAATCCATAAGGAAGTGGTTTAATGGTAAAATTAAAAAGGAGATCCTATTAATATTAATTGTTCAAAATCAAAATCCAAATATTAAAACTGACCCAGCCAGCGTGCTCAATGTAAATAAAATTATTTGTTTACGGAGTTATATTTGTTTACGGAGTGATATGTTTTTTATGGAAAATTCAAAAATGCATTTGAGTGCGTTAACAAACACTCAAACAAATTTTAAAATTTCCCATTTTCAAAGGTCGCAGACAAAGCCAATTCATACGATCATAAATTTTGGAACTTGTATCCCTTTGGAAATATCCATTTAATATAAAAATATTAAATATTTCTCTTGGAAAATTATTCATTCATCGATATTTCTTTTTAAGAATGGTTCATATTCAGAATAAGGTGTTTTAAGAAGACAACCTTTCTGGTATTAGTCGACATATGGTGAACAGATAAGACATTTGTTTTTCTATTTTTTTGCTCTTTATATATTTAATAGATATTGACAACTTATGGAGTTTGCACTATAGCTCCATAGCTAGGTGCTGATAATAGAAATTAGTGAGATGGTATGATTTTATAATATCTCGTCAAATTTGCATTGAAACCAAAAGAAAAAAAAATGAAAAAAAAAAGATATTAAAACATTTATAAAAAAAAAACGAATCACCATTGTTGGCAAAATTCTTAAACAAGAGAAAAATAAAAGTTCACTGAAAATATAATTATTCAAAAAAGTGTTTCTTATGTTGTTATTGCTGGTTTTAATCCAGTTTTGAGTTTTATTTCATAAGGATAAGCAAGCAGGAGATAAAAAATTATGCTATTTTGTTCTATTTTCAAAAAAGTTATATCATTTGAAATACATTATCACCTAACACAATTTGCCATGACCTTCTTGGTTCTCTCTGTGAAGATATAGCTCATCTATCAACCCAGCACATACCAGAGTTATTCAAGTTTAAGCTGTTTTATACCTAGTGTAGAGTAGATGAATTTAAACCCTCAGGTATAGAATGTACTAGGATAATATATACAACTAAGACAAGATGTTTCATTTTTTCCATGTAATATCCCATTATAATTCTGCTTGTCCTGCCCTTAGTTAGCACCGTTTCAATTCCCCATAAATAATGAACTATTCCGTTTTGAATGCGTGGAAAGACAGAAAAACCTATCAACACGCTACTTGGTTTTAGTGAGAAAATAAAAGCAGGCAAGAAAGAAAGAAGTGAGGACAGAAGTCTTTAAAATCTGTTTCACTGAAATGGAAAAGTTGTCAATTTCAAATCTTTTCATTTGTATCCCCTTACTACACAATAACAACCAGCATTCATATTTATGATTGTTATTGCAATATTTTGTTAAAGTTGTTAAGTTCAAATATTTAACCACGCAACAGATAAATTTCTACAGACAGTTTTTTTTATCACAGAACTCGCCATGGATTTTTCTCAATCTTTAAATTAAGAATTAAGATTCATCAGAAAATTAAAATAGAAAAACAGTAAAATTTTTATGCATATTACTATAATTATATACAATGATGATAGTCGGTGATGCTAAGGTATAATGCCGTGTCGTACGCATGCAGAAAGTTTATTGTGTGGATTTTACAGCCCACAATTTTAATATGATTCCTTGATTTGCACATTAGTTCTTCTGGATGCCAAATAATTTGATCGGCCTATACCTGATTACTTTTGAATTAATTGATATAAGCCATTATTTTCAGTTTGTAGGCCGGAGCCAGCACCTAAGAAAAAAGATGTTTAATTTAGACTAGGCTATTTTATACCACGAAGTACGAAGTAGGCTAGCCCCAATCATACAGCGGATATTATTCTGGAATGGGCTAAACAATACTCAGATATATTCTTAGAGGTGAGTAATCTTGGCCTTGCATCGACATCATGCGGAAATGCATTTGAAGTTCAAAGATATACAAAAATTATTTGATGAGAAAAAGAAATTACTTCTCAGCTGACGGATATACTGCCCATGGATTTCATATTATATTCGTGTCCAAATATCACAATATTCAACTTTATTCAAAACGATCCAGCAAAGTTTTAGATACAAAAACGTAAAAACAATAAGTATACCCAAAAATTATGCACCGCTTTTGAAAATACAGCTACCCTGGTGCATTTATTTTCAGTAACCAAATGAAGTTAACCCACATAGATTTTTTTCTTCTAATCAAAGGAAAATTATTTTTGTTTGGCATCATATCAGCTTAACGAAACGAGCACAATTACCCTGGTGGCTCAGCTCGGCAAAGATGAAAGCCTATTTTCTGTTTCTTTAATAACGCGCTAGTTTCTGAGAAAAAAAAAATTGAAATTCAATCTAAGGTGTTCTTTGATGACGCGACTTGAATTCAACAAAAAGAAATGGAATGTCTAAGTTAAGATTAAAATGCTTTGTACAATATTTTTACAGTGAAAACGTGACTGGATAAAAGTAATGTTTCCGTGCTTAAATAAGTTTTCCTTTAAAGGAAATAAAGAAACACTTTCAGTTTGAGCTGGTTGCGTGTCTTATTATGGCGTGTCTTTGAGGAGGTGATTGCTAAAGATGTAAGAATATTTGCATGTGAAGGTCATGTGCGGATTTATGTACATATGATTGAAATGAATTCCTGTGCGTTTCTAAGCATTAGATAGGCTCTCACTACGTTACATTATTTCCAATATAACCATATATATATATATATATATATATATATATATATATATATATATATATTATATGTAAGAATGACAACCTGTGAAGACGGAGAGGATAAACCAAAAGATTTTATCTAATTAATATAAATGCGAGTTCAGTGGATATTAACCAAAGTAAATATATTGAGAAGAAAACTTAGCACATAGTTACACAGTTATAAATCCCGAATTTATTTCAGCAATGCAAAGAAAAATCTTTATAATTGCCTCGTTCAGACCGTTGATGAAGAAATTTGCTTATTGCCTGTGCGTATGTATGTTTTGTTTTATCTTTTAAAAAGCGTAGTTTTAAAGAACATACCAAAGAAAATTGATGACTATTTTATGCATTGAAGTAAAAGAGAAGTCGGGTATGCATTATATATATATATATATATATATATATATATATATAGAGAGAGAGAGAGAGAGAGAGAGAGAGATATCTTGTATGCACGTGTTTGTTGTTGCATGGAAATCTTCCATGTAAACAAAAACAGACTATCCTTGTTGTTTGTCCGTGATTTGTTTAATTTTCTTTAATTGTCATCTTTGATAATGGCTTATGTAAACCGAAAGCTTAGACAGGAGTAAAAAAAATATGTATCAATATTGTGATTTTTTTCTTCTTTCAACGATAATGCTATTAAGCTTACCAGACGGTATGGAAAGAATTTACACAAAATAAATAGACAAAACTATATTATTTAATATATATATGGCATCTGAATTATTAGAACGACGTTTGCTTTCTGAGCATGAAACCTCGGTTCAAATCTTATCATGGTAAATTTATCGATCTGGAGGAGGCAATCTTAATGTGTGGTACCTTTGGAAAGTGCCTGATACCAAAGTACGGGTTGATTAAAGCCATATGAGTGAGATTGGTTACACGAGACTCTTTGCGAGCCGTCGACGGACGGCTTTGATAGCACGAAGTCGTAAGTCCAAGGGTTTGAGCGTTCTGGTCTTGTTCAGACTGTTGATCACGCCAAATACCGCGATCTCTCCTAGAAACTGCAACAAGATCAGTTAAACATAAAGCATAAACATAAATCTCTGCGAATAAACACAAATGTACAAACCTCTGCAATAGAGATTAACTAGCTGCCCTAGTAGACGGGCATCCTCAGATATGAGTGGATCGGCATTAAAATTATATATATATATATATATATATATATATATATATTTTAAAAACATTTGACGCTGCTGCAATTTACGCATTACTCCTCAAGCATGAATCGAGTTATCTTGGTTGCTGGCGTGTGTATACACCGCGTATATATAACACGTTAAAATTATTTCCTTTCTCGCTGTGCACTGATAGTTTTAGAGTAAGTTTTCTGACTGCTGCCAAATCAGTCGAGGTTGGATCCCTGCTGGTAACAATCAGATATATAGCCACACAATGGATGCCTATATATATATATATATATATATATATATATATATATATATATATGTGTGTGTGTGTGTGTGTGTGTGTGTGTGTATTTTGGCAGCATATTTTCATTCAAACATGTTTCTTTGAAAAATATAGATATATTATGTATATTTTTATAATAATTCTTTTCCTTTCTCTTATCAGTTTTTTTATGTTCAGATTAAATTTACTAAGGAAGGCGCCGTAGTTTTTTTCCTACCCAAGTACTTTAAATTCCCTCTGAGATCATCCTCAGGGATCAATTACAAAGAAAAGACTTATTGTAACTGTGATGGTGATTTTTTAAAAAAATACTCGTGAACTAGCTCTGTTATAATTATTTGAAAATTTAAAATTTATACGTTGTAAAATGAAAATAAATGTTTGTTATATGCACTTCATTTAGCTTGGTACACTCGTTATAAAATTGTTGAGTGCTGGTTGGTTGATTTTTTAATACAAAGAGCCTCGAGAATTAGAAGTTTTTGTTTAGTATTATCATCTATTTTGCATTGGTGTGGTTAAAATGTATTTTTCTGTATTCTGAAAAAATGTGTTTTAAATGTTGTGCAATAGAACTTGTATCCCACAAAGGAAGTATAAGATGTTTTGATAATGTTGTTGCTGTTAAGCCCACATATGTACTTACCTTTTTGTCAGGGATACAATCTTCCAAAAGACATTTAAACTGATCTATCAATGCATCAATAAAAAGGAATTTTATTGTTATTATGTTCATATGTGAGGTTATAAACGGAGTATTTTTAAAACATTTTGTAATACATGTATTTCATCTATGTTTTTAACTAAGATAATAATATTATCTACATAGCTTAGAAAGATGGGAGATGTTTTAGTGTTGCCAAATACTGTATTTTCAAGGTCAGCTATATAGAAGTTACTAAATGTTTGTCTCAGAACTGAGCAAATAAAAACTCCGTCACGTTGTAGATATTATTTTGGTGGTTATAGAAGGTGGTAAGTCAAAAAAGTAATTTCCGTAATATTTTAGGTCTAATTTTTAGTGCCGGGAGACATAGATTGTTGTAAATATACATTATAATTATATCAATTGTTTCTCTAAGAGAGACATTAGTAAATAAACATTCAACATCAAGTGATGCTGTGGTTTCGTTATTAGGTTTTTGCGATTTTAAGATTTGGATTAGTTCAAGAGTTGATTTAATATTGTATTTGCTAGGTATGTATGGTTTAAGGAGTTGGTTAATGATTTGGTTAATTTGTAAACCGGTGTAGAGATTTGAGATATAAGTCGGAGGGGGAAATTAAGCTTCTGTATTTTTATAAATGCATATATGTACGCTGGTTTGTAGTCTCCAATTATCTAGGGTTTTTTAAATTGTTCTAGTCTGCTGTGAACATTTTATTAATTTTTAATTTCAGTTGATTAGTAAGATTTTTGTTGACTTTTTAAACTTTGGTATGATTGTCGAGTATTTTATATAATTATGCGACCAGGTATAATTTTCTTTTTTTAAAAGTAGACAGACATTCATTCGATGAACAGTCGCGGGCGTCATGTGATAGCTTTAAAGAACGCTCCTTTAAAAAACTCAAAAATTAGAAAAATAATATCCTTGAAAATGACCAGCAAAGTGGCTGAAAGCGCTTGGAAAGTAAAGAAATTGCGGAATATTTTTACATTCCTTATCCCCAGCAAAAAGGAAACATGTAAGAATACTGTAAAAATTAAAACAAAAATTAATAAAAATCGACCATGTTGGTCGTTTTTAACGAAACATGTTTAAAAAAAAAGATTGCTGTTCAAATATATATATATATATATATATATATATATATATATATATATATACTCAACAAATTAATAAATGTTCAATCTCGACTGATATCAGTGTTTCGAGGAAAACTACTCATCAGTCCAGAAAGTTCACTAATCTATTGAATTTTTACATATTATTGTTCAGCATAAAACAGATAATCATAGTCTTCAGACAAATCTTAATTTTCAATTTGGTACTTCCAGGTTATCTCCACGCCAATTTTTTATAAAACATTTGAGTCCTGTCTTTATGAACGTAAAAATACATGATGTAACAAGTGTCCATTTAGCAAAAACAGTCAGTTGGAAGGCCAAAACTGAGTGATGTTGGAAATAAGTCGAAGAAAGGTATCAGCGCCTTGCAGCCTCTGCCGTCACATAAACTCACAGAGGTAGGAGTCCAGCATCGTTCGGTGAGTGCCGTTCTGTCGTTTATTCCTAAATTTGGCGGCCCTCCACATTCGTTTGATGTGTTACGTGTGGGCGCCAGTTTGTGGATCAATAAAATTCAAGAGGTGTTTTACTGTGAGATGGGCAAAATCATTCCTCACTTGATTATATCCCCTCCACTCGTCTGTGATTACTGTAGAGCCAGGCCAAACCGACTGCTTGGTTATAAGCATCAATGTTGCGGCACTCCGGTCTGGTATATCATACAAGAAACATTCTTTCGTCTCACGACAAATTCCGCCAAATACCCAAATTGTGTGGTGTTCATATTTTATTGTTTTATATTTAATCTTCACAAAATGATTTAAGTTTTTCGTACTTCAAAATTTTTGTACACAATTGATGGAGAGATAGGTACCTTGATTTTAATACCTTGGTCAAATGAAAAAAAAAAAATCAGGCCAAAATTCCCTTTTTTCTATTTTTGAAAGATATTGCATTATCTAATTTGTATGCATTATCTAATACATACAAATTACAATGGTAACAATCATTATTACCTCATCCACATATTTGAAACAAATGTGAAGCTATTTAGAAGAATTGTTTACAAAATAGTAACAATATACGTAGAGTTGTAACCAGAGCATAAAATCTCAGACTAAATGTGTTTTAGAGAGAATGAAGTTCGCAATTCTATCACGTATCAAGCTGCTGTCTCTTACGTTAACCGAAAGAAAAGTGAACATTTCCAAAAAAGATAATTTCATCAAATCTATGGTTTCAAACTCACCGACTAGTTTATGAAAATAAATAAAAAAATAAGTTTAGTATAATTGCTTTTCTCTGCTTCTCAAGGTACAAATGTTTGACGTAGGGTTGTTTCTTGAAGATTGATCAATGAATTTTATGTAAGATTCTGAAAATGTTAGTTCGTTTTTCTTCAAAAGAATGGTGGTTGCTCATAAACTTGAGATATATAATTAAAACTTTTTTTTCTCTTTTAGATAATTTTAGAATATGTTGCTAGTTTGTAATAGTTACAGAAATATATTTGAATAACTCAAAAACGTTTAAATATTTTGGCATTAATGCGTATCACTGAAATATAATTTTTGCTATCGGTTAATTTTTTTCGACTAGATTCCTGGCTCAATTTCCTCTGATCCTTTTCCGTTTTCATTTCCTAAGGCCAATTTATTTTCTGCTTATACAATTATTGACAACGACAATCCATGAAATTATTATTCATCTGCATATAATATATCTGTCAGTCATTGTTTCTATTATGTTTAGAATATTAGCAAACTGAGTGCAGTTGTTATTGAGTAGACCTTTGTCAGTAACATTCAGGTTTGGAAATTAAAATGGTGATGTTGTCAAATGTGCCTTATCTTTGGATAGCATTAGGTTCAGACACTATAACCATTGATTTATACCTGAGAAGATTGACGAGAGAATTCTTATCCGATTCATTACTCTGATTCCCCGTGTTGATATCATTTGACGTTCGTGTCAAAGGTTTGCAATAAGTAACAAATGAGATTCGACATTCTTGGATTTAAATTCTAATTTTTAGAAAGATTTATTCAGTCATTTCGGGAGACAACGTCATAAAGCGGCCATGTCGGAAATGGACGTTCGGATTCGTTTGGATATACAGTTTTCAAAGGAGATCAAGTCTTCATTAACTCGATGAACTTTGTATCGATTGAACTGTCCCTTTCCGTGACAGAAAAGCAAAACATGTAAACGAGTCGAGATAAAACATATCGGTAATAAGGCATGAAAGGAGATTTACTTGACAAACTGTATGCTTTATTTGAATCTGGATAAATTTTCGTTGAAACGTTCATACTCACAGTATATATAGTATATATATATATATATATATATATATATATATAACGTGGAGAAGTTTTTCACTTAGCTGACCAGTGCTATTTCAGTCATGCCGACTTAGAAGTTTCGTGAGGGCATTATTGTAATGTCTTCACTCTTCAGAGTCATTTGATTGTTTTGCTGGTTTTATGTAAAGTTTTATGTAATTTGATATCTCTGTGAGTGATTTGTTTGATTGATGAATATTGTATTATTTGTTTATCTTAGATTTTTTCTATTTTTTCATTGGTATCGTAGAATGAAGAGATACAGAGAGAAATGTAAATAACTACTTTATTAAAAAATAGTAGGTGTTACATAGCACCAAATGAGCCAGACAAACCTACCTAGGTTTCTCCTAAACGGATCGTAGTATAGTATAACTATATTCACGTTTATATATATATATATATATATATATATATATATATATATATATATATATATATATAAACAGTAGCTAGTCTAGCATCTACGTTCATTCAGTACTGAATTAGAACATTCTTAGGTATTGGTATGTTTACATTGGATATCACACGCTAAAAATTTGTCTTCTTCTACCGAGCACCCATAGCTCAGAGGTAGAATCGCCGACTGATGGCTTTTGGGTCATGTTTCAATCCTGGCTAAAAGCAATCAGATGCCTAACCGTACTGATGAACTGATAAACTGCGATACAGCGAAACAGATCTGTCTGCGGATGACTATATATATATATATATATATATATATATATATATATATATATCTCGAACATAAAGGACTTGATGAGAATCAAAGAAAAGCGTGTCGAAATACTATCTTATATCAACCCACGTATATGGCAGTGAATGATGGACACTTTTCTAAAAAATGTAGAGAAGATTTGGGGCAACAGTAACATAATAAAACAAAAAGTTTCAAAGCAATCATATGAGCAAGAAAGGCAATTTTATAAAAAAAGCGGACATGAAGAATCAGAAAAAAATTGAAATATTTCAGATACACAATGAGGCAAGCGAGATTGGAGAATTTGACTCTCGCAAGAACTATTGAAGCCAAGAGGGACAGAGAGGAACGACAAATAACCTAGCGTACCAATTTGTGTAAACGAATAACATTTCAAGGATAGATAAAGACAAATATTGCTACGTGTTAAAAAGGAAAGTGGTAGAGAGTTATGATCACCCGTATTCTAAAAGGAAGCGAAAGAAAGAAATAAAATAAATGAAATCAATTTTGATTTTTTCAGTCTGTAAAACTATAATGATTTGGCAGATAATCTTTTGTTGCATATATTCAAAAACTTTTCTGCAACACATATATCCAGAAGCATCTTCAATGGCTTTTCGAGAGCAAAACAAACACGTATATGACTCCCTTTTGCTCGACAAACTCAGATGTCAATCAAATAGCAAAAATGAATAGGCTGGCTTTTTGACTGTTGTATGCCAAATCTGTCATCCCTTCATGCAGAGTTTGACATTTCTCATCTGCTAGCAACACGAGTCGTGCTAATGCCTCAATCTGTCTTTTCGTCTCCCGTCCCGTTATTCAATATGCAACGCACATAGCTTTAACTTTCAAAAACTTCGATTTGGAATGTTTATCTCTACAAATCTATCTTTAACGTAGTAACTGACATAATATATTTCTTAATGTTCGATGGGAAATCAAAGTTAAAGATAATTTCAATACAACATATTTATTTGCAGTGATGAAAAACAAATGCATATTTCATTTTTCATAGTAGTCCTTTTGCACAACTATACAGATCTTGTATCGTTCAACGAGCTTATTCATCCCTTTTGAAAAAAGCTTTTTGGTTGTTCATAAAGCTATGTCTGCACCGCTTGCTTGTTCGGGTACCCAACGGGTACAAACTTTACGGTAAGCCAAGTCAGTGTGAAAATTGATATCTGATTTTCACGATTGTAAACTCTTGCGCTAACATGATTCACTGGTCTTTTCTGGTCAAGGCACTCACCCTCTGAATGTTGATAGGCGTACGTTACATTCGTTCATTCCGCTTTAAAACATTCTACCGACTAATTCACTTGTTTCGTGCTCCATACTTTGCCAACATCCGGCGATTGATATCCGAATGTTTGACTCTCTCTCTCTCTCTCTCTCTCTCTCTCTGTCCACAGAAATCTCACTCTGCTATTGCTTCGATGGTGCAATCTCTGAGTGAAGCGTTCATACATGTGACCTCGTTACTACCTGCCAGAACAGTAGAATACTGTGTGCGGCGACCTTCATTTCAAACGACGCGCACGCTTCATCGTCTTCCTGCTGTTATTTGCGTAATTTCAAAGTTGCTTTTACTTTCTGATTGTTCCTAATATATACTTATTACAATGTCTTTATACGAATATGTGCATTTAGTTTTTACTATGTATATTTCATAACTTTTGACCAAGTACCTACAACACAAATAATTTTAATAAGTTTCTACACTACAATGAGTCGGAAAGATGTATCATATGAAGTTTGTAAACTCTTGTTAGGGCACCCTTGGAGGCAAGGTTGAAGGCGAAGATCCAGTCTAGGTGTGACGAACCCCAAAGACTCTAACAGTGAAACAAGATGATAATTACAACAGATTTCATTGGTTGAACCAGCGAAAGAAGAGGGCTAGCCATGACGGAAATGTTACAGGTGCTACTTGAATTTTAACAGATTAAGCGTCAGTTCATTAGTTTCGTAAATGGATCCTGTATGTCTTATTTCATATGTACCGCAAATGAAAGTCATTAAGTCAAGTGTGGGTCCCTTCCTGGCAATTTAAGATCCACCTTAAACAAGTTCACGCTTTCTTCACTTTCTTCTTTGATTTTCTTTCACCCGCAAGCAGCTCTTAAAAGTCAAACGGCGATAGAAAATGGACAACGAGAGCAGGTTTGGAAGTGGAAGCTTTTAGTCTTGAACCTGTGCGTAGGCGGTGAATTTAGTCATCAAAATCATCATCGTAATGGAAGCAATCAGCAAGGAAAAGATGAAATTAAATTAGATAAAGCCGCCACTGACGATGACGACGATGACGACGATGATGACGATACTAAAATATTTTTAACTAAGTATCTACGCTACTAAAAATTGCTTTTAACAAATAAACCCTTTAGATCTTAAGAAGAAGATTCTTCATGAAACCATCTAAACTGGCGTTACAAAATCCCAAAGAGCTGTACCAAATAATAAAAACCATGTAACTTGAACTTTTCCATCAGCAGCAATAATAGAATTAAAAAGTACATGTACTCGTGAAGAAAATAATCATGTTAACTTTTTACATTACTAAACACGGGGCCTCCTTGTGTTTTACAACGTGATTTCAAAATTGCCTTTAAGTTTTAATCTATTTCCGTATATGCCTATTTCAATGTCTTTACACGAATATGTGTATTTAATTTTTTTAAAAATATTTTATAAGTTTTTACAAAATATCTACATCACAAATGATGGCTTTTTAATAAGCACCTACACTGCAATAGCTAAAAAAGCGATGTCAGTAACAGTAAATTTAAGAAGTATAATTTCATGAAAACCTGTTTAAAGAAAATAATAGATGTACATTAACGCAAATTCTTTGGTAAATAATTGTCGATTTTCTTTTTATATGGAAACGGTTAATCTCACCAATACCATAATTAAAGTAGAAAGGTTTGCTTTGATACGGACACAAATGTAAAACAAATAAACTTTTAAACAATTAAAAACTGTAGTCTTTTTGACATTAGAATTATTTTCCTACATTCCGGATGAACGTTTTATCATTAATGAATTGCGATAATTTTACCTAAAATCAAATATCTAGCACAAACCATTGACAAAATGGTCGTTAACCAAATCCGTTGAGGGCAAGTATAATAAAGAATATGTCTCCTTCAACAAACGTTATTAGGTTACAAGCTTTTCTATGAATAGCAAACTATTATCTACTATATACTTAATACGCAAAATATCAGAGCTCTAATAAAAATATTACTTAAAAAGGTGTAAAGTGAAACTGGACAGAAGACGTTTGCAGAAATCAAGAAATTACGAACGTCAGACTAGTAGAAAAGCACATTGCAATACAAAAGCAGCAATCATATTGGTTTCAAATGCGAGTGACTATAATACAGGAATGCTAAGTCTACATAAATATAATGATGGTGACATGAAAGCTGTTGCACACGCTTTGCGTTCGCTATTACGGCATAAAAAATAACTACAACCAAAAGAGGGATTAACAATAATATTTGCAGTGAAACAGTTTAACAGATTTATACGTTGAATAAATTTTCGTGTACAGACAGACCTCCGTCCTTTACTATCAATTTATGGTCCGAAAAAAGGAATTTCTGCGCATACAACGAATAGATTACAACTCTGGGGTACCATCTCATTAAATTACGATTTCAAGATGGTATGCCAACCGTTCAGAAAATTAGGACATAAGTACGGTTTATCAAGATTGATACAAAAAAAATACTGAACGTTTGAGGACACTGTCGTTGCGGCATTAAAAGGGGAAATAGAAGTTTAAAATATATTATGTAATGTAGTAGACGAACTACCAGTTACCCTGAAAGAAATAAAATTAAAAGCAGAATAGTATATTTTCTTTTCAAAAATAATAAAAATACGACTAAAAAATAATAAATATAGATGAGTTTTAGAAGACAATACAGACTTGAAGGTTTACTCTCTATGTGACGTAATACAAAGAGTAGTAATATCTATCATATTACAAAAGCGGATATTAAATGAATTTCATAGTGAACATCCTGAATTCCAAGGATGAAAACTCTTATGAGAATTTATGTATACTGGACAAAAATGGATCAAGACAGAAAATTAGTAAAATCTAATAGAGGTTGTGCTCCAGCAGCAAACTCACCTACCACGAACTTACAAGCATGACTAAAGACAGATACTCCGTGTCCAAGACTGCACATGGATTTCGCAATTATCACATTATCGTGTGTCAGTGGATAACTTTACTAAGTGGCCAGAAATGTGTAAGTGCAAAAACCAACATACACTGCTTGATATATATGGCATTCCAGATGCTATAGTTTCGGATATCGTTACACAATTCACTGCTTACGAAGTCAAATATTTTTGTAAAATGGTCTTCCAGTGAACATATACACTACTCTACCGTATCATCCAAAATTAATCGAACAAGCTGAAATTTGTGTGGGTACTTTTAAGAGAGCTTTGAAAAAAGCAAATAATGATAAAATGAGCGAGGAAGCGCTCTAAAACTTCTTGCGAGTAGTCCGGATTACGCCGAATCTCAATACAGCGACAGGTATATCACCAATAGAATTGAAATCGATGTTTAACAACTTGTTACCAAAAATAAATAAATAAATAAATAAATAAGAGATAACAAAGGAAAACCCACAAGATCTTTCAAAATTGTCAAAAAAGTGTTTTTCAGGATATATAAAAATGAAAATGAAATGCGGAAATATGGCGTAATAAGTTTGTGAATCGGAAAAATGATATGTATGGTGAAAGAAAAGAAATGGAACACAAAGGGCATTGAAAACAGTTAAAGAAAAGGTTTACTGAAAAAGATTCACAAGAAGAAAGAACCTACTCAAGTACTGTATGATATTTTTGACTTACCCACATCACAAGATTTTGTTGAACGTACAAGTATGAATATCAGAAGAAGAAAACATACGGTAAAAACAGAGGCTGACAAAAAAAATGAAAGAAATGAGAAGTTCGGTACGTGGCAAGATCTACAGAAAGAGGAAGTGCTAAGTGATGAGAATTAAAAAAATATATTTACTAGTGAAAAAATAACCTCAAAAGAGGGGATGTTTCAGAGTAAATTAGACACCCCGGTAACATAAAAGAACTTGAAGCAAGTCAAGAGAATTCCGTTTGAGTTAGCCCAGAGTTCGTTAAAGTTTACTTGGATCGATTCAAGTCTCGCCAAGTCTACGACATGTTTGAGATTTGTGTCGCTAATCGATCGGAGCTCATTTTTGTGTTTAAGGAACTGATGTATTTCACGTTAATTTCATCTCTTATTTTTTATATTTTTTTACTGACTGTACATTTTTCTTTTGTAGTATTTATTTCATAATTTGTTTATTTTAATGATTTTATTTTTAACAAAAAGGAAAACTTTTTAGTTAAATGCGTTGTTTCAGTAAATTGCTTCATTTTATTTTTGACGTCAAACGTTTTCTTTTCTCGCCTCTTTTTTGTTCTTTTGTTGTTTTTCTTTGTTAAATTTATTTTCCTTCTTTTCGAGAACTACTTTTTTACCTCAAACCTTTTTGTTAAACTAGTTTTGGTCGGTCTTTTTGTTTCATTGTCTTTGTAAATTTGTTTCTTATTATTTTGTACCTATTTAAGACATTTTGTTTATTTTATTTTTCGTTATCTCAAGAAATTTCTCTGTTTTTGTTAAAAAGTAATTTAAAGTAAACAAAATGGTCGAGAAACATTAATCAATTAAAAAAGAAAGACCCTCCTTATAAAAGAAAAACAAAAAAGCAATAAAAAATGACTATTGAGAACGTAGCAATTAAAACAAATACACACGACCAAACAAATCCAAGGAGGCCGACAATATCGGAAATCAATAAAATGTGCTGCCAAATGACTCCAGTAACAACAACAACAACAACAACAACAACAGCAAAAACAAAGACAAAAATGCAGTGGACAGAGACTCACCCACTTGTTGGCAGTCCCTCCAAAGTGTATAATCAACATGACGGAATTCCTGGAGAGAACCACAATTACGTATATCTTATCAATGAAGATGGGTTTCTGGTAGACTTTCAGAAATTACAGAAGGTTGAAAAAAGTACTGTGTCAGTGTCAGTCGACAAACGTTCGCACAAAATTTATCGTTTCACAAATAATACCGTCATCACATCTCTGATTTCACTCTAGGTGAAACCTCAGAGAGTTATAAGAAGAAAGGGATATTTCATGTGAGACACACTTTTATCTACGCCTGCCGACTGTGAGGAGACTTCAGTTGGGACCTTATTGCAAAAGACCTCATCTTATGAAGGAAAGATTTATCAGTATTTAAGGTACCTCATCATAATTAGGGGAGCACTTGGCCGCTTATAGAGTAATATGGGAAGATATTCGTGCTTCCTCCGACGACTTGAACTAGTTCGAAATTGTGATTGACCGTAAAGATTTCACCTTCATTCCTAACTGTCCGATCAAATGCCTTGTTGTAAATTATTTCTTTCTTTATTAATGGTTCTCATGCTGTAGTTATGTTTCATGCTAGGCCTACTAAGAAATATAAGCAGATACCAAAGAAGATAAAATTAAGTAGGCAAGAAGTGAGAGGAAGAAAAATAATATCCATAATATTTTGCTTTTTGACCTGGGTTTTAATCTCACCATAGTCAATTTGTCAGGAAGATGACTTTTGATGTCATCGGAGGAGGCGATCCTAGTGTGCGGGACATTTAGAATGTGTCTAAACACTACACTACAGGTTGACCTAAGTCTTGTAAAGAAAAATGGGTTGACGGGAACTTTTTTGAGCAATCAATGGTTGTGCTAACATGAAGTCACGAATCATTGGGATGTTTTGAGCTTCTTCGCCTTGTTCAGACTGTTGTTCGCGCTAAATAACGCGCTCTCTCAGTAAATGTAACTAAGGACCGCTCAGCTGCAGTATAAACCACAGGTGGTATCTGCGGGGTGTTGAAGAAACAAAAGTTGCCTGGGCGGGCGTCAGCAACGGGGATTAGTTCGCCACCCTTGTAGACTGCAGAGTGGCTATCCATACATATTTCTAATAATGTATAGAAATAACATTACCGTATCTGCTTTTGGTGAAAGAAAACAAATAAAATGAAAGACATAAATATTGTATGCTTGTGCAAAAGTTTTACAAAAACAAAAGCCAACAACCAGTTTTAAAACATTTTCTCTTATATACACATCCAAATATATATATAGGTATTTCTACAAATACTCCTATGCAAACGATAACATGCAATATAGATATTTGTAATAGAATATTACAATAACTACTAACGCAGGAAAAAATAATTAGTTATTTATACACGATATTCAATAGCTAGCGTGCCGCAAATCGTATATTGCGACAAAGTAAAGCTTGTTCATGTTCATACGTATTCAGATATCTTTATGGACTTGTCACAGACTTTTATCATTACAGACAGGAGGACATCGTTATATAAATATATTATTGTATAGCATTAAACATACTCATTTGTTATAGTTGTGTTCTTTCGAAAACCCGTATTAATACTTCACAGCCAAAGATGTGAATCAGTAGACGAGATAACATAATACGTTGTTACTAGCAGGATGTTGATCCAAAATTTCTATTATATAATATTCGATCTATGGGACATATTCACTAATGGACTAAAGTGTATTGACAATGAAAGGGACCATATTTTTTAATCGTTAGCTTAAAGAATTCTTGATACATCTTCGAAGTTGGATCGATTAGTCAGTAGCCTAAAATATTATTATTGCTTCAAAGCAGACCTAAAATGTTTTTTATATGCTGTTTAATATCTATGAGCAACGTTCGCAAATAAATTACAAAAAAGGAACTTTCTGGTGAAAAATAAATATTCGTTGTGGAAATTAAATGTATTTTTCACATTAAGCTTTGCAATTATTGAATTTCAGTTACTGAGAGCCAAGTTAAATATTTGCTTGATCATTACTCAATATAAACGTATACACACACACACACACACGCGCGCGCACACACACACACACACACACACACACGCGCACACACACACCACACACACACACACACACACACACACACACACACACACACACACACACACACACACACACACACACACACACACACACACACACACACACACACACACACACACACACATATATATATATATATATGTAACTTAAAAAGTGTGTATTTAGGCAACAATTCCTCTTTATGCAGTTAAAATTGCAAAGAGGGTGCTATGGTTAAGTTTTTATCTAATTTTTATGCGAACTTATAATTTATTTTTCTTTTCAGAACATAAATTGTTTTAAAATTACCCTATGACATACATTTTCGATTTAGTAACTTTTTGAAAATCCTTGTTTTCTATATGGGATATATAAAAATTTAGAAAACCGCGGACTGAGACAGTTTCCCATATTTACCTTTTTAGTTTGAGTAGAAATATTGGCATTTTGGTCATAAAAGGGGACTTTAGTAATGAAATAAGTTTTTCAGAATACTGGCTTTGATAGATGGAGGTGGAAATGAATTATTTTATATACTTAGTTAAGGATTATATCAATGATTTTAGCAACAGAGTCATTAGTAAGTAAATTTTTAAATTTCAAATGACGCTAAAATGCTTGGTTTGTTTTTTTTTGTTTGGTTTTATTAGACACCTAAAATAGTTTACAGAACAGCAGAGATCTTAGGATGAATCCGGACATTAATTATTGTGAGTGACACACCACAGAACACAAATTGTCAGAAAATATTTTTAATCTAAATGATTATGAAAATAAGACTATGAAATATTTATGGGAATTGAAAGATAAGATTATGTGTAATCAGGTGAACAATTAGGGCATATTAGGCTGTGGTGCAGGATTTCAAACATGTATGCTGCGTGTATAGGAGAGATCACACATTCTGCAGCAGGGTAAAAAAATAGTCTCTTTGGCAGAAAATGTGACATGTCTCCGGATTAATGATTTTCTGATTAAGGAGAATTTATTCATCCAAGATGTATGGTTATGGAATTAATGCTTTAACATTGCCATTTTACATATTATTCTATTTGTTCTGATGTTCGTGTGTCTTTTTGAATCGTACCTCTTCCAGATGGTCGTCTTGTATTTTCACACTGTTACATTGTGTAGAAATACCGGTAATCGTGTATATAAAGAATCTTCTTGGCATGCGGGCTACTTTATTGCCTGAAGAAACCAGTGTGATCGAAACCTAGGTAGCAAGTAAGTGGTGTGTGTTTCGTTCTATGACATATTGTTGGCTTCGCATATTCAGTCGTTTGTTTTGTTTTGATTGTGCATTGACCACTTTCTTTGTATAATATCTGCTGGTCCAACCAGCACCTCTTTTATTGGAGTATATATATATATATATATATATATATATATATTAGATATAGATATAGATATCCTAGTTAGCTGTACTACGATGCAATGCGCACATCACACACTGAAAACTTCTTTTAGATTTGGAGGATAATCACTCGTCTTCTGCAGCCAATGTTGAAAAGCTTTTAAATATTTGAAAAAGATCCTACAAAATCTTTCTCTCTCTCTCTCGACACACACACACACACACACACACACACACAGAGACAGACACACATACACATATATATATATATATATATATATATATGAGTATGTGTATGTGTGTGTGTGCATTAAGGTGGCAAATTCTCTTTCAAACATGTCAGATTAAATAAATTGCAAACATTATGTCTGCTTATTTTTAATAAAATCTGTTCGCACTTACGGATAATCTTTCGTGTATTATAATTGAAAGATGTAAGAAATGCGGTGTAACCTTTACACTTGATTATATTTTCCATTTATTAATGTTCCCGAGTACTTTCAATCTTCTTCTTAGATCATCTTTAGGAGTGTAAGCTGTAGTAACAAAAGATAACCGGAAAAATGCGTTGCTAAAAATTACTGTACTTTTTCTTCAAATGAAACGGTTGGCATTCATCTTCTTTTATGTGCCATGTCCTTTCAAGACGTAGGCAATCATGGCTTTCCACATCTCCCTTATCCCTGGTGGCTCTTAGCACGATTTCTTCTTTTGCACCATGCAACCCTCGTTCCGTCATCCACCTGATCAGGTCCATCAAATATGTTATCTGCTGCTTTCCCGTGTCTCTTTTCCTCTATATCTGGCCTGTTAATATCAGCTTCTTCAAGGCCTCCTTCCTCATTGCATGTCCCAGGAACTTTAGTTTTCTCTTTCTGATGCTCAGTATTAATTTCCTTCTCATTTCTATCCTTTCGAAAACCTCGTCATTGCTCATATGCTGGATCCATGATATCCGCAGCATCCTTCTGTAGAACCACATTTCAGCTGCTTCAAATTTTTCCTTCATCTTCGAAGATATTGTCCAACATTCACTGCCGTATTGAAGAACCGACATCACATAGCGATTCAGTACACTCCTCTTTGTTTCTAGTGAAATTATCCTGTTTCTTAAAACTTTACTCAACTTCTAGAATACTTCCTTCGCCATGCCAATTCGCCTTCGGATCTCAGTGTCGCACTTTCCGTCTGAAATATTCAGGTATTTAAATTTTTGTACCTGTTTGATTTTAGTGTCCCTCACCTGTATTTGGCATTTTGGGCTGCCCTTTTTGCTGATGACCATGCATTCAGTTTTCTTGCAGTTTATTTGTAGTCCTTTCTTGTCACTCTCTTCAGCTCCCTTCTATAGGAGCTGTTGTAGTTTCCTTTCTGTGTCTGCTGTCAGCACTGCATCGTCTGCGTACCTTATATTGTTTAAAATGTGGCTTCCGATGACGAATCCTGGCATAGCTTCTAGGGTTCTCAGAATAGTCTCGCTGTACAAGTTGAATAGATCCGGTGAAAAGACACATCCTTCGCTTACGCCACTTTCTATCTTTGTATAATTGCTGAATTCGTTACGTGTTTGCATGCAGGAAGTTTGCTGCCAGTAGAGATTTTTGCTTATTTTTAGGTCTTTCCTAAATATGTCGAGGCTGCTAAGCACCTCCATCAATTCTTTGTGGCGTATTTTGTCAAACGCCTTGGCATAATCAAAAATACATAAGTACAAGTCCTTCTTTATTTGTATTGCCCTTTCAGAGAGCATCCTAATCATAAATATGGCGTTTTATGTTCCAGTGTTTTTGATGAAACCGCACAGTTCTTGTCCTATCTCTGGCCTGATTCTGCTTCTCGCTCTATTCATCAGGATTCGGACGATCAGGTTTGTTATATGGATCATTAAACTGATGGTTCTGTAGAGTTCGCACTCGTTTGCACCTGGCTTCTTAGGCAGTGCTATGAAGATCGACTTGCTGAGTTCATCTATTATTTCACCACTATTATAAATTTTATTTATTATTTCTGTAATTTTCTCGATACTTACTTCTTCCAAGGGCTATCAGCAGCTCTATGACTATGCTATCTGGTCCAGCTGCTTTGTTTCTATTCAGTTTGACTATTGCAGATTCCACTTCAGACTTTAATATTTCCGGTTTGTCCACATCTTTGTGTATTATCGGTTGTTCTCTCTTGTCGTGGAAAAGATCTTTTATATATTCTTTTCATCGTTGTAGTATTTTCTCTTTCTCCAAAATGATTGTTCCATCATTGGATTTTATACATCCAGGTTTTTTCTGTCAGTTCTTTTATTTCCTTGTGTATTTCTGCTTTATTATTCCTGTGCAATCTCTCTACTTCTGCACATTTGTCATTGAACCATTCCTCTTTAGCTTGTCTGCATTTTCTTCTTATTTCCTTGTGTAGTTCCCTGTACGCCATTCCATGTCTTGATATCATTTTCTGCCTCCTTTGCATCATGTCGAGAATCTCTTCAGTCATCCACTCGTTTTTTCTTCTGCGCCTAATTTCGTTTGGGGCAATGCTGTTGGCATTTATACTTAGCGTTTATTCGAGCGTAAAAAATTATCCACTATAGCATTTTTTGTTTTAATCTCATAGTCATGCACGTATTAACGCATGAAAAAACATTTTTTTTTTACATTTTAGAACGTTACTACAGTATTCTTATCTAGTTCTATTAGGAGATGGATTAAGTGTTTTAAAGAATATTGCCTCGAGGATCGGTAGTTTGCATCTGTTGTTTTCTTGGTGTAGGATAATTGTGTTGTCGATCATTATTTTTTGTTTATATCGTGAATGTAGACAAAAATGTGGTTGTAGATGTCTCGAAATGGACGAATGGTCTGACGTGTGTTATGTAAAACATTTTATTTATGTAGTTCTTGTAAATTCAGCATATGTATTTGTTTTTTGTCGGAAATATATTCTCCCAAGGGACATTTGAATTGATATATAATGTTGGTTTTAGGTAATACGTTAGTTAGTTAGGTAATACGTTAGTTACGAATAAGTGAAATATTAATATTTTTATAATACATTATTAATTTTAAATTTTTTTAATCCAAGGGATATCTATCTCTCTCTCTCTTTCTCTCTCTCTCTCTCTATATATATATATATATATATAAATGATGTGTTGAGTTTTTTTTATAAACATCATATTGCTCTGAATAACATCCATTGAGCTCCCTATATAGATCTAACGGTTAATTTAAATTAAGCAGATCATGTTGGATTATCCTCGCCATTCACGGACTTGACACCATTATATATATATATATATATATATATATATATATATATATATATATATATATAATTTAAGAAGGATTAAGATATTTATTAATTTTTCTTGAATACGTGGAAGTGATTTCCTTTCTATGCATAAAATGTGTAAGAACTGTATTCAAAACAAGTGTGTAAAAATGATCTCCGCATCCATGCTCTTCCGACTGTTCTCTGAGCCATCATAAATAATGTGATTTCCTTAAACTGAATATGTAGTTATATATATATATATATATATATATATATATATTGTTTTATATATATTTTTAAAATTGTCAGCATGTCGAGGTCGTGAGTATTACATTCTCGAAGCTTTCTTTTCTCATGGTGCGTTCTAAATTTCCCTCTAGTTTTTTTGTTTGTTGTTATGAACTCTGTAGTTCCTATTTGACTTATACCTTTTCTTATTACTTGCAATATTATGTGGTAAAACGACGTCTCTATTTAAGTCTCTTCCAAGTAAAGGACACCTGCAGACGTTGCCAGTAAAGGAAAGCAAGAAGAAAGGACTAACCATAATTTTTTATAAGGCAGAAGGTATGGTTGTCAGAAAAAGAAACAATTGAAGATGGGAACTACAAATTGGATGTACCATAATCAAGCAAATACAAAAATTTGAATATTAAGAAAGTGCTTAATTAGAGAATAGAAGGCTTTTTTTTATTTTACAAAATAAATCCTAATATATTTTGGTACGGTTTTTATTGACTAAAACGCCCACATTATACAACTTCAACGATGATTAGGAAGATTTTTAGCGAAGCATTGGGTAGAGAATAATTCACATATTGGGATAATGCCCGTTAAGAATCAACGACCTGCTAACTGGAGATGGCGTCTCGATATAAGAAAAGAAGAAATGAAATAAACATAAACATAACATCAGGAAGACATTATTTCACCCAAGATCAATCAAGAGAATTCAAAGTTCATAATTTAAAATCATTTTCATATATTTGGTTCATCTTTACAGTTGTGAGCGCGTAAAAAATAGATTATTTTGTTACTCTTCTCATGCGTCTGTAAGTCAGTGGTTGTCTTGACAACTATATCTTCACCGATTTGGAAAAAATTATGGTATTCAAAACACGAATCAAATTTATTACATTTTTTTAGACTTAATATGATGAAGTCAAATCTATTATCTGCCATGTCACAAATAAGATAAACAAAAACAATCACACCTAAAAAAAACAAATATATAAATAAACAATTGATAGCTTAATTCTAAAAAATGTAAAATTGTATTTTCAGTTACGATAAATCTACCATATACTTTCTTATTAACATTTTTCAATCATTTTTTTATCTTTGCCTCTAGTCGAATATTGAGTGCAATGGAAAATCATTATTGGTTAGAGAAATAAAAGTTTTAGGAGACAGTTATCTCTCATATGATAAACATATTATAGATATTTATATGAATATATATTTTTTGACTGAAAATTATTCAGAACTTGATTACTTTTCTATAAATATCAAGACAAGAAATATCTTTCTACGTTCTCAGCTCGGTGTGTTTCATAAGTTGGGTATAAATGGAGACGAGGTAATTCATCCCAGGAGAGATAACAGCAACAACTGACAACTAATTGGATAATTAGAACTTTTTGGTGTAATCGAAAATGTCTCCAGTCGTAAAGGAAAAGCTACATTATAAATTATGTAATGCTTCTGTTTTTACATAACAGAATTAACGCATAGAAAGTCATTAAAACAAAACCAAAAATGAATAAAGGAAAACTAAATAAAGTTATTGTGCGAAACTTAAAAAAGATCAATAAATACACTTATGGCACCCAACGTATTTACTATGACACTGATTACAGAAAGTATGGGTGCTCGTTATAAATTTACTGCTAGAAATACCTTAACACAAGTTAACAGAAAATGTCTATGAAAAATATCAGTTCATATATAGATCGTAAACTGTTTGAATTTTCTTAAAGGTACTATAATGGAGTGAGCATATGTGCAACGAGGATATTTATTAATTATTATTTTACTCCAAGCAAGGCAATAACGCTGCTACGAAGACATAAGGGGTTATTGAGAGTGAAAAAATATAGGAAAATATAAACATTTCTAAGGAGCGAACGTGACAAAAGAACAAGAATTAAGAAGACAGAAGATAATGATTGACATTGCATTTACATTTTTCAAGATAAGAGTTGACTGAAAAGATAGAGTATGGATGATTCATTTGAAGAGGAAAAAAACAAACAGGATATTTTAAAAGAGGCAGTTGGAAATTTCAGAGATACCTATTGAAGAAGGCTAACTTTCGTAATTTGGCACTCAGAAGTCATGTTGAAAATCAATGAGACAAAGAGAAACATCAAGTTAACCTACATAAAAAGCTTGTCGAAATTGATTTCAGACCATTGAGCATGAAAGATATTACAAAAATAGTAAACATTTCTAACAGTTATTATGTATAGGAAGTTGAGGAGAGTCGCGATCACCCATATTCTGAAGACACATGGCCCATAAATGCAGCGCCAGATCCGATGCAGGAAAATGATCTTCAAAATCCATTGACTTTATTCTCTTGAATCTATTTTTAATTATTGTTCTGAGAAAAAAAGAAAAAAAAAACAGCAACAAAAAAAAAACAACAACAAAAAATGGTTGTATAATATTAATATCTGAGCCCTTTCTAGATAAATTGGCATCCATATGAAAGATATCTAATTAAGAGTAAGAAACTCGAGCTTTAGCTGAATGAAAAATTTTTAATTAATGTCCACGCTAACTACACCATAGATGTAATCATACAGCCTCAGTGACCGAATCAGTAAAAAGCATGCTAGATCTGTCAACGGATTCCCTTGCAAAGGGGAACGCATGTTTAAATGATGCCAGCATATGTGGCCTACCTCTTTGATATTTGTATAATATGTGTCCTACCTCAGTAAGTGTATATTTATAAGTATTCGTCTATTTACTGAAACTATTTATTTTTTACATTTATTTAATTTTAATTTATATAATTCTTAACAGCAGCTCTTTTAATACTTGTTACTAAACATACTAAAACAGTATCTTTAATTACCTTTTACTAAACACACTAAAGCAGCATCCTTTAATTGAAACAAGCAGTCCTGTAACTGTTAGCAGACAGTTATAATACTTTCTTATAATATGCTTCTTAAGGAATGCAACATACTATACCAGTGACAGAATTTCGTAGACTACATACTGTACCAGTGAGAAAATTCCTGTTGTTGTATTTAAAAGGTAGGCCATATACTATTGCAGTGACAGAATTTTGTAGGCCACATTCAAAAGCTAAGCTACATACTATGACGGCACTGTTTGAATCCTACCGGAAGCTGCATATATTTCTTTAATAAGATTTCTCAAATATTCAGGCTAGGAGATGGAGATAAATAAACTTACTGTTTTAAGATATGCATAGAGTTCCTACTAAAGTACTATTATTCACTAAAAGTAATGTTTAAAGTGATGGAAATCTATCGGATTAATAATTAAAATATTCATTATTTCTTTAAATATAACCATGCAAAACATTCACAACTACCCCTCTTTTTCCCTACTTATAATTAAGTTCAAGATTTTTTGCAAACTCTTAACGGGCAGCACGTATATTTCCTTTTACGGGTACTGTGGTTATTATTTAAAACAAATTGACTGAAACCGCACGCCCATCGTCCTGGGTATGACGATAAACTATATCCGGTAGCATGGTCCCTGATCGGCAGATCGGGTTTTTGAGAAGCGTGGAAATCATCCTTTTAACTGCTGTTGTCCCCAGGTTCAAACTCTAGTAGCACCTGCTTAGGTCCAAGCTCTGAGTAAATAGAAAACCTCCAAAAAACAACAAAACCCTATGGTAAAGTTATGGTAAAGTTACAAAAAATACATTTAAAATAATTTGTTGACTGTTTAAATACAAGGTTTTATTGACAATTAACATTCAATTTTGGAATTAAATGACAGAATTGGTTGATATGCCAACAACGAACCATATAAACTGTACATAGTAAAATGACCAAAAAATGTATTTTATTTGTAGCTGAAGGCATACAATTTTGTTCGAAATATACTTAGTTGAAACTATAAAATTGTATTCAAAATATTTATTTTTCAGCATTAAATAACCTATAGAGATTGATAACCTGCAAGACATAATCAACCAAACAACTAACATGAAAGAACTCTTTCCGAACATTAATTCATATAATATTCTATCTTTCATACAAACTTGTATATGCACAAAAGCTGAGTTTCATCTACCATGTATTCAGCTGTGAACGCAGAATAACATATATCATATTTTTATTGCTTTAAAGCTCCGAAGAAAATTAAATTTCGGCAATAAATGACCCATAAAAATTGAAATGCCGTTAACAAATCAGTCAAGACCCATGTTCATTCCCCTTGATTCTTATTTTCCTAATTTTTTATATGGTCTCCTTAGAGATTAAGATGCTTAACACAAGAAAGAAACTGACCTTATAAGCTTGGTATGACATTTTATTTCTCTCAGAGGATTTTAACTTTCTGCAAAAGAAATTTAAAGAAGCTAATCCAACTCAAATCTGTTCTACGAACTGAGTATAAATAAAAAATACTATTATCCGATGTCTTAAATGATATAATAGCCAGAATAATGCTACCACGTGATGAAGAATTAGTAATATTAAATTTATAAATACGTGGGTTGCTACAAAAGTCTTTAATCATCTGTACTTTTTTTTAAAAAATTGTGCAAAAACTTAATTTAGTTTTCCTTTGTTACTTTTTGGGTTTAGTATGTGCGCGTTCGGTTATATAACGACAGAAGCATTTTACAGAAAGATTTTAGTGTCGTTTTTAAGATTCGAGACATTTTCGACTGCAGCTAAAATCCTAATAATTATTATCTAATTAGACGTCATTCAAATCACTAATGCTACACTTCACAATCCGGAAATAAGCGGATCAACTCCAATATATATATATATATATATATATATATATATATATATACTGAGAGAGAGAGAGAGAGAGAGAGAGAGAGAGAGGGAGAGAGTGTATATATATATATGTGTGTGTGTGTGTGTGTTTGCGCGCGCGCGTGCGTGTCATTCGAAGTCTATAGTACGAATCGGAGTTTATGCACTCATCAAATGTTTATTATGAACTGATTCGGAATAAGCACCTGATGATTGCAAAAGGCATGAAACTATCAGCTGTGCTATAAACGTAGAATAATATGTTTATTTTTTAATATATATAAATTATAGTTTTGTGATATTACATTAAGCATAGTATTATTAACACCATAAAATATTTATATATATGAGTGTCAGTGTGCGTATATCTATATGTATAGTTTGTGATATATATATATATATATATATATATATATATATAGATAGATAGATAGATAGATAGATAGATTTTGAACTAATATAATATATATATGAATGTACACATTTGTACAGTATTATTATTCAGATTTATATAAAACAGTGCTCTGTGAATAAACAGAGCTGTATTATATATTTATTAATAAATATACATATTGTCCTATGAGTTTCATGCGTTATGCAATCTTCAGTGCTGAGGATTCGGAAATAGTTGTATCTAATGATGATTACAAAGGTGTTTGTTCACTAGTGATGGTGACGTTATCACTTCATTAATCACCACCTGGCCTCAGACTCAGCACGGGGTCTACATCACGTGTCTGAGAAGATAAGGTTGCCCTGGTCAAGATGATGGCTGATGGAAGACACTATATCTGACAACAGGACTCTGCACCAGAAAAGCAGAAAACCCAGTCATGGTTTTCTGACAATTTCTGCGACCGCATCGCCCTTTATGTTTGGCCATCTAAATCCCCAGGCAGCAACTTTTTAATTATCATATGTAAGGCGCTGACAAAAATCCTTGTAACACGAAAGATGAAATGAAGACAAAGATTATGGCAGTATTCACTAACTTTAAGAAGTTGACCATGAAAAAGAGATGCAAAAGATCCCAAAGTTGTCCGGAGGTGTGGGTGAAGCCTGTGGCAATTTTAAAGAATAAATTTGCTCCTTACTGTTTCAAGAAATGTTGCTTAATTGTATTTTGAACAATCCGAGAACATTTCTTAGAAAAACATAGCCATGTAGATAATATCAGACAGATTAAAGTCAACAATACAATAATCCTCACTCATACACACAGTAAAAAGAATCTTCAGATATTAGAGGCCATCTACATTAAATCCAAACAACCCACACTTAATAAAATCATGTTTAAATCTGGTCATAACACAATACATTGCATTTAAATATATGGTTCTGTTATCATTTTGAGCTCTCACGTGGTGTGACATCATAGAACCGCATTACAAATTTATGAACTGCGTTTGCTATTTTTGGTAACTGTTATCGTTGCTTAGCAAAGTTTTATGTCAACACAAGATAAAATCGTGGATGATGGTGGATGTTTTTATGTTAAAGTCCTTGCAACTTCTCTGAAGATGGCTCATGTGAGCCGAAAGCTTTGATGTAACTTTACATACATACATATTTCACCGCATATTGCGGCTCGTCAGACCCAAATGGTACAACAGTTGATCCTCAAAGTATCTCCCCCAAAATTATTTTACACAAACGCTCACATGTCCATATTTAGAATAGACATTTGTAAAAATTTCTTGCTTATTTAAAAAGAACATCAAATAATAAAAAAAGCAACAATAAAGAAAAAGTAGACGATTGATTAATGGAAAGAAGAGAAAAAGATAGAAAACAGAAAAATTGAAGAGAAAGGAAGAAGAGAAAAAGGCAAAAATAGAAAAGGAAAGGACAAAGAGATACAATAAAAAGAAAATAAACTTTATCCAGAGAAATAAATGTTGAGGCCATGTATCGAAATAGCGTCTCTAACACCCGTCTGCTTTCTTAGAAAAACATGACATGGAAAATTTAACTTTGAAATTTAGCTTCAAATATAATGGGATATATTTACGGTACAAAAATAATTTTGATACAATTTGAAAAAATAACTACTCTTACTATTATTTTAAAAATTCATATTAATTTAAAAAATTCTGTTAAAAAAATTATAATTAGGTATAGTAAAGAAAGAGAGAGAAAGAAAAAGAAAGAGAAAGAAAAAGACAGAGAGAAAGAAAAAGAAAGAGAGAAAAACAGAACAGAATTTAGAATATTTTAAAATGAACATCCTAGATCGAAACCGACGTCTATTACACGAATATTCATTCTTAGAAACTCGACATGGGATTTACTCTTAAAATAAAATATACCGAATATATATATATATATATATATATATATATATATATATATATAGAGAGAGAGAGAGAGAGAGAGAGAGAGAGTATATTTGTCTGACTTTATATTTATATATATATATATATAGAGAGAGAGAGACAGACAGACAGGCAGACAGGCAGGCAGACAGAGAGAGAAAAAGAGAGAGTGAGTATGACACGAAGCTTTTTTATTTTATGAATTTTCAAAGAATTTATACCAGTTTTTGACTGGAAACTGTATATTTAATCTATAGTAGTTGTATCGCCGAGATGGCAGGATGATGTTCACATGATATGTGATGAGTATCTACATCCCAGTTTTATTGCTAACGGGTATTAACACAAATAAAACAAACACCATAAGGCAGTCCAACAAATAGTAGAAGAGAGGAGTAGTTATGTTGTTACAGGCACAGAGAGCACAGTCGATAATACTCGTCAACGACACTCGGAATTATTTACGCCCTCCATACGTGAGTAGAAGCCCGTGGTAGATGCAGAACAAGGCCAATAATGTGGGTAAAACCGAGATCGTAAGATCGGACAATAATTCATGACTGCTTTTCCCCAGGCGAGACTCTACCCTTCAGCAGAGCCAGTACTTCTCCGTCCAAAAGCAGAAAGTCCGACAAAGTGAACGGCCACCGTATGCAGTTGTTCAACTTAGATTGTCAACGACACTCCTAATATTTATTACTGTATAAAAAGATACAATAAATGTGACACATGATAGAGGTGGAGGTGGGTTGTGGATTGTATTCACTGTTTATCCTATACCTAGCTAATCTCATTAACGATTTCTTAACGATTTCTTTATTTACCACAAAAACTCATCATCTTACAATCCTACACATACCATAATACCACATATTCAAAGAGGAACCTAAAATAAGGGTACAAATCTATAAGATAAAAATTTGTTTATATAAAATAATTTAATAAAATGTACATAAAATAAAGTGTTACGAAAACGAGAGGAGAGATGAATAACCTAAACTAAAATATAACAAAATACTAAAACTAAAATAAACAAATGTTAGTAAGACCCGTTCATCCAACAAAAATTCAGAGTGGCTGTTGTATTCCACCAGTCGGTGAAATCAAGTAGCACCCTCGTTAAGGGAAAGGGAAAGAATTAAATAACGAAATGGGAAAATCAAAGACTGACCCAGTCATAATAAAAACTGCAGCCGAAAAAACAAACTGGGAAGGTTGGGAATCTCGACGTGGAACATAACAAAAGAGAACGTCGAGAACAGGCTAGGAACAACATTTATTCACATTAACTAGGTACACAAAAAAAGATTAACTTAACCAGGGGAGGGTTTGAAGGAAAACGCCCCTTTTTAACACAAGGGACATCAAAATGAAAATCAAGACTGGCCTCATTTACGTTAACCAGATTTGTTACATTTACCCACCTTTTACTGAAATCTATCGATATCAAACGTTTTCTATCAGATCTGATCTTCATCGTGAGCTGATGCTCAAATAATCTAATCAGATGCTGATAAGAATAACGTTCATATTGCAAGATGCCCTCCTTCCGCATCATAAAATCACCTATCGTCCTACGGTGAACAACGTCAGAAACACTATCCATTTCACCCCAGAATACGGGGGCGAAACATTATCACACGCGTACTCGAGATCGGTGGACACGAGCTGTTTGGGAGCGATACCTGCCATCAACTCGCCGATACGGTCCCAGACATGTCGACCCCGAGAACAATGATAAAAGACGTGCGCAGCCGTTTCTTCTAATCCAAAGTTACACCGATGACAGTCGGCAAATCTGCCCCACTCCATCTGAAGGCCATATCCCTGAGAGATAGCACGTTCCGAATCAATCACCCGGTAAGTAAAAACTCAGGGTTACTAAGGTAATTTGCCGCTGGCGCCCAAGACCAAAAGGAGCACGACTCGGTCGCCAACAAGCCCAGCCGATCACATAGAAGATCCTTCGTCGTGATCTCCTCCACTAATACACGATACAAGTGATAGTAAAGTTAAGGAAGGCATCTCTAACACTCCCCGCCAAAATCGAATTCTCTGCCAACACGCGACATACGAAAGCCAACTTCAAGGCGTGTTAATGACTCACCAAGTGTGGCATTCCCAGTCTCCACTGACACGGACGATTGGAGCAGACATTTCTGTTGAACTGATGCTTACGTCCAACCCACAATACCATAGACAACAAGCGCTCGATCACCTTCACATGGTCAGGACAGAGAGGGAGTACCGACAACAGGTAAAAGATGGTGTTAAAGTTGTATGTAACAAACACCTCAACCCCCCCTTCACGGACAGCCGCCGTTGAAGCCAAGTCTGGACCGACGTTCCGACCTTTGTCAGTACCTCCGAGCAATGTCTCTTCAGCTGGAGATCTGGCCCGAACCATACTCTAAGAATGTGGACGGGTTCGTCAGTTATCCAGGCATCTAACCGTAAGCTGGAAGGCGTTGCGATTAATTTTGCTCACCGTCACCTTTTCGTATCACTTAAGCGTCTTCTGTATCACCTCAGTGTCAGCCCTGGACGACACGAAAATGGATTCGTCATCGCAGAAACCCTGGCTCGAGCCCCATCACGGACATCGATTTCGCGCAGGATGCCACGGCCTGTCCCTTAGCCGGCGAAGAACGGGCCCCAACGCCAAATCATATATTAGGGGCGACAGCGAGCAACCCTGCTGCGGTCTGATCTATATGCAGAAGTAGGGTTTGAATCCGGCGGCCTTCATGACAGCAGTCAGATACCGATGGCCGACCCTATCAAATCCCTTGGACTGATCTAAATTGATCAACGTGGCCTACTCGTCGTCATTTACACCCTCTATGATCATGCGGATTAGATGCACGTTGCTCTGAATTGTTCGCCCCTTCACAGCAAAAGCCTGCTCAGATTCCAAAAAACATCGGCAACTGACTGCAAACGCTGCTGTATTTAACAGATTTATGGATCTGTAATCATCTATGTACCTCCCAACATTCTTGACCTTTTTTAGTAGCGTGATCACACCCCTGGAAATCCGATCGGAATCGGGCCCCTGCCGGAACCAGTTGTTAAACACCACCGTCAAAATCAGTATAAAGATGTGAGACAGCTACATGTACAATTCATAGGGTAGACCATCAATCCCAAAAGATTTGCTACTGCCGACCCTCTTCAATACCAAGTGAATTCTGCCCGCCGAGAAGTCACGCTTGAATCTATCAGTTTCAGTCGACGCAAGCCAAGGAACGCCAGCCAAATATTTGCGAAACTCGTTTTCAGAGATCAGGCTTTTTGGTAAAGCGGCTCTCGAAATGCTCCGAAACGCCTCACTCATGTCGGTCGGTCGACATCAGAGTATGCCTTTAGTCGATGGTTATAGTTAGCGGTGAAAGACCTAATGCTATCCTTAAGTCTCTCCTACTACCTATTCCCGATAACTGCTCCCACTAATTCCGGCTGCACTATTTTAGTTAGTAATTGCTGGAAGTCCCGCTTGTCCAATAAAGACACGTTGAACTTCCATTTCAAACGTCGTTCTCAAAATCAAATATTGGTAACTTCCAGGTTCAAAAGTCGTTCTCAAAATCAAAAATCGTAGCTATCAATGACACTCCGAGTCCCAGGCTGCTATTAATTTCTATTTTTATAGCTATCTCGGTCCACAGACCATTCCATACTTGAGAGCTTCAGAGGGTTGTAGGCTGCTCTGCAACAATAATTTTTAAAGTCTTTTATAGCAAGTGTTTAATAATAAATTATATAAAAATTGAATAGATTACCAAAATCTAGAAGAAGCCAGTGATTTCAACCAATGACATTTTTAGTGATAACACATGCACCAATGTTGGTATGTTGTTTACTAACATAGTTATAATTCTCATTGCTTGATTATTAAGCTCCTTCTTAACTTTATTAACCGCATTGCTAACATTTATTATCAAACTCATTGGTATTTTGCCATTGTCTTCTAAAATGCTTATTACTACATTTGTTATTATTTTCAATGCTACTTTAGTTATCCTCATAATCTGACACTGTTGCGTCTTAGTGTTATTATCACTGTGCTTGGGGCAAATTGATTAAAACAATATTCAAGTTTGCACACCTACGACATAACTTTTCCTTTTGTATATGTTGTGTCCCTTCAGAAATTTAGAGATGATTGCTCTCCATAACTTACTGTCATTTGTAGCCGTCAATAAATTTCGTCTTTTCTCCATCTCCCCCAAAACCATTCTCCGCTATCCGTTCGTTCATCCTCGTCAGGTAAATCATACTTTACATCCTTCTATCATTCTTTCCTTCAGTCTATCCTGCAATTATCCATTTTTCTAAGTACTTTTTCCTCGTTATGTGCCCTAGAAATTTCAACTATATCTTGATGATATTAAGTATGTGCCTATTTTGCTTCCATTTTCTTTAGAATTTCACCGTTTTCACATGGTCAGTCCATTGTATTCTCAGAATCCTCTGTGAAACCATATTTCTTTTGCTTCGAGTTTCCATATAGAAGATTTGATATTACGTTATATTTTCCTACTCTTTTCTTTGTTTATAAAAAAAATCTTTCTGTTTCTTCATAGTTTGTTTACTTTTCAGAAGACGACTTGCTATTCCAATGTACCTTTTGATTTCAGTGTCGCACTTTTCGTACTCTGCTGAAACACTTCCTAACTATTTAAATTATTGTACTTGTTTGATTTTGGTACCTCCACTTTGTAATTTGCATGTTGAGCTGTCTCCTTTGCTAACAACTATGCGTTTCAATTTTCTTGCAATAGTGGTTCATAAATTATGTAACGTAAACAAATTCATACACTGATGTCCTCAAGGACACATAGTGAATATAGGTGTTATTCAGTACCAGTGACTTGAGTTAAAGAGTTCTGAGTTCAATGCTAGGCTAGAGCAGTGGTGAACAAATAACTTAGAAAGTCAAAAGGCCACATGCCTACCGGAAGTGGTATCGTACATGGCATGAGAATGATGTATTCCAGTGATCGAAATAAAGAGTTCGGTTCGAAATTCCTACTACCTGAAGAAAGCCGAAACGTCGTAAAATTATAATAAATAAGAGAACAGTAGTCCGAACGATGTAAATAACATAACGTAGAAAATTATGTTTAGTTTTCAATCTCTTTCACATAAGAAATCGATATATGATGATTTTCATTCAAAAGCTTTAACGTAGATGAGAAGATGAGACGGTTTTTTAATGTTTTAGATTTTCCGAAGAAAGAAAATGAGTTTGTTCCTCAAGATTGTCAAGCATCTACATCTTAGATATCATAAATAATTCTTTAAACTGTTCAGCTTCTTTGATTCAAGTTGCAATCACATAAATCTCCAAGCTATTTATACAAAACGGATTAAAACTTTATCCAATTCGCCAACCTTTACTGTATATAATTAATGAGCAGGTTTTAAGATCTTCCCATTTTATTTATTACCGGGCTTATCGCAGCTTCCTAAGAATAGATGACTTCTTTGGCTTTACGTGGAGAATTTAAATTGCACATACGATTTCGAAATCTTCTAAAAGTCTTCTAAAATCTAAAGTCATTCGTAATGTTAATGTTATTAATACGCGTTTCATTTTTGTTAGATGGGATATCATTTATTTTTCCATAATAATTCTTCGCGTGTCTGTTATTAAGTAATTAGCTCGAAGAACACCACAAAAAAGAATAATAATATTAAATAAATATATTTATTTTCTTAATTTCTTATATTTTGAAAGAAGTAACACACACAGACGCACATGCACACAAAAGCACATGTGCACGCACACATTAAAATACATAGAAAACATACATACTGTATATCCCGTTCTATAGACTATTTAACTATTTAAGGAAATAATTTCTGAAATGGTTAACTGAACATTTTCATACCAATAACTCTCTATACAGAATCTTTAATAAAAATACTAATAAAATTAGTTATTCTTGCATACATAATTTGGATTATGTGTACAATTATTCATTACTTTCTACAATAATTTGGATTATGTGTGCAATTATTCATTAATTCCTACAATAAACCAAGTTTAAAAAATGTAGATAAAACTAATATTAAAACTGGCATAATACTCTCTTGCAATTGTCCCGTGGAAGGTAAATGTAAATTTACATAAGGGATCTACCAAGCCAACATCTCAACACAAAATAACAAAAATAATTCTCAAGTTTACATTGGAATTTTGGTGAGAGAATTGAAACAACGTTACGATTCCCATAAGCACTTTGTTTCCAACCCCAATCAAAAATACTACATTTTTCACTTTCCGGGAGATTTTGGAAAATAAATGAGGATAGACTTAACCAAATAGTGAGTTGGAGATTAATGGGTTCGGTTCGCACTTCCAATAACCTTTACAATAGATGCAACCTAGGTTTAGTTGAAAGTATTAAAATATTAATGTATCCTAAGCAAAATTTGCTTTTGAACTTAAGAAAAGAATTCATAAGCAAATGCTGTCATGAAAATAAATTTAAATTACAAACTTCCTTTGAATTAATCTAAAATTAAAATTTCTTTGAATGGTTGTTTCTTTACGTCTTAGTTACCGTATAATTATATTATATTTTGTAATAAATTTCCTTTTCTTCAATTTATACACCTAGTTCTATCTTTTGTTTTGTTATTATTGCCATCATAAATATAAATTTAATTTCCTCACGATTAATGTAAAATTTAAATTCTTTAAATAGTTATTTTATTTTTTCTTATTAGCCATATAACTAGAGTGTATTATAGTATAACTTCCCGTTCATAAATCTCTTTTTCTTGTAGTTCTATTTTTTATTTTTTAGCGTGAATACCTTTATACTAATAATGTTTTTATCTATGGAATTTGTATATTTAGCGTTTGTGATGGAAATTTTAACTGGCATACATTGCATTTCTTTTAATTAGACCACAGGCAGATCCAGCGATATTAATGGCAATGGAAATTTTGATCTGGTGTTGGTACTGTAGTAACGTGAGTAACACATTTTTTCTCTTGTCTACCAGGTCAGCTCTGCATTTATTTTCTGAAGAAATGACTCGATGGCCAATAAGTGATTAATTGACCCAGATTTTGGCTAATGTAGACCATTGGCAATGATCAATGTAACAAATGTTGCTTAATGTTCCTTTGTATCACTGTTTGGATACCCCACTCTCACGGTGTCTACGACAGTGACCGCTGTCTGTTTACGATATCAGTGTTAGATGCCGCGATGTATTTTGATGATACAGTGGTAGTACAGGTGGAATTGCTTCAAGTGTCAAATGTGGTGACGATAAAAAATCCACTACAAGTGTTATACATGGGGTTAGTTATTATTTACATTGTTCGAACTGTTGCCGTCATCTTTATTGCCATATTTATGAAGTTTCGGCCGTTGTACGCTCCGTTCCTTAAGCAATCGGACACATGGTCCAGTAGATAAAAGTGTTGGTTAAATCCAGTGATTGACTCAAAGAGTTGTGGATTAAATACCTGGCTATAACAGTGATGAACAAATAATTTTATACCCCAGTGATTGAAAAAAGGGTTCGGTTCAAAATTCAATCACCTGAAAAAGGTCGGAACGTACAACGGCCAGAACGTCGTGATTATGCCAATAAAGACGAGGACAATAGTTCGAACAATGTAAATAACGTAAATACCACCTCATCTGAGCAGTATAGACAAATATGGCGTTAGTCTCTACAACACTTCTGCAAACACTGATCTTAGTGCTTGTTTTCAGGAGTTTGTTGCTCCAGAATTGTTTGTTGGAAACATTCATTATATCAACACTAATAATTTATTTATTTTTTAAACAATTTGTAGCTCATAACGAAAAACAAATCATCTAATGCGCATGAGCGAACCAATTTAAAATAAGAATCATAATCATGAGCCAGTCAGTTATGACTGGGTGTGGTCATAAGTTTGCAGATTAGCTGAAAGATTCCACGTATCTCAGTTGGTATTCATTCATGCGTAATCTACCTTGAACAAATTAGGCCAGGCGGAGCACATTCCTCTCCAAGAAATAAAATTGACGCATTCTGGTATTATAATCCTTGTCTTGATCGATAATGTTATGTATTGTAAACATTGATCACTAGCATTATAGCCCGTCATTGCTCGGGTGCAATGAAAGCTTTTATATATATATTATCAATTTTCTGCACTGTTGTAAGAACTATAACATTGAAACTTCTGAATATCGGTTCTTATGTCTTTATCTATGAGTGTATGAAATTTGATTAAAATCGGACCACTCCTTTTATAACCCGAGTTTTCGATTATCGATTTTTGATATTTATCGGGGGTACCTCGACACAAAACCTAGCTAAGAACACTCGCAGACTCATATAGTACAACTGTGTAAATTTTCAAGAAAATCAGTTCAGCCGTTTTGGAGTTTATAGGTAACGGACACACACACAGACACACACACACACACACATACAGACACACGCACAAAGTTCCATTTATAAATAAGTTTAGATCACAAGTGCAATAAAAGTAGAATGCGCTATACAGGTTCGTAGAGACACAAGGAAAAGTATAAAAAACATTTACTCTGAGCAAGTTGATTTCGATACCACAAGATACCAGTAGTTCATATATATATATATATATATATATATATATATATATAGATAGATAGATAGATAGATAGTGACGTAAATTAATTCATATTCATAGCAGTACATATGTAAACTATTATTATTCAGGTGTTAACAAAACAGTGCTCAATGTATGAACAAAGCTGCATAATATGTATATTAATAAATATACATACTATCCTTCGTCTATGGCACATACGATAATATGTTCATTTATTAACATATAGAGAAAAAAGTGCGAGAAGCCGTAAACATTTTGTTTAAAGTGTAGATTTATTGTTGTTATTATTATTAATATTACTTGCTTTTTGAGATGATATATTGTGTCCATAATAGTATTTGTGTTGTTACACGTTCTGCGACACAAATAACATCATGGAAACAATATATCATACAAAAGCAAGTAATATTAATAAAAATGATATTATTTCTAATAACAACGATAATAATATTATTAATAATAATAAGAATAAATCTACACTTTAAACGAAACATTCATGAACTTTTTTCTTTATATGAATTTCCTTGTTGGAACAACCCCTATTTTTGTTATATATATATATATATATATATATATATATATATATATATATATATATAAACAGTCAAGCAAACAAACTAATGCATTTCAAAATATTGGGGATAAATAGTGCGCCGAACGATTTAACGGAAGTCATAGGAAAATGCCTATAATATATATATATATATATATATATATATATATATATATGTGTGTGTGTGTGTGTGTGTGTGTGTGTGCGTGAGTGTATGTGTGTGTGTGTGTGTATCTATATATAGTGTTTGTGTTATGTGTAAGCATATATATATATATATATAAATGTAGACATTGAAGATAACGCCCACAGGCGACACTCTATTTCATGCTAAACGCAATCGCTAATGTTGACCATTGTGTTTAGCCGAAACAGACAGTCGCCTCAGGATGTTGACTTCAATGTCCAGTTTTATATTAACATGCGAACTGTTCTTGATATTGATCATTTTAACCTATTAATATAACATATCTTAAAATTATATTTCTTTATGTACACACACAAGAAAACTCAACACATAATAAAACGGTTATTAATCCAGAAATTATTTCGGCAGTTGTAAAAATACAAGCTACTTCATCAGGCCCGAAAAATCAAATATTTTAATTTTACTCAGAATATGAAGAAAAAAAATTATGTTAACACAGAGAGGGAATATTGTGGTTAGGTGAACGGTAGAAGTGTGTACAGTTTAACACTGTATCAGTGACCGTTTCGGGAATGTTAAAAAATAATGAACTCATACCCTAACATATACAAACAATCTTATAGGTAAAACGATATAATCCTAAACAAACAAGAACAAACAGCTGAATAGATATAACCACACACAAAAACAAACGTACACAAACACACAAATATAAGAGGTCATATTTGCGCCCAATAATATACGCACAATATACACAGAACTAAAAATAACCAAAATAAAGAAGAAATTACAAATAAAACTGTAAAAAATGGGATTATATAGTAGAATATAATTACAGTTAAAATATATTAAACAATTTCAGATAATCTAAAAAAATAATATTATTATTATAGAAAAACTAATATGTAAATAAGAAAAAAGATTCACAATGCAAAAGATTCATAAAAGTAAGGATGATGATTCCTTATACATATTTATAATTTTATAACAGGTATATGTATGTCTGGAAAAAATTATATACCAAACAAAATTATGAAGGTATATGTATGTATGTCTGAAAAGGTTATATGCCAAGCAACTATTTTTCCAACAGAATATGATAAAAAAGTATATTTTGGAATTTTTGTCGGACCTTGTAACACTAATCATAAGTATGCCTTCTCTAGGCTCCACCTAGACCGCTCTGTCGAAATATTTATGGAAATTAAAAGTCAGAGCTCTCTCACCAAAGATTGAATGGAAGATTTAAGTCAATCACAAACTTCTATTAGCTTTAAAAATAGATGTAAACTATGCTTAGAGAAAAAAATAAAAATAATTAAATTTAGTGGAAAAACCAGCTTTTGTACCAACGAAATAAATTTGTTTTATATGCCGTCACAAAAATAAATTTAAATTACCTATTTAGTAGGATTAAACTTTTTCCTTACTAATAATTTTCTAGCAATTTCAGTTGTTTTTTCTATTGTTTATTTAGTCTTTTACTTTTATTTTACTTTTTATTATTTTTTAAATTTTTTGGTTTTTATGATTGTTTATTACTTGTGACTGTAATTTATATTTTTCTATATAGGCTATTTTTCCTTTTATGCCTGTATTTATTATTTTTCATTTTATCGTAATATTTTTTGTCGTTGTGACTTTTCTTTCTATAATTTTTGCGTATATTTTTTGTGAATCTTCTTATATTCATTCTTATTTTTTATATTATTTTTTTAAATTTAAATTATTTATGGTTATTTATTATTATTTCATTATCCATTCTCTCTATCTTCTTCAACTCTTTTTCGAAATTTCCGTCTTTTTAAGAATACTTTTTCGAAAATTAAGTAATAGCATTGACTTGGAGAATCCTTTAAGAATATCAGTGAACCGTTTTTAAACACGGAAAAAACCTTTTACCTCTCCAGTTTCCGAGAGCCAGTCGGTCAATATCCACGCCTACTTCCGTGATTGACACTGAAATAATTCTATACAAAACTCAGACTTCAAAAGCCGACAAGGCTGGTTTCTTTGGAAACAACTATCACCGGAAAGAAGCGTTTGTTTGCCTATTCTAAATCCCGACTCTCTTGCGCATGCGTTAGTCACAGAGACTGTCAGAGCCTTCTTTTGGTTACTTCATCACTTCATTCAATTCGGTCACCATTTCTCTGTTTTCTATTTCTGTCGAGGTTTCTTACAATGACAGCTAATTTCATACAAGCACTCTGTAGAACAAACACCTTGTTTTCTTAGCTTGGGTAATATGTCTTCCTAGTGTATTCAGCACATTGTTACTCATACAAGCACAAACACACACATTAATGCTCCTCGACTCATTCAAGCACAAATAGACTGGAGCGGTTTTGAGAGAGTTTCGTGTTACAAAACAGATTTTTACCGAATGGACCGGTGGAGAGGAACGCACATCTTGGATGGCTAAAATTCGTTTCAAGTGTCGTTTTACGTTTGAGAGCTATTGGCGGTCACGACAGTGGACAGGCAGAGCATTACATCGCACTCACCAGCCAAGAGCGATTGATTTCAGATCGAGGAGCCTGGGAAGTAGTGGTTCTGCTTACTGAAAACTCATATCATTGTCTCAGTAAAAATCGGTGTTAGGTCTGTGGGCCTGTAAGGTGTAATGTTCTGAAGGCTTGCTTTCTACGTATCATTAGCGGAAAACAAGGATTAGGTTATGCCGATAAATTCTGAACATAATCACTGCTTCAGGGTTTTACTTCCTGTTATTTGGTGATTTTTGTTCCTGTTTGGTTTGTTCTGGTAGCATTGATACGTCATTGATATCCAGGGAAATTGGTCTATATTAAGGAAACATTGAGTAAGAGACTTTGCATACAGCCTCGGGAAATTCTGTAAGGATTTATTGGTCTTTGTTTTTTTATTTCTTAATTTACTATGATTCGGGTTTTCTTCTTTTCTATTTTCTCGCATTTATCTTTCTCAACATATAATTTTATTTGCTTTGGCTATTCTTTATTACACTTTTTTAGTTTCTTTGTTTCTTTGTTTGCAAACAGAAACTATCATAAACATTTTTAAACATCCAGGCCTAATTTCTAAGAAATTATGCGATTCTTATCTACTTAATTTTTATTACTCAGAAATTCACTGTCAATAATGCGATGCACACACACACACACACACACACACACACACACACATATATATATATATATATATATATATATGGTGAATCAGTAATTCTGTTGTCCAACAGATAGATGTTAAATAAGTTTAGATCTATCTATCTATCTATCTATCTATCTATCTATCTATCTATCTATCTGTGTGTGTGTGTGTGTGTGTGTGTGTGTGTGTGTGTGTAAAGAGAGAGAGAGAATGAGAGATAGAATGAGAGATAGAGATAGAGATAGTCTAGGGAGAGATATATATTTAACTATTTCTATTTTTCCTATTGTCTGAATGTCTGTATTTGGAAAAATCTGTTATATATATATATGAAAAATTAAGGTAGACACGTTATTTCATGCTAAATCGGAAGTGTAGGCCTATTTCAAGCGTACCATTATCAGCTTCCGTCTTTATTGTACAAAGGATTTTACACGAATGAGATTCACAAAGAGCTAAACAAACGAATAAAAATTAACGGTCGCTCCCTTAAAAGAAAAAAATTAAGAAAAAATACATCAGTTCGACGAACACACACATATTCATATATAAGCATATATATACGCAACATATAATCAGAGGACACGCGTAGGGGCGGATGTCAACAAATGCTCGAAGATATATTCAGTCTGATAGTTGGATTGCAAACTCGTAGATTTGAAATGTAAAGAAAGTTGGTTAGGTGAGAGAGAGAGAGAGAGATAGAGCGTTAAAAAGAAAGAATAAATATCTTAAAGCGTAAACGAAAAGGGAAGAAGAAGAAAGAAAAGAGGAACAAATTTAAAATTGAAAGTAAAGATGATAGGAGAAAATGAGAAAATAAAAATAAATAAATATGATAAATTAACGGTGAAAGAAATTGGAGTTTAAAAAATTAAAAATATATTTAAGAGATAATAGTTAATCTGTTGTGATCACAAAATACTTACACCACTATATAAACAAAATTATACTAATTATACAATCAAAAAACAAATATAATAGAATATAAAATCAAAAAATTAAAAAAAATAATTTCAAAGTAAGCCTCATTATTCTATTTAAATGTAGTTGTTTAAACTTAATTAGTAAGTTTAAAAATAAATTTACATATTACTAGTGAAAGGATAAAAAATTGGAATTTTTTAAAAAACCTAAGAAAATTAAACAATTAAGATATAATAGTTAATCAATTTGCTTTAATCCTAATTACCACCAAACCACTATATAATCAAAATTATACAAATTATTCGGTTAACTCGACAATAAAAACAATAATACCATAATGTAGGTAAATTTTTCGGTCTACAGTACAGTTATAATACCGTATAACTTCAGTACTGTAAAAAAACATATGTGTACACATACAACACACAAACACACGTAAATGCGTACTCACATACCCGCATACACATATATATGTATACCCATATATGTACACGTAAACAGATACATATATACATATACACACACACTCAGCAAAAACAAATATGTAAGCAATACAATAGACATATAAAAATCTGTAAAAAAAACCCCTCGACATATATAACAATGATTTACAATTAAACAATATATATTCCGTAGAATAGTGTGATGTGTGTAAAGTCTTCAGAAGGAATTATATATATATATATATATATATATATATATATGTGTGTGTGTGTGTGTGTGTGTGTGTGTATAAGAAAAAAATATATGCATAAGAAAAAGTGTTATTTCATGGAAATAACGTGTCTGCCTTTTTCTTTAAATATTTGCTCTATATGTATTTATATACATATATATTTAGAGCTCTCTTAGAGAGTTATCCTAACACTGTATGTACAGGTTACTCCTTTGGATTTTTCTATATCTTCACCGCATGCTTATATATATATATATATATATATATATATATATATATATATATATATATGGTGAATCAGTAATTTTTTTGTCTAACAGATAGATATTATATAAATTTAGATAGATCTATCTATCTATCTATCTATCTATCTATCTATCTATCTATCTATCTATCTATCTATCTATCTATCTGCCAACCGATAAGTTTTGCATGTAAAATCTTTCTAAATATGTGGATAAACTGCACACATTCATCTTCTGTTTTATCTTTGTTTGTATTCTTTCGACCAACTCAGTTATGATCAACAACGGCATGTCGTCACTAAGGTAGATGCGATTTGATTGGCTATATCTTGGCAATTTTTTGCACGTGAATTCAAATTAATTCAAATATCTATATGTATGCGTGCGTGTGTATCGTACAAAAGATGTCATGTGTGACACTGTTACACACAGAAAGCCGGAACTGAACAAAAAAATTGTACATAAAGTTTATGGAATGATTTATACGTTTTATTATTAATATTTTGTGTTCATATTAAATATTTACATGCGGGATGCACACACACAAATACATATTTATATTTTTCTGTTTTTATGTCTGTCTGTATGTATGTCTGTCTGTATGTATGTCTGTCTATCTCTGTCTGTCTATCTGTCCATTTTTTCTGAATAACCATGTAATCATCTTATATCTTCTAAAATCAATTATTTTTAACATTTATTTTTAAAATATCACCTGAAGAAGAACATTTTGTTGAAACATGAAAATTTTTTAGTGATATAATGTTTTTATAAACCATTGTAATAGCAAAATTGCAATATATATATATATATATATATAAACACACACACACACACATATATATATATATGTATGGTGAAAAAGACATAGATAGATAGATAGATAGATAGATAGATAGATAGATAGATAGATAGATAGATAGATAGATAGATAGATAGTAAAACAGGTATATCGTATAGGTCTACATATACGCAGTTTATAAATCAATTATTCAGTTTACAATCCATGGTTAAACCACAGTTATTTAAAGCCCAAATATATTCTGTCGATTATTTCTCATTAAGCCGAGACAAATCGTACGAAAACAAATTCAATCCACGCAGGAAAATACATTCTTACATGCACACAAACAAACACGTTCATCTTACTCTAGTTATAGATATCAACTTTATATTTGTAGAATTGCGTCTCCAGCTTTATTCGTTCACAATTTTAGGCACCCAGTTAAAATGATGGTGCATTTTAATATTTTTGAAATTGTAATTTTTACATATTACTGATGCAGTTGACCTTATTGTTGGATGAAGAAAAACATTGTGTTTTTGAATTATAAAAAGCGAAACTATATAAAGAAAACTAACATGAAAAGGAGAATAATAGACAATTTGCGAATGAGTAATTCTGTTGTTGTTATGAACAGGAGGCATGTTTGCATATTCGGGTTGCTTCTTTTACTATCCTTCTTAGGTACCATGCACTCCAACTGTGGAGTATGTGACTACAATCTCAGCAAAGTCGACATTGCTACCGGGTTTCTTTTCATGCGATAAACTTACTATATTCATGCTGCAACGGTTGTAAATAAAGGTCTTCTCTTTCTCTTTATCTAGTCGTCAAGTAACGCTGAAGAGCGCAATTAGCCTTACTATTTAATCCTGATCTGGACTGTCACTATACCACTGCAATATTTCATTGCCTAAAATTGGTGAGGATGTTTTACCATTAAATATATAAATACATAGATATTTCAGTTTCAAAATTATGAACGGAACGAAATATTAAAAGTAGACATTTTGATTCCTATAATCAAAACGATTATTTGAATCAAAATATCTACATTTTTTCCAACAGACATTGCCAAATTAATGCGAACTATAGATGTACGATTCACAGGTTTATTCAAATGAAATGTTAACGAATGTTAAGAACATTTCGAGCATTATTGATATTTTTCGCTCTCGTCATTTCACTTCCACAAAGCCGAATAACCTTCATTTCCTCCATGGATCAAATCATTTTCCCAAAGAACTGCCATTCTGTGGGATATATTCACGCTTGGAATAAACTCAAGGAAAAGAAACTGATAAACATGATTGAACCTATAACAATGAGATTGAAAAATCTCATATTTAGCCATATGGTCAGTTTAGGGTATTTTTAGAACACTATCGTGTACATTCATGTATATATATATATATATATATATATATATATATATATATATATATATATATGAAGAGAACCAACAGTTTTAAAATTCTGAGTTCACCGGCATCTACTTTTTATAAATAAGTGCTCAATACAACATATATCGTTGTTTTTTATCACTACAGAAGTAGCTATTTTGTTTCGACACTTCTTGTGTTTTATCAAGTGATGAGGTTTATTTCAACTTGAAGGGTTTTAAAAGGTTAAAAACAAGTAAAACCCCTTTAATCAGGGAGGCATTTTTGTATACACCGAGTGGACCAATCAGAATGATGTAACGTCTAATTTGGAGAATATGTGAGCAGACTCAAAAATAATTTTGTGGGCATTAGTATTAGTATTTGATTAAATTGAGATTAGCATTATTAATTTACTATTAGATTCATTTTATTATTATTGTGAATTTAAAAAAATTAAGTTTAGCGATTTAATAGACTTAGAATATTCATATATCTTAAACGAGGAAGAGAAAGAACGCACACATAAATAAACCTACAAACACCCACTTATGGACAAATAAACGAATATACACACAAACACTGGCAAACAAACACATATACAGATTAATATACTCACGCATATATACAGGCACAAACTTCAAAATTTTGTTTTTATTGACTTGCCAATTTGTTAAATTTTAAAGCAATTTAAAGGCAGTTAAAGAGATTTTCTTTAATTTCTCAATATTACAACACGGATTTTAATGTAAATGCTGAACTATGTTTACAATGAACCGTGAGTTCTGGTTTAACAGTTTAAACTTGTCCTTATATTTGATAATTTCTAATTTTTCGTTAGGATAGAGGTAGCAAGGTGCACGGAGGGAGTTACAAGTTCGAGCCTTCGTAAGGATTCTTCATTTAGCAGTGGGTGTTTTGTCTTTTTCCTTTAAAGACTGATAGTATTTGGATAATGAAGTGCTGTATTTATAAGAACTATTGTTGAAAGACAGTGTGTGCTGTTACCAGCGAGTTTTGAACGGTTCTTTAGTAGAACTGATATAAACCTTATATATATATATATATATATATATATATATATATATATATATATATATATAAATTAAATAGAATTTATTCAAAGATGTTGTATGTACATTTCAACATGAAATCCCCACAGGGGATAACGCATCACCTCAGGAACGAAAAAAATCCTTTCTGAAACTGGAGAAAAAAAATCAGTCAATTTTTCCTTTTTAACGCATACATAGATTTGCAAAAAAGAAAAAAAAGGTTTAAAAAGAAAGAAAAAGAAAAAGAAAAAGATAAAATGGAATAAAATAAAATAAAATAAATAAAATAAAATAAAATAAACAAGAAAAGAAAAATTGGCATCGTCTGGGTTCGTAAAAAGGAAAGAGAATTGTAACGTAAATAGAACAGACGGCGTGTCGAATTGATATTAGGTTAAGCAAAACGGAAAAGTGGTGGGAGGTAAGAGAGATAAAGGAAGGGAGGGAAAAAAGAAAAGAAAGAAAAAATTTTTTTTATGTATTACAGACACTTGACATATTCAAAAACCTAACTCCCCCAAAACGTTGAAGTATTAGAAAAAGGCCTTTTACTTAAAAAGGTATATTTATTTTCCATCGAAGCCTCCTCACAAAATTCTCAATTTTTTCCGTAAGAAGAAAGAGAAAGGAATTAAGATTAGGATAAGGAATATTCTTCAAAGAATATTCCGGGGTAAATTTCTCCATAGGAAAGGTGGTGTTATTTTGGTAGAAAAAATCCGGAAGTAAACCAAGAGAGCTTAACTACCAAAAGGTAGGAGCAAAAAAATTTATTCAACTACCAAAAGGTAGGAGCAAAAAGAATTTATTCAACTACCAAAAGGTAGGAGCAAAAAAATTTATTCAACTACCAAAAGGTAGGAGCAAAACAAAATTATTTTAAATCCTATATATTTTTATTCCCTTTAAAAATAAATATACCTTTTTAAGTAAAAGGCCTTTTTCTAATACTTCAACGTTTTTGGGAAGTTAGGTTTTTGAATATGTCGAGCGTCTGTAATACATAAAAAAACATTTTTTTCTTTTCTTTTTTCCCTCCCTTCCTTTATCTCTCTTACCTCCCACCACTTCTCCGTTTTGCTTAACCTAATATCAATTCATCACGCCGTCTGTTCCTTTTACGTTACAATTCTCTTTCCTTTTTTTGCGAACCCAGACGATGTCAATTTTTCTTTTTTTTTCTTTTCTTGTTTATTTTATTTTATTTTATCTTTTTCTTTTTCTTTTTCTTTCTTTTTAATTTTTTTGCAAATCTATTTTAAAAGGAAAAATAAACTGATTTTTTTCTCCAGTTTCAGAAAGGATTTTTTTGTTGCTGAGGTGATGTATTAACCCCTGTGGGGATTTCATATCGAAATGGTCATTCAACATCCTTGAATTAATCCTATTAAATTTATATTTGCTCTGTAATATTTTATTACATGGAGCTCTCTTCCTGTATCATTTTTTAATACTAAAATAAAATTTTAATATTAATTAGGATCGAGTTTTTGGAATTTACCTTCCTGCTTTTTACGCTTGGATTAAAGTATTTGAATATATATATATATATATATATAATAGAAGTGTGTAAGGCCGTGAACGTCTTGTTTAAAGTCTACATTTATTGTTGTTGTTATTATACATGTTTTGATACATTAAGTGTCCATAATGGTATTTGTGACGTTACACGTGCTTCGAGTTTAATGTTGACTCTCTTTAGGCGAATAAACTTTTGACTTTACGAATCGAGTTTTTTTTTTTGCTTCTGTTGGCCAAGGTGTCATCTATAAGTAAGTAAATAAGTAAGTAAATCAGTAAATTAAGTGTTTGCCACCCGTTGAAATGTTCGTGGGATTGGCGGTTTTTCACATCAGAACTTGTATAAGAGGATAAATAGATAATAAATATATAAATGAATCAAGTGCTGGCCACCAAGTTGAAATGATTTTGGGTGGGGTTTTTCACATTAGCACCTTAAGTTTATCTTAGAGGCGCCTTTGTTATCTAGGAATGTTTTATTAACTTGCGAAATCGGTTTGTAATTAGTTTATATCGTTCATCTGTTTCTTTTTTCATATTGCTTCGGCGATACTTTTTGAATTCAGTGTGTGCGCGCGTGTATGTAATTATGTGTGTGTGAGAGTGTTTTTTCATTTCGTCTTTATGCTTTAGAATTGTTTTTTATGGTCATCTGGTTCTCTATATTGTTGTGGGTTACCATTTGAATTTGGTGTGTGTATGTGTGTGTATGTATGTGTGTATTTGTGTATAATAAATATATATGTATATATAAAATTTATAAATATACATATATATATATATATATATATTGGAGTAGATAGACTAAACAATCGCCCGGTTCACACTTCACCCACGTCTATTGAACAGGTGAAGAGGCTAATCCCTTGTTTCCTGTTTAGGATGCGGTTTCCGGCTTTCTCTTTTCCAATCTTTTTACTCTTACGTAGCCCCTGCGCATCAGTGTCATTATCGCCTTGCTTGGGGTGATATGATTAAAAAATATCTATATATATCTATCTATATATATATAAATATATATATATATATATTGTAGACAAATAAATCAATACTGTATAGGGACTGTCAGTTTCAAGCCTTAAGTAGTGTTCATTTCTTTCTCCACACTTTTTACAACTACAGAAGTTCTTCCTTGATATCTGTCACTTTCTTCTATAAATATGGGGTTCGTTGATGTTTTTAACGGTTTATCAACCGTGTGAAGGTTATTTAAAGACAGAACATAATTTAAGACTGTCAGAATATTTGGGAGATAATAATGATTTGCTGAAACAAATCCAACGAATTAACCCATAACTGGGTGGTGGTGGAGGAAGTAAATATAACGTAAGTGAATATAATGAGTCTGGCTAGAATTGGGACACGGCCCTCCAGCTTTCAGTTACATCATCCGCACAATACATGGTATTTCAAAGCGCTTATCGATCTAGGCACTGGACATGTTTGATATTTTTGAATTTTGGTTATTGTACTTGAAATTGGTTCCAGCGAACGAGGCAACAATGGAAAAACGAATGTAGGCGTATAATGTCCTTGAAAACGAATGTAGGTGGATTTGAATTTACTCAGTTTAAAACTATAAAAAAATTAAAATGAACTTGTTTGAATGTACTGATTTTATGAAACAATTAATAAGAAAATTTAAGAATGTAATAAAAATTAGATAGACAGAACGTGTCGATATTATTTACACACATACATATACATACATACACACACACACACACACACACACACACACACACACACACATATATATATATATATATATATATATATATATATAATGATGCACATTAAGTGTAGTTGCTAATAAACTAGTGCAGGCTGCGATGGTTAAATTGTCACCGTTTTATATATTTAATGTCGCGCACGTGCCTTATTTATCTTTGATTTTTTCGACTGCAAGTATAGTATGGTTAGCTGAGCACCGTCTTGAAAAAAGGAGCACCATGACGCTATGCACTCCACCAGAACCTTGGAAACAGCATGCTGTACTGCTTGGCATTCGCACCGGACGCTTCAGTATGAACATTTCAGAGAGCTTTGGTGTCAATCTCAGGACACTGAAGTAAATTCCGAAAGAGTTAGATGAGTCTAATAGAGATTACGAAGATGTTAGGAGTAGTTTGTGTAATTAATAAAATCTGTTGAAATGAAATATCAGTGATATTTTCATTACGTAGCCCCCTGCACATCAGTGGAGTTACAGCTTTGCTCGGGGTGATAGGATGAAAAAAAAAAGTAGACGACAATTTATCCATCGGTATCTGTTTTTCTTCAGCTGTAGTTTAACTCTGTTCTTCATGAACAATATAATCTTCATGTGTAGACTAAAAAAATCAGTACACGACGATTGCATTGTGCATGTGACTCAGAGTAGTGCTTCCGGCGAAGAGAAAATGTATATTTACTATTAAACCATCTGCGACACACACACACACACACACACACACACACACACACACACACACACACACACATATATATATATATATATATATATATATATAATGTAGTGTAGCAGTTTACGTGCCCATTCAGAGATTGTATTTCTGGTATTAATAATAAACCCACTACATATATTAGTTTTACTACAACCACGCTCTCCCGTAGACTTACCCTTTCTGATGATATTTCAGTTAAACAACATTTCTTAGAAAAACATACCCATGTAGGTAATTATAAACAGATTTTAGTCGATAACACAATAATACTCATACATAGACACAGTAAAAAGAACTTTCAGATATTGGAGGCCATCTACATTAAATCAAAGCAACCCACAGTTAATAAAATCATATTTCAATCTGGTCACATTACATTGCATTTAGACATATGGTTCTGTTAATATTTCGGTCTCTCACGCGGTGTGACGCCATAGAACCACATTACAAATTTAAGAACTGCGTCGGCTATGCGGTGACCGTTATCGTTACATAACAATGTTTTAAGTCCACACAACATAAAATCATCTTTGATGGTGGGTGTCTATGTTAACGTCCCAGTAACCTCTCTAAAGATGGCTGATGTGAGCCAAAAACTTAGAACCAGCATAATAAAAATATCCAAATGTTGGAAAATTTATGTCTTTATTTTCACATGAAATTAAAGCTAATATATATATATATATATATATATATATATATATATATATATATACTTGAGTGTGTGTGCATGTGTGCGCATATATATATATATATATATATATATATATTTTCATTCAGATACTTTAATCCAAGCGGAAAAAGCAGGAAGGTAAATTCCAAAAACCCGATCCTAACTAATATTAAAATTTTATTTTAATATTAAAAAATGATACAGGAAGAGAGCTCCATGTAATAAAATATTACAGAGCAAATATAAATTGAATAGGATTAATTCAAGGATGTTGAATGACAATTTCGATATGAAATCCCCACAGGGGATAACACATCACCTCAGCAACAAAAAAATCCTTTCTGAAACTGGAGAAAAAAATCAGTCTATTTTTCCTTTTAAAATAGATTTGCAAAAAAATTAAAAAGAAAGAAAAAGAAAAAGAAAAAGATAAAATAAAATAAAATAAATAAGAAAAGAAAAAAATAGGAAAAATTGGCATCGTCTGGGTTCGCAAAAAAGGAAAGAGAATTGTAACGTAAAAGGAACAGACGGCGTGTTGAATTGATATTAGGTTAAGCAAAACGGAAAAAAGGTGGGAGGTAAGAGAGATAAAGGAAGGTAGGGAAAAAAGAAAAGAAAGAATATTTTTTTTATATCTTACAGACGCTGGACATATTCAAAAACCTAACTTCCCAAAAACGTTGAAGTATTAGAAAAAGGCCTTTTACTTAAAAATGTATAATTATTTTTAAAGGGAATAAAAAGATATAGGATTTAAAATAAATTAAAAAAAAAAAATTAGGTCATTTAATTTAAACTAAATAAAGACACCGCTAGATATAAATTAAAAAAAAAATTTCATCTACAATTATACATACATATATGTGTACACACATACACACACACACAATTCTTCAATTATGAATACATATATACATACATACACACACATACATTCAATTACATACACACACTTATATACGTATATACACACTACATGCGCATACACATACATATATGTACACACATATACAAAAAATCCACACACACAATATATATGTACACACACACATATGTATACACACACACACACATATATATATACATTATACATATGCACATATACACACATGCATATAAAATATATAAAAATTTAATGAATATTATGAAGGGAAATATAAGTAGAGCATTTAAATAGCTAAAAAAATTTTACGCACATAAATACATATATACACAAATATATACAAACATACACATACACACACAAAACATACACATATACATAAAAATTATAAAAAGAAAAATTTAAAATTTAAAAATTAAAAATTAAAAATTTAAAATCCGCCCTATAACGGCATTTATTAATGAATTCCTTTCTAAGATTCAAAAGTAAGTCCTGATGAGGATACTTCAAAATCAGAATCTTCTCCAATAGACATAGACGGCACCTATCACCAACATTTTTAGGGGTCCTATTAGTTGACAGCTGATTATAGGGTCCTGCCCTTCCTCCTTCATTTTCCAGAATCTATGTGATAGTGTGTTCTGGAATCTTTGGTTACGGTTCGAAAATGAATACCTGTGGTTGTAAAGTCTCTGTTTGAAAGGACCCGCGGTAATTGGCTTTGTTGTTAGATGGAGAAATACAGGCTTCATAAATTACTTGGGTGGATTTACATTTGCCCTGCACCGGGCAGGTATCCACAGAATTACAATTACAAATTATCTTCTTTTTCTACATTTTCCGGTGTTTTTAGTTTTAGATGATTCTGGGTTTATACCAGGCTTATTATACGTTAACTTGTTAATAAAACCGCTTTTTGAATAGCCTTATCGTAAATTTCTTTACTTGCGTTGAAAATTTTTATATTAGATGATAATTGGTTAACCCTATTATTTACTATATTTTTAGAATTTTTTAGAAAAAATTGTTCGATTTTTAAAATAAGAATATTCTTTGTGGAATGAGTGCATGCTAGAATGATTAGAATGTGAACGGTCCAGTTTAAAAAATGTTCATGTTCGATTTGTCAAGGAGGCGGAATTTTGATAATGTCGGCGGGCGTTACCGTTGGGAAGTACTTGATGCAATTATTGTCAATACAATTGTGTGATATTGCTAGCACGAAGTCACAAGTTATCGTGAGCCAGCGTTCGAGCGGATGGGTCATTATCAACATTTGACCATGTCAGATTTTGCGTTCTCTTCTACGAATTGAAATTAAGGCCTCCTGGGTGTAGGTGGAATATAAAGCACGCATTGACTCTGTGGGTGTTGAAGAATCACAGAAGTAGCTGAACAACAGAAACGAGCAGACAGTCATTACAAATACTAATTTTTGGTGATATATGATAGGACCAGCGATTTGTAGAGCTGTTAACTTGGTCTGTATGCTGATGTTGCTTTTCCATATCTTTTCTAGTCTGGCTATCGCTCTATGTGCAGATTTCTGCATTGCAGGTGCCATCTCTTGTCAGGATTGCTTCCAACTGTTTGAAGCTAGATCCTTCCGCCAGTGGTTCGCCTTCCATGGTGACGCCGTCATTGGTGTTGCTTGTGCTATTCACCATTAATTTTTACACACTACCTCCCGCAAAATAAATAAATAAATAAATAAATAAATAAATAGTCAATTACATAGCTTTTGACTGACTGAACAAAGACGATATTTTTGTCATACGAATTCTCGTTTAGAGACCGGAACAAATGAAAAATCCAAAGGAACGAAGCTAAGAGATCATCTTCGGTACTGGGGGGGGGGTTCTATTTCAAATATTAGAACTTCCGCAAGGTTTTGTTTTGTGAGATGCAGTATTATGTAGTCGTGATGGTCAACGACATCTTGATTTGCAAAAATTGCCCGTTTTCTTGAGCAGACGTATTGAAATTGATGAGTTGGTAACAATATATCTTCACATGTGTTATTTTGTCAGCTGGAAGAGGCTAAATATCACCAAACTTACAGCAACCCCGTTTTAGCCACAGGTTCAACACATTCAAAATTTTTTTCAACTCCGTTTGCGTCGAGCTTTATCATAAAAATACATGTTTCATCACCTGTGACAATTCTTTCCAAAAATAGTTACTTTTCGTGACGTAACAGCAAAGAAATCGCCACAGAAATTTGATCGAGGGTGTTCTATTCCATCAGAGAATATGACATCGACTCGTCGAGTTTCAAAAGAAGCCAAGTCTCTTCAAATGGTTAAATATATTGATTTTCAAACTTGTAGCAGTCTCTCACTCCAAAACTTTCGGTTTATTCTCCACAATAACAAGCGAATCTTCTTTATTAACGTCGAAGGTTGCCTGGAGCATGGCTGGTCGTTTAGGTTAAAATTACTGAAGAAATCAATCTGCTAATCTATCCGAATTGCCGGAGTAGATCCAAATAAAACTTATAAATGCTTTACTCGCAATTCCCTCTCATGCTCGTTTTCGATTTTCATATATACTATTGTCGAGAATGAAACATTTCTTCCTCCAATTAAAAGGTCTTCATTTGTGGACAAAATGGCAAGCTGCAACAAAACAAATTCTGACATGCAACTAAACAATACAAGGTTTCAATTTAGGATTCAGTAGAAATCATCACCAAAACAAACACAGGTGTAAAGTTGCGGTCATATATATATATATATATATATATATATATATATATATATATATATATATATATTAATTATTTAATTAGTTTTCGGTTTTAATAAAATTAGACAAGTACAAAATTGACTAGCCACTTGTGGAAATTGAAATTAAAATATGAAAAAGACCCAGACATAACGTGAAGTATAGTGAAAACAGCCACGATTTACAACGGTGGCAAACTATGTAGAATGTGCCACGAAGAAAAGTTAGCGATTATGTTATTTCCAAATAAAAATGAATTACTGAATGAAAGTAACAGAAATTATGACGAAGTGTAACCATTCCATAAAATACCTATTAGT
>JBBBDQ010000310.1:6020000-6212500 GCA_037127315.1 Ascarosepion bandense
ATTAAAAATTCTGTTAAATTTACTATATTTTATATTTGTATATTTATGTATTATTAATTACCAGTATTAATATATAGCATTATTAATATTATAGTAGTTAATAAACACACATCCGTGCACACATACACACACACACACACGTATGATTAAATCAAAACGAAATTGTTCTTGTACAGATGTACACTATCTTTATTTTTACACACACTGTATTTTTACACACACGCACACACATATACGTCATTCTGCAAATACACTCTATCTGAAACTTAGACGCACACACACACACACATACATATATGTATATATATATATATATATATATAGACCTAACTTTCTAGCTTTGGTATTCAGCAGTTAGAATAGCAAGCAAATATTTTATGTATTAGCAATTTCTGAATACGGTGGTTGCAAAGATTTCCTTGCAAACTCAAATGTGACCTCAAATATTAAGTGTATGAAATCTTTGTGAAGAAAGACAGCGCAGTGGGTAAATGACAATCTCTAAGCAAGAACAGCATAGCGCCGAAAGGAAGAAACAGTCGACATCTTTGCTATCAAGTCACAAGTGTTACATCAGAATTTTCCTTCTCTTGGGTGCATACCTTAACAAACGATAAGAAGCTACAACATATCTGGTGAGCCTACCGTGGGCCTGGACTCCAAACAAGGTAACTGAACACTCCTGCGATTCATGTCATTAAATTATTGCTGATATATGTTTGATTCACGTTTCAAAATTATTAAAATTTGTTATTCCTGCACTCATAATATGAATAGCATCATTAATTCGCATAATAACTAGATTTTAAACAATTTCTATAAACTAATATTAAACCATGTATTGCAATCTCATGCAATTGCAGATCTAAAGGACATAGTTCTGTCGAGAGCAAATGTAAATCTACCAATGATATCTTCCAACCTATAATTTCTCTCAAAGAATATATATATATATATATATATATATATATATATATATATATATATATATAATGTCTACATTAGAATATTGTTGTGGGGATGGAAGCAAAGAGGATACTCACGTTGACACTCTTTTATCAACTCAGAAGTAACATTTCAAACAGCTCTTTCCAGAATGTATTGAGGATAACGGAAACAGGTCTGAATTCCCAAAAAGACTGGAAATTAATGATCTCAGGACGTGCTCCGATTAGTTTTATTGATTTATTTATGCTTAGTAGAAAAAATAGAATATTAAAATATCATAATAAAATTTACTTTTAATTCAAAGAAATGAATTAATTAGCAAGTGTCGATATGAAAGTAAATTTAAATTTTCTTAATATGAGATTAACTATATCTCATAATCCCTTCTCCTATTTATTTATTTATTTAAATTGTCTGGTAGAGTTTTGAGTGAAAAGAGAAAATGGGTAGGGATAGAGTTGATTAATGAAAGTGTCGAAAATGTAGACAATTTAAAAGACTTATTCCTTTATCCCTTACCCCACCTAAATCTCACACACAACTCGCAAAATATAAGAAAAAGACTCCCCATTCCTTTACACACTACCTAATGAGACATTGTCATTTCAATGTCGAAACAAAATGTACACATTGTAGTGGATAATAATTTGTACATGTTCTAAACTATATATATATATATATATATGCACTTCAAATTAACTTCGGTTCAATATATATATTATTTCTCTCTCTCTGCCTATATATATATATATATATATATATATATATATATAGAGAGAGAGAGAGAGAGAGAGAGATAGAGAGAGATAGAATAAAATGGTTAGGCAAAAACTAAGGAATTGTACGTTTCAAATGGATAAGCATACGACGAATCATAAAAAGACTGCAATCAAAATTTAGTAAATAGACTGATATAAAGGACTATGATCATTTGTGCTAGAAAGAGAAAAAACCCGTGAAAAACATTTGCTGATTATTCTGACTTAACATGAAACAGATGTTCTTGTTTCCACATCTAACTGGCAATAGATCATGATTGAAATAGGCAACATATATCACTTTGAAGATATTTTCTGTACTTTTTAACCTTTGAGAGCAGATAAGATACTGCAGGAACTGAGGACAGACACTTTTTGTCTCATTTGTCAGTTGACAGCCACAGACAATGTTAACTTTACTTGCAAATAAATGGCTTTTTCCATCGAAAGCAAAACTGATATCTTCATAATTGGCTTGTTGTGCGGCTTTATTTCTTGTTTTGTTTTGTAACACTTTTTTATTTTTATTTTTATTTTTATTTTTTTATTTTCATTTTTGTTTCCTCGGTCGTTTGCGAACCCAACCGCGTTAAGAATTTAATACTAAGAAATTGTAGTCCAGGTAATTCAAATGATTTTACCCACTTACATAATTAGCTTCTAATTAAATTAGATAAGAAATGGACGCCAGATGTCGATGTCGATGTCTGTCTCTCGTTTCTCCCTCGTTCTTTTTCGTTATCTTTTATATATATATATATATATATATATATATATATATATATATATATGCATGTGTGTATGTATATACGTGTACATATATATTTGTGTGTATGTGTGAGAGAGAGAGAGAGAGAGCGAGAAAGAGAAAAAGTGTGTATTTGTGTCCACGTGTGTTCGTTCGTGTGTACTACTAGCATGAAAATTAGATATTATATAAGCAACTTTCAAAGATGTTTTGAAGACATATATCATCGGTTATATCATCAGTGCCTCCAAAGATTCACTAGAAAATGTGCATACATGATGAAAACACACAAACAAATTTAGTGACAGCAAAGTTTTATGTTTTGTCGTCATTTTATTTTTTATTAAAAGGAAAACCTAATAAATTTTTCTTATTAAATTATTTTTTTATCTTTTTTAGAACGTTCGAAATTTTTTTGCGTTACCATTTGATTATAAATTAGTATGAAAAACTAAGCAATTTTTGCTTTGCAAAACACACAGATTTTGGATATACTATAAGAATCAGATAATAGTTAGATGGGAATAAAACTTCCTGGAATTATACGCAAATGAATTAAAATATTTCAGAAGTGTTTCCTTTTTTAGAAAATATTTTTAAAAATGAATTAATATATAATTTTATAGGGTTTAAAAGTTCATAGATTATTATATTAAAATTTTTAAAAAAATCAAATTAATTCTTGTAAAAATTCATTATTCATCGAAAGTGTTTTCTTAAGAGAGTCGTATCCATAATATATCGTATTTGAAAAGCAATTAAAAGCTTATCTAATTAATTAAAATCTTAGATTTTATTTCACAATACAGATAATTTTTTATATAATTGGAAATCATATTTGATAAAAATATTTGATGATTTAAATTCTCCAAAGACTTGTATTTATAACTATTATAAACATGAAGCTCTGCAAAAATGAATTTCTCAAAATTTCAAAAGTCTGTATGACAGAGAGCAACATATGTAAAAAGAAATTTAATACTATTTTCAAGAAAGAAAATACCTCTAAAACAAATTAATTCATTTGTGAGTAAGTCCTTAAAATTTCATTAAAACAATTATTTTATTTTTGCAAAAATTTCAAAATAAATATTTCTTTCCCCTAAAAAGATTGTCAAATTTCCATGAAATATTTTACGGTCCCCTGTTTTTTTAACCAAAATTTTGAAGGTTCTAAAAAGGACTAGATAGTATAATTTAATAATCAAAATGTCCTTTGGATATATTTTCTTTGTATATTTTTTAATTTTTTAACGAATCTTTGGAGGTACCTATCTCTTGCACTCTCTCCCTGTTTTACTATCTATCTATCTATCTATCTATCTATCTATCTATCTATCTATCTATATATATATATATATATATATATAGATGTGTGTGTGTGTATGTGTGCTTGTGTATGCATCTATGATGCATGTTATATTTAAAATGAGAGTAGTAAAATAAATATTATTCATATACATGTAAAATCTTTAAAAATATTTAAAATATAAATAGAAAATATTAAGTGCACTGAAAAATTCCAGGCAACCTTATTCATGAAAACTTGAGATAAAATACAAGATATAAAAATAAGAACAGTTTACACCAGAAATTTTTCACCCATATGATGAACATTTACAACTAGTGATGCGTTTAGGACGCTTTTTATTACCCTGTATACATTTATATACTCTTTACATATAGATTCTCATGTGTATGAGTGTGTGTGTGTGTGTGTGTGTGTGTGCGTGCGTGTGTGAGTGTGTGTGTGTGAGTGTGCAGATATATTTTAATATAATATATTTAGGCACTGATTTTTCGTTTAAAAATATGTCGCTTAGTGTTGAGGGTAATATATATGTATATATATATACGTTCTGAGGTCTAAAATGCTCATTTCCTTAAAATAATTGTCGATTTCAACTTCGATCAGGTTTTAGCAAACATATCCTCATGCCTTACTCTCTCTATCTCTATTTATATATATATGTTTGTATGTATATATATATATATATATATTTATATTTATATGTATATATACATATGCATATGTTTGTACATGTGTGCATATATATATGTGTGTGTGTTTACGTATATATGTAAATTTTTTATGAAACTCTTTTTCCAGACAAAGTTTACTTTTTCAGAAAAATGGTTATATAAAAATTGGTTCAAAACACAATACATAATACACACAATATATATATATATATATATATATATATATATATATATCGTCACTCAGCAAAAATATCTGTCAATTTTACCATTGATTAGATTTTCTCAAACCTTACTCTCCCTCTCTCTATCCATCTTTATCTATCTATTTATACATATATATGTGTGTGTGTGGGTGCATGTGCGTGTTTCTATCCTTTTGTAAATGTATATGTAATTAAAAAATTTTACAATCATATTCATAATCATAATAATGTTTGCTTGTGCATGCTGTTGTGGAAACGTGTATGCATATTATTTGCTGAAATATTTGCTGAAAATCTAGGTAAGTTTTCCAAAATTCCTACCTTTGTTGTTCTCGACGCGTTGCATGGGGAATCCGAAAGAAAGTTTGAAATTAAACAGAAAAAATAAACTTTAAAGAAATTTTTCTTGATTGTCTTCGTAATTTAGGAACCAAGTTCTTTTCTCTCACTCTCTCTCTCTCTCTTTCTCTCTCTCTCTCTCTCTGTTGCTAGCTTTATTATAACTGCTTTTTTCTGCTTTTGTGAGATTCTTCCAGTTGGAGTTTCTGTGCTTTCTTTCTTTGTAGATTTTCTTTTATTCCAACGGTTTTTGTTTCCAATTATTCCTTCTTCTCGTCTACCTTCTTTCGTATTATACCTTTTTTTATTTTCTTTGTTATACTTTTTTTATTGCCTCCACTTCTTGCTCTCTATTTCTCTTAATTATTCTTTTCATTTATTGAACATTTGTCCCCCAGAAAGCATTCATTTCTTTCTTTGTGTCTTTTAATATCATAAAGACAACTTAGCAAAATATTTAAATGTCTTGGCCATCACATTCGTTTCTCAAAAACGCCTGTTCTGTTCTTCTTAATTAGTGCCTCTCATGAAAGAAAGAAAAGAGCGATACTTCGGCTTTATCTTGTACAATATAACAAACACTTCACGTTTCACCCAAAGCGAGGCAGCTAAGAAAAGACAAGTAAGTCGGAGTATGTCCTGCATCCAGGCGCCACCTCGAAATCAATAACCACGTGATGAAAGGGTCGGGTTAGGGCAGGATGTGCAAAAGTGAAATAATAGACGCCACACTTGTTGAGAGTAAATTACCTATATCAGTTTGCATTTCACAGCTTCCACTACCCTATCACATATACTGCGAATATAGCAATCCATAGTCATGCGTATGTTTTATTTCCTTCAAACCACCACCCAACAAGCGTCCAGAGTCTTCTCTGAAATCTGAAGTTGAATGATAACTACTTATGAGTTCTGGCTGCTGTCTGATCGTTGGTTCGAGAAAGCTAGAAGATAATAGAGCTCGACCTTATTAAAACATGTACAACATATATAAATATAAACATTTAGTTTAATGTTGATCTATAATTTAATCATTTGCAAAAACAAAAAATAGCACAGGTGGGAATGCATCTACACAGAAAATGGCACTTACTATGACCTTAAAGCAACATACAACCCCACACAGAATATTACCGATAAAAGCTATAAAAATAACTAAAATGCATTTGTGCAGTGGTTGCGTAATACCGGTTTGCAAAATGATCATTTAAATTATAAATGCTTAGTAAACCGATTGTTGGATTATCTGAAAATAATCTTATATATTAATAGCCTACATATAATAGCTAAAAACATAATTGATATCATTGATGTAAGTTCTGCAGAGCCTGAAAGATAGTTTTCTGTGATGAACATAAGTTATTCTGACAAAAGAAATCATTAAAAATGTGACAAATTTTCGTGTTATTCATATAAAAATCTTGGGCACTGCAGCAATTCAGTTTGACTAAGAAACTATAACAGAGCTGATGTCACTAAAGTCAAAATGCATCATACTTCTGTACAGAAATATTTATGCGGAAAGAATTACAATTTGAAAATATCTTAATTAACAAAAAGTTTCGATTAAATTATCAAAATGTATTAATTTTATTTGAAACCATAAATGATTTTTGTCCATTCTCAGATTGAAAAAAAATAATCTAAGTTCCTAAAAATTACCTGCCTTTATAGAACTGGTTTCTAGAGATCTGGGATATCGTTATTGTATATGTGTATATGTGTTGGGGAGTCACCCCCTTTTCATACACTCTATGGACTCTTCCATGGTATACAAATAACCCTTCCTACACAGAACGGGTTGTTGTCGTTAGAGTTGCTGAGACTCTTCAATTATAACACTGTCAGCTCTCTGCCTTCGGGTAGAGGGCGCTCTCTGCTTCCAAGCAGAGAGCAATAACCCAGTCGTGGTTCCGCCTAAGGGTAGAAGCACGACTGGGCAAAAATAGACAGACATTTTTTGGCTGGACCATATAGCCCGGAAATCCTAGTCAAAACTGACCATGTGTCACATGTTGCCCTTACGGGGAGGGACAACTAAATATAGTTGTTACAGTTGCTGAGACTCTTCAACTATAACACTGTCAGCGCTCTGCCTTCGGGTAGAGGGCGCTCTCTGCTTCCGAGCAGAGAGCAATAACCCAGTCGTGGTTCTATATTTAGTTGTTCCTCCTTACTGGGAGGGACAACTAAATATAGTTGTTGTTAGAGTTGGTGTTTGTCAGAGCAGTTGAACCGCCGCTCGTTTGGTCAGCAAGAATATAGACTATTATCCGGACTTACTTCTTTGTATATATTTGACTCCAACTAACAAGTATTCCTGAATCTACTAACCTTGTACAGGTTTTATATCTTTTGTTCAATATAGTTACATCTGTTTGTGTTATTATTATATTGTGTGGCTTTCTAAACAAGAATCCTCAACAATATGGTAAGCATCCGTCAGTCTCTCGAAAGACTGCAGAGAGTAAACAGCTACTGTTTTAGTTGCTGACGTCTGCCCAGGCACATTTAAGTCACTTTAACACCCCCAAGAGTCACCCTGTGATTAACACTGCAATTATACTGAGCAGTCCTTACCAGTTCTGGTAAAGAGCGTTAATGTGGCAATGAACAAGTAAGCACGAAACTTTCGATCACGATGACTTGTGACTTCGTGCTTCTGTCGTTTGGAAACGGTTTCGTCGACACAGATTCACCCCAATCTTGGGTCAACACGTGGAAGTGGGTAAGAGAAGGATGAGGATACTGATGAGAGTAGAGTGGACGGAGAAAGGAGCATGAGAGAGAGGATGCAGGTTAGTGAGATAGAAGATGACTATTGACTTTACATTTAAATTCTTGGAGATTGTAGCTGTTGGTGAAGTAAGTAAATGGAAAGGAATTTCACAGGCGGGAAGTAGGAGAAAGAAAAGCCAATGGAGTATAATTTGCGTTTACATTTGATTGGTTTCACAGTAAAAGGGTGGGTCCTAGTTGCTAATCGTGTGGTTCGAGTAAATTCATATATAGGGGTCACCAGTAAGCTAAGTTCATCGGAGCCGAAGCCGTGAAAATATTTGTGTTTCTTTAACTAATAAATTGATTTTAGCGTGTTCAAAAGTTTTCCTTCTCGTTTTATATTGTTCTGGTAATATCGTTCTTTTCTCGACTTATTTTCCCAACGTTTTCCTTCCAAGGAAATGTTGGCTGAAAAGATACCTAAAGAAAAAAAGCAAAACGCAATAAATGGCTTCGTGCTTTTTTCAGATCAGTATTTACGTTCAGTGGTATCAAGCCTTTGTTCAAATGTTTCTGTATATATATATATATATATATATATATATATTCATGTGATTATATTTATATATATGTATCCATGTAAGTATATATATATATATATATATATATATATATATATATATATGAGGCGTTTGGAATTAGAAGGTACTTTTGGTCGCAAAATAAAAGCGAGAAAATCCTGTTTAAACTTTGTCGACATTGGAAATGCCATAATTTTGGATCTATTTGAGATGAACAATTCAATTTTTTTAAAAAATGCTAAAACTTCTACTTAAAAGTAAAAATTTGTACATTTACATTTAACTGATTTTCACATACATGGAGGAACGTACCTCATATGTATGTAAGAAAATGTAAAAATATGTATATATTCATGAATATATATATATATATATATATATATATATATATATATATACACCTATGTAGCTTCGAGAGTAGGTTGGATAGTTCATAGGCTGACCAAGATATAAGTATTAGACACACCAGCTGGTAGATTAAAAGATATGCAAGTGCACCAGGAAACTACACCTGACCCACCCTCTTTTCAGCCTACTCTCGTACATTATGATAAAAAATTGTATTCATGTAGATATACGCTAACCAAAAATTTGATGGCGATGTCTTAAAGGATGGTGCCGAGAAAGGAAAAGTAAGACAAAAAGAAAATTTTTAATCAAAGCAAATTCACAGCCAATATAGCATTCGATAAAGCATGCAAGACGCTTTTTTCTTTTAATTTTGCTCACAACTGATAAGGCCCAAGAGCCACTCAATGTAGGTGATGATGATGATGAAGACTGTGTTACCAGCACAAGAGAAAAGGGTAAATATTACGAGTATATGGAGGGCAGATAATGATTGACTCTAGACATGAAGTTAGTAAGATTATAGTGTTCGAGGAAACATCAACACGTGAGCTTCCTGAATTGCACAACCTTCTTATCAAAGGATTACGTAAAGACTCTGGATGCTTTAGTCCACAGGGCTTAATCCCTCTTATTTTCTATGAATTCATTTGGTAAGAACGGTGTCAAACTTTCGATAGAGAAAAGAAACGCACGTGAATGAGTGTCCCAGATAAGCAGATCCAGTACGCACTGTCTCTCGCCTTTCTTGATCACTGTTATCGCAGTAAATTATATATATTATACCTCAGTTTATATAACAGTAGAGCATGTGCACGCTAGAAGGTAGTAGATATTCTGATAAAATTATCTTCAGCCATCTTGTGATTTATTAACTCTTATAATATTGTTCTGTCTGCGCCTAAAATTAAAATGACAACACAGGCTACGATTCAATTCAGTGTGGCAAAAATACCAGTGCAAGTAGAGATGCGCTGTTTTTTGTTTTTGTTTAGTGAAAACATTCCACGAAGGTTCGGCTACCGATAGTCTGGATGGCTGTTTTGAAGAAAAGCTGAAAATGTTAGATGAGCCGCGTCAGTAGTTCATCCATGATGGCATGATCAAACGAATTATCTGAACAACCGTGCGGTAGAAACAATGTAAAAAGGAAGGCAATATGATACTTCATCAGGTTAATCCCGGTCGGCATGATGTCCGTGTTACTCGACATGGTCTGCAGAATATGTGACTGGCAACCTGGCTGGCATTATCGCCAGAACTTTGCCACATTGAACAGTTGTTGGACATAATGAAACAATGCCTAACTCACCAAGTTAATCCAATTAAAACGCTTGTTGTAATGCTTCAAGAGGTGTAAAAAGATTGAAATAAAGATTTGAACAATTGTGCTTGGCATTTTCACGATCTCTATGCATGCAAAATTATATATATATATATATATATATATATTGTGTATTTGGGAAAACAATCTCTTTTTTATAGATTTTGGTCATAATCAAATTAAGACCAGTACACAATTGCATTAATTAATGAGTTCAATACAATTTTATTCTAGAACTTTTGAATATTTTTCAATATTTTTAATTTAACTCGTTTCTAAATGCGACATATATATATATATATATATATATATATATATATTGTCATCCGCAGACAGATATGTTTCGCTGCTCATCAGTACGGTTAGACTCCGATTGCTTTTTAATTCCAGGATTGAAACCCGACCGAACTGGCGTCAGTCGGCGATTCTATTGCATTAAACCTCTTAACGACTTATCTCCACCACGATATCGAGCACTTTCCGATAAAAATAAAACCTGCTTTCCAAAATATTTTTATCAATAAAACTACTGAAAAAAAAAACTATAATCATAACTCAACACTGTATATATATATATATATTTTTTTTTTTTTTCAAAACTATCTTATAGATTACGATATTAATATTATTACTAAGGGAAACAATAGCAACACCAAAAATACGCATTAATATTTTCTACAATAATCACATGCATAGAAGATGAATATTCACTTAAAAAGCATTATAAGGAAATACGTAACTGGAATTTCCTGACGAGTGGACGTCATATATAATGTAACTGTGGGGGATGGAGAAAATATAACACGCAGGGAATGAATCTTCAGCCTTTTATGAGTTTCTTCAAGTGTTAAATATTTCGTTTGATGTTGTGTAGAAAATCTTTCTGTATATGTAAATGAACTTGCTGAAAATATCTGTAATGTTTTTAACCACATGATGTTATGATTCTTACATAACGTTAAACTACGTCCATTACAAGCTAGATATATTTAATTATATGCGCATATACGAATATGAAGCGTGTTTTAAGACTTCATATTTGTTTTTTACATCTATCCTTATGCAAACATACTTACACACACATATAGGTTTTTCACCGCAAAACACACACGCAAATTCAAACGCACATACACACGCATATAAAGAGAGAATATCGAATCGTGAGGAAATATAATGAGACAAGAACATTAGAAAAAAGGGAAATAACCATTTGACATATGTGCACATACACAGATGTACGGACGTGTACGCACACATACGCAGAAATTATTTTTTTTTATCCTAATATAGAAAACGAAAATGAGAAAATTGGCCGACAGTTGCTGATACCTCCTGACGAGTGGATCGAACGATTACAAAAAGTTTCTTCTATGAAACCCTGGAGTTGGGCTGCTGAATATAACATCAATCAGTTAAAAAACGAATTTCACACACACACACACACACACACACACACACACACACACACACACTCACACGGGCGCGCGCGCGACAGATTCAAAGAGACAGAAAATATGATAGGAGCATTCTTCAGTAGATAAATAAGTAGATTTCTACTTACGAGCTAATGAAAAAAGTCTTTTATCCTTAAATCCACATTTGCAGTTTGCTAACCGGATTCCGTTGTTTACATATTTCCTGACAATGAAATGCCTATCAGAATAAAGGTAGTTTCACACATATACTCAAACACACGTCACACACACACACACACACACACACACACACATGCACACACACACAGTTAAATATATATATAACGAATACATACTTTGAAGACTGCATAATAGTTTTATCTGAAAATAAAGTAATAGAGCATAAAAATATAACGGCAAACCATCAATCGAATGAGGGTTCGCTTTAGAGATTTGGTTAACTCTACATTCCTTCTTTTCTGTTAAGTATTTGTCAGATTCGGTAAAATAAATGCATTGTACGCTGTAGAATTCCCACACGCTCGTTTTGATGTAGAAAATGTCGTAACATTTGAAAACGGTGTTGCACTGTTGAACAATTTGATCTACCAATAACGATAATCATTTGAGAGAAACTTCGAAATCTTACCACCTGAACTTGTAAACAATTATTCAAATAATCGTACTGAGATACCTCAAGTCAAAAGTAATATTCGAATTTAGGGCCATAAAGATATTAAACCTGCTTTTAACTAAAATTTAATGATTAATATTAACCTTTTTCCAAAAACATAGAAGTCAAGAGAACAATAACGCAGTGTATTAAGGTACTGGATTCGAATGCGTGCTGACAATAATTGTAAGTTCAGCTTCTAGATTAAGCAATGTGTATTCGCTGGAGCTATTATTGAGCAGTGCTAAATAAGAACTAGACGAGATAGCACCATACAGGGTCATCGGAACGCAGACAATCTACCCCGTAGATTTAATGAAGTGTTCAGTTCGAAATCCCCTGAAAGCTAATCGAATCGATAACGTTACTGAAGCTCAGAGAATAGAACGGTCGAAACGTTGTGATACTAGCAACAAAGATGACAATAATTGTCTATATATAAATAATTAACAATAATACATGATTCAACTGTTTTTGTGGAAGTTTTTCGTTTGCGGGAGATAATGTGTGTATAGTACTTAAAAATGTTTTAAGCAATGCAGGGTAAGATAACTAAGGTTTAGAAACCTTGTATTTTTAATTTTGCGTTCTTTGGTTGTGATTTTGGTAACTGTACAGTATAGTAGGGTTAGTTGGGCATAATCTGTGAGAAAAAGAGCAAGATGACACAATTCACACCATCAAACATTTGTTAACAGCATGTTGTACTGCTTAGAATTCCTGTCGGAAGCTCCAACACGAACATTTCAGAGTGTATGGGTGTCAATCTGAGGATAGTGCAGGGATTTCAGAAAGAGTTGGACGAGTCTAATGGTGATTACGAAGGTGTTTGGAGTGATTGCTAGTGATAGAGATATTATGCTTCCATTCATAGCTCACAGAGCCTCATACTCAACACGAAAGCCAACATCAAGTGCTCTGAGGAAGTAGTGCTGCACTGGATGGTTGCTGGAAGACCGACAAAACTCCTTGTAACATCAAGGGATAAACTGAAGGCAAGGATTATGGTAACATTCACATACTTAAACAAGGAGACTGTTCATTAGAATTTCAGGGATTCCGAAGTCATTCGAAGTTTGTGGCTGAAGCTAATGGCGATTTTATTGAGTAAATTTGCTCTTTAGTATTTCAAGATATGTTTGTGTAATTTTGGTAAATATATCTGTTAAAATGTGATTTTCTTTTTAATAATCTTTTTCCCGCCAGTCAACCTATGGACATTTTAAAAGTGTGGCTCAGACCCTCGGTCACGATGACATGCGATTTCATGATAACAAAACTATTGATGACTTTCCAAGGAGTTCCGTCTACCCAATTTCGCCTACAGACATTTATCAAAATGTGCCAAATGCTGGGCTCATCCCCACATCAAGAAATCACCTTTTTGCCAAATAGGCCATGGTGAGATTGAGAAAGCGAACTTTCAAGCCAATTTTCACGAGCCCATAAATTTGTATGCATACAAACGTTAGAACAAACTTCATATTTGTGCTTTACACCTATCCATTTAAACACACGCACACATCGATCTTTACTATCACACACACACACACACACACACACACACACACACACATGTACACATTTGTATTTAGGAGAGCGCGAGGAAGAGGTCAACTCATTCAATGTGGTTGACGTCTATTGAATCATATGGCTCCAATTTTGTATATTTAAGTACAACTTGCTTCTGTTGACAGTAATCCAATCTTCTCTCAAGCATAACAGCACTATTTCTACTGAATTTAGACAAGTTTAGCAGACCATCATTAACTTCCAAGTGACGACCAATTTGTGGAACATCTCTTAAGCTTAAAGTCAACACTTCTCAACACGATTTCTCGCAGAGAATTACAAGGAAGCACTGAATAGTACCCGGTTAAATTAATTTTCTGAAATAGCATCAACTTTTATTTTGGAGTCCTTTCTTCGTCTTAACAGTAATCTTTCAACATCTCTCGTTTATATCATATTTGTGTCTTAAACTCTTCAAATGTTGATAAGCTGTAAGAAACTAAAACAAATCAATCTGGAATACTTCATTTTAAGAAAATACACGTTAGTATCTGCGCTATTAATTCCACTTTAATGATGTAACTTACTCGTTCATAACTATACGAATAGAACACCTCCTACGTGGTGTAATGGTTAGCAAGCTTGTCTCACTAGAATCATTACAATTGAGTAATATGTTTGATCCTCACCGAGTGCCTCATATTTTCGGCCTTGTGCCACATTTAAACTGCGCTTAAAAGATCATCATTTAGCGACAGGTCAACCTCTATGAGTTATTTAATGATAAAATCTAAATATTTTTAATATATTTTAGGGATTTAACTACAGATAACTTATATTGTTGGTCATTTTGCTATAAAATTTATTTTTGGTGATACTGTTTTAAAATTTATTGTTGGTAATGTTTACTATAGGAAGTTATTTCTGGTAATTTGAATATAAAAATGTATTTTTATACTTTCCTAGTGTTTAGGGTTCACTATGTGCCCATAGCTGAGGCTTTAACAGCTACTACTAGTATCATAGTGAACCTGGGAACAACGGCAATTACGCTCTTCAAAACTTCCACAATCAAAGGCCTTGCTGCAGGATATCGTTTATCGTCATACCCAGGACTAGATTCATTTTTCAAAAAGAAATTCTATAAAAAATGTATAGATGATTATCCAAAATGCAATATATGTTCAAAACGCCAGAAAAGTGAACGCTCGTCAAAAAAACCTAAAATCGATTTTGCTTGAGTAATGAATAAACAATTGGTCGAGAGTTACTCTTATCGAATATTACTCTCTTTCTGTTAACTCATTACCGACGGACGCTTCATGACGGCTGCTTCAGTCAGTTGGTCTAATTTGGATCAGTATTCTCTTGAATCGAATATTTAGTCTTTTTATTCCCTTTTCATTCGTCCCTCAAGATTTCTTTAAAAATGGAACATCTTTTTCAGTTTTAACAAGGAATACATACATAGATGCATATGTGCGTGCATATATATTTTGAATAATGTGTATTTCGGTATCAGTAATTCCTTTAAACATGTTTGGTTGAATAATATCGACAAATTCTGTCTATTCATCTTTGCTTTTTATTAACTTTTGCAAATTTCCGAAATAATTATTTTATATAATCAGTAAATTTACTCAAGCTCATATTTATTTATATTTTATTTTTTCCCGTGATCTCGGTTATTGCTACATTCGTTTTCAAGAATTGTATTTTGTGTGTGTTTATGTAACTGGTTTTTGGGGAATTCCGGTGTTGCCACCTTTGCTAGAATCAGGATAAAACCACTAAAGGTGACATCATTTAAGTGGACAAACTAGATTTTTTTGTTTAAGTTCAATATACGATCCTATATCAAAAAGGATTTCTTATTTAATCATAGCTGCTTCTTTCGTATTACAACAGCTTTCAGAATTTTGAATCTTTCTTTTCATTGGCTCCTATATAAAATTTTTATTATATACTAAAATTTGTTTTATGCTAATATCATTTTGCTCATCTGTTATATGATGATCTACATGTGCGTGAGTAGTTCTCAATTTTAATAAATGACGTTTCAATGTACGAGAGAGTTTGGTACGTATGTAGCCAACAATGTTGGAGATACAATCTCCCAAAAGACATAAGAATTCATAAACAACATTATTTTTACATAGGGTAGATGTTTGACGTGGTGAATTATTTCCAAGAATTAGATTAGACGTTTAAAATTTTTATAATAAATGGTGAATATTAGGTATTTTTTTGGATCAATAAATTTTATATATTGAAGGATTATGTCTTTAGCAGCCTTTTCGTCTTGTTTTAAATTAAGATTCATCTGATTAAAATAAGACAATTTAATAGAAATTTTAATTTTTTATATCATGTTGGTTTAATTACTTTTAAACCAACATGATATATAATTATTACTTTTTCTAAATTTCTTTAAAGTTAATCTCTTTTTTTCCACAAAATTGGAAATTTATTGTTGATAAGTGTTTGTTTATTTCGCTTAATTTTTATAAAATAATTTATACGAAGAGGGAAACATTTTAGCATAATGAATATATATATACTTGGGCAGCAATCTTTCCGTTAAGTCTGTTTCGTATAATTCGACCGACAAGTAAGATTTTTTTCATTTTTTATTTATTTATTCCAGTATTTGTACATAATTATTTTTGCTGGAGATAAGGAATATAAAAATGTTCCGTAATTATTATTTTTCCAAGCGCTTTCAGCCACTTCACTGGCCATTCTCAAGACTATTATCTTTCCGATGATGTTATGTATCGTAATTGATTTTGTGATTTTAAAAAGAACCTTTCTTTCAAAGTTCTAACGTGCCGCACGTGAGCATTTTTCTATTTTAAAAATCATTCAATACTCCAGTTCCACTATTAAAAAAGACTGTAAGAGATAATTGTTTGATATATAGTGGCTCTTTAATAGCAGAATGTTTTTTAATGTTATGAGTTAAAAATGCCATATATATATATATATATATATATATATATATTGCGTATATTAATCAACTTGTGAAATCGTCAACCGTAACCAACCTGGTACAATTGCTTTTCATATTTCGATTCTTTTCAGTAGAATGGTCATCTTATAACGTTATAATCAAGTAATGACTTGATGGCTATGAATCTTAGCAAGTTCATCCAAATATGGATCATCGTTCAGTTAAAAATCTTATAACAAAATCTTTATGAACTTGATAATTCACAGTAATCTTTCCATAAACTGTGCAAATATTTTAAAACTTTTAGTGGCACTTTAAGCTTTCATGCAACAAAAGGTATAATATTGTGAAAATATTACGTATTCGCTTCCATAATGTCAGAATCATTAAAATCCTTTCGCCAATTTTAACGAACTTAAAATACTCGCTATGACAGATGCCACCATGCAAACAAAATTTAGCAAAAAAAAAAAACTAAAACAAAAACAATACCACAAAACCACAATAACCACAAAAAATACAACGCTGACGACAAATAATACGGAAAACAATGAACATTATAGATAACTCAATATTACTTTTTAAATAGCCACTATAATTATTACCAGACAAGATAAACCAACGCCCAAATCATAAGTTTGATATTAGAATCTTTTGTAAGTCTAGAATACCAACATTGATGGTGGGTTAATATTATTTAAAATTTTATGTAAACTGTTTTTTAAGCCAATTAAGATTTTGTGTCATTTTTATATTTTCCTTGTTCAATGTAATTGACTTATGTATTTTGACCTGATTTCTTTCTGAAAATATTGTCCAGGCAGCCAAAGAAATGTTCTAAATTTAAATAACAAATTCGTAATAGTTTTATGCGTAAGTTTTGATTATTTTTATACGCAAAATTAATTCTCTACCCTGTGGAAATATTTCAAACATCATTTTCCAATCACTTTTCCTTAAATGAAAAGACAATATTTATAGAAGCGCTTGTGTACACCAAGAACACTCGTCTTTAAAATTAAATTATTTACTTAGCACTTTTCTATGAATAGCCAGTTTTCGTTTAACTTAATTGCCGTGAGTTGTTGATTAAATTCCTGCTAAAGTGAAAATAATTATTTTCTTTTTAGAAAAATTAAACTGAATCTTTTCCTCAATTTTTTTATTAATTTCACTGTCATGGCTTTATATTTTTCTACACTTCAGTTTTCTGAGCTATCGTTTAGTTACATTGTCATTCTATTCAGTGAAATATTTTTTGCTTACATTCGAAAATGATTTCAATTAGTTTCTTGGTGGATATTTTCCCTATCACATGATTTAAGAAAATAGTCATTTAACAGTTCAAAATGTTTGACATACATATTTTGTGACATTTTTTCACTGAATTAAGACCCGAAGGTCAAAGTAAAAGCAAGAAGTAAACACAATTCAAAAGAGAAACTGTAAAGGTTTACGGGGAAATAATCAACAATGCTCAGTTACCAGCCCTTCTTCAACATGTCTTGAACATCGTATACCAGATGGGAGGATTCCGAAGCTCTTTCTGTACAGGGATTTGGCCACTGGCACGAAGACACGAGCCCGACTTCATATTCGTTTTACTGACGTTTGCAAAAGGAATATGAGGGTGATGGACTTTGAGAGGTAAGATTATCCACCATAAACTGCCAATGATCGCTCATGCTGATAGTGCGATTTACACCTGGAGAGCTGGAGTAAGGAGAAGAGAAACAAACGCTTTCCATTGGGGAGAAGCGTGTCTGATGGAAAGAAAACAAAGTGACATTAGTGGGAGAGTGTCTTCCCATATATTCGTTGCAATAGTGACTGTCACTCACGTATGGGTCTGTAAAACCGTAACAAATGCAACACTGCCGAATCATAACAATTTAGACGCTGATCCAAAGGTTCTCGAGACCGACAGATGTCACAAAAATCTACAGTATTTCCCTCTATTGGGAGCCAATGTAATGAGTTCCTGCTTACAATAAAGATGACAAAACTTGAGGTAAATAAATTTTCTACAAAGCTAAACAAACTAGAAAAAACTCAACATAAAAAAATGAATATCTTTGTAGAAGAAATTCAGCTATTTGCGTTTCCGGCTTTTTGAAACTGGAAACCAAATATCACTGAAACTGGTGGTTCGAAGTAGTACCCCACCGTTGCACTAAGATGGTCAGTGTCATAGTCTTCAGTAACATCTGCGGTAATAGTCAAAGTAATTGATCAAATTTTAAGACTATCCACAATAAACTGCGAACTTGAATTGCAAGCCATATCCGAGTTGGGATATACGGATCCTTACAAATGAAGTAACAGATAACGGATACAAGTAATTTGACTTCTATCACGTGCCTAATTATTCTAGAGGTCTGGGATAATAATTAGTGCGTTAAATATTTCTTAAGAATTCTTAATTTGATAAGCTTCAAAATAAGTTGATTTTGTTAACCTCTGTTTTAACACATAAGTCGACGATGTCGTCATGAAGTATAAAAAACTTTAAGTTACAGGGATCGGGATAAGTAGATAAAATTAGTAAAAGATGAAAAAAAAAAAGAAAGATAACTTGGGGTGTTTTATTTACACTCAGCTTATAGCGTGCACGAAGATTTTAATGCAGATATCAGCGTCTCAGTGATTCCTATCGTTATCTGTTCTTTTTGTATATATATTTGTAAATAACTGTATGGAAATACTCTGATGCATACTGAATATCAATGCAAATGAGACATCAGTTTATAGGAGCACCTTCAAAAGTCTGGATGACCGGAACCCAGCAGCTCTTTAGACCCATCCTAGGTGGCTCAAGGGCTTGTAGTGGCTTGTAAAATTCAATGCAAGCAAAACCAAACTAGGAAAGTTCCCTCACCACTGAGCGTTCGGATGGATTAATATTTTCCCAAGGAGGCGCCTTGCCTTGAATGTCTGTTGAGGATAAAGCTCTCCTAGACCTCAAGTGGAACTTATATATCCGATCAGTTGCTAAAGTGACTGGAAAAATGCTTCATTGTACGGCTCTGACTTTCTCTGCCACTCTCTATATTTGCAAGAGCCAGATCAGACAAGAAAAAAAGAAGAGTATTGCCATGTTTCGGCTGGAGTTGACCATTACTCACTTGCCTGCCTTGAGAGAGTTCAAGAGCGTCTAAGAGGATTTGTGGATGTTTTATCAGATTTTCACCTTAAAAACGCTTTTACCACAGACAAAATGGCTCGATCCTCGAGCTATTCTATCGCTATGTCTATGGCAATTGTTCTGATAAGCTATATTCTTTGGTCCAACCAACCCTAACCTTTACACAAGGACGAACCTTGCCTTTGTGTTCAATTAATAAGTAAATTACATTCGGATAGCTTCTTTCTCGAGAAGTGTTGCTTGGTGAACAAACCTCCGGCTGGATGGTTACAAAAGCATTACAATATTAACCTCTTCTTTAACCATTATTCTTCTAACATAACCACATGAACTTCACTTCTTGCATTTTCTGACGCTCATACAACACCACACAGCAACACACTATCTTGAGTGGCTCTTGGACCTTGTATTGTTAAACATTAGCATATATATATATATATATATATATATATATATATATATATATATATAACAAGAAACATAGATTCTTCTTAGCCTGTGAAAGTTCGATTGTTGGACGTCGGTCTTCCCCAGATTCATGTGGAGAAATGTGCAATTACCCTACTCACCCAATACCTTTTGGTAGGGACGGATGTGACACGGTTAAACGATCACATATTTTGATCCATGATTTCAATAATTACTCAAGGGTAATGAATACATAACTGAATGAATCCAACTGGAATTAGAACTCGGGTCTCCTATTTCTCATTTCGAGCCTTTATCCACTATGGCACCTGCGTATTCAGGCTCGTATTTCCAAGAGGTCACATATCTAAATACTGACCCAGCTCGACGTTGCTTAACTCTGGTGAACGAACCAAAACCGGTGTTTGAACGTGGTATGAAGTGTAGATTTAGTAGTTAGATTTAAGTTTAATTTTAGATAGAACACTGAAAAAAATTAACTTCGTATACTGTTTTCTTGTTACTCAGTGGTTAATGCCACACAGAAAGAGAAATTATCCCTCAAATCAAAGGTGGTAACTTTTATAGGCATACTTTAATAAGTGACAAACGTAAAATAAGTATTAAATTTTATGGATTTATTTTTTCTCTTTGTCAACTTATGACTTTATTGCTTAGCCCAGGGTAGGGTTTGTCCAGGCTGAGTAAGAGGAAATTATATTAACTCTGTGTCTAATTTTAAAATGATGTCAAATTCTGTGTGTGTGTGCGTGTTCGTGTGTGTGTGTGTGTGTGTGTAAATCAAATGGTGGAAGCAAACGTCTGTCTCTCACACACAACATAGGCATATGTATATACCTTACATACGTCATGCAAAGTCACAAGCAGACAGTGCATAAAAGACTAGCTCTTATTTAATAATATACATAATCGGGGAGTTAGTGCAATATAACCAAGAAGAGACAATTGAAATTTTCAGGGCACACGAGAAAAGAGGACTTGGAAAAATTAATACTCACATGAAAGATTGAAGTTGAGAGAGACGGAGGAAAGCAACGTATGATCTACATGGCGAGCGAAGCAGGGTTTAGGAGAGATGGTAAAAAAGAAAAATATTAAGAGCTTCAAAGGGCAGTTATGATCACAGACGTCCTGAAGGGACACGATAAATAGAATGAGAAGATTTTAAATCCAATTGATGATAATGCCTTAGGTTTTGGGGAATCCTTGCTGTTTCTTGTCATATTCAGAAAACTAACACAGACATATGCTGAGCATATGCTTGTCCAAACATGAGAGCAACGACAAAGCTCTAGAGAAAATTGAAACAAAAAGGAAACTTAACACCAAAACGAGACAGTTGAAATTTCTATGACTTATAAGGATAGAGGGCTTGGAAAATCATTATTGAAAGCAGGAGGGACGGAGGAAAACAAGGCATAACATACCTAGTGAGTGTGAGTGTGAGTAAACAGAGTTTAGGAGAAATAACAGAGAGAGAAAGTTTATTAAGAGCTATAAGCTACAGAAATTTGTGGAGAACCATGACCGTTTACCTCATGAAGAGACATGGCACATAAAGAAGAAGAAATAAGGAGAAGTATGTCATTTTCTTTCTTTACACATGCATTTAATCTTTCTCACTCTCTCTCTCTCTATATATATATATATATGTATATATAAACACACGTTTGTGAGCTTCTCTATTTGTTTTGGCATCTATGTATATATTTATCTACATATAAAATCCTGTGACATCCATTAATTCGCCCATCACACCCTCTAAAATAGCTATACATTGACCAATCGAAACCACATGGTAGGGAGAAATACTAACAGGTAAAGGAGTACAAAATACATTTAATTTTACTAGGGTGCGTAGCTAAGTACAATAAATCTTCATTATGTTTTTTGAAAAATTAAAAATTATATTATTTTGCATACAAAATACTACCCCTATTTAAAAAAAAAACAATTTAACAATTAAAATAGCAAATACTTATTTAATAAAAATGGAATATTGCTTTTTGCATATCTTTTCTTTACTTTTTTTATGTCATCTATAAGTTTGCGAAATTGAATGTAACGTCAAGTTTGTAAATTACGACGACAAATGTTAGTAATAACTTAAACAATACTAAATACTGTAACTATTTTAATACGCGTCAATAATTTATAGTATTAGAAATGCTTTCTTCTAAAGAACTAATGTTTTGCAACACTATCTCAATATTGGTGTCATACTTATATGTATCTATGTCAGTCTATCTGTGGAAAAATTAAAAAGTTACTCTTGGTTGCCTCACTGTAATTTTTTCTTTAATTTAACGTTCACGTAATTAAAAATAATGTAATTCATTTCTGAATAAGGCTCTGAAACTCATTAATATTTGTCAATTATTTGTTGTTTACAAAAATTATTAAATTTGTTTTTCACCGGAAAAAAATCCGAGTTTCATAATATAACAGTATCCATAGTAAACACTGGTAAAATTTAGTCACAAACGGACGAAAAAAAAAATTGAACATGGATGAAAAAATTAAAGAAAATACACTTTCTCCTCTTGATTTTGACGATAAAACTTTTTATAAATTTTGGCGTCTTTTTTCATGCTATGTTTTTTTAGCGAGTTAGTGGAAGTAACTAGCGTTATATATTTTCTTGCACAGCTCGTTTTACGAGGTAAGCAAACTTTCTGTAATTGCTGTTTTAAAACACTTAAGGACATTTACAAAAAGTTTAATAAAAGAAAATATTTGGTAATCTTGTAATTTTAAATGTTTAATGCATTTGTTACTTATAAGATATGCGCACATGTTCCCATCGTCTTTGATAAAAACTTTAGATAGAATTCTCCTATATATATATATATATATATATAAATGGACGACGAAATTAACACCAGGCGATGACAATCTGTTTCACGCTTAAAGACAATCGTCAGGACATTAATTTGCCAGACAATTGCGTTTAAGCATGAAACAGAATGTTGCCGCTGAGTATTGAACTCAGTGTTCACTTTTATATTTACATACTCGTTATCCCTTATATTGAGCACTTTGAACCATAAATAGAACATCCGTTAAGACTATATTTACATCATATATATATTTTCAACATTTCGTAATTTCTGAAAGCTTACCAAGAGTTCATCTTTGATAAGATGTTCGTAACTCTTGGCTGGCTCTCTCTCAGAACTCCGTCATGTTGATTATGCACTTCGGCGGGGACTTGCAACAAGAGTGCGACTCCCCGGTCATTACATTTTCGTCTTTGCTTCTGTAGTTGTTACTGGAGACAGTTGGCAACACCTTCTCTCGGTTTTGGTTTATCTTGGCTTTCATACTTCTCCATGAATCTATTTGGTCGTCAATTGTTTTAGCAATGACTACATTCTCAGAAGTTACTGTTGATTGAATGTTTTTCTTTCGAACATTTTTTGTCGCTGGGGAGGATTTTTTTTCACACCGAACAGGTCTTAACTGACCGACATTTATCGGTCATTTGCGATTAATTTAAAATGAAAAAGTAAACAGAAATTCTAAAACGGATGCAGAAAAATTAAAATCAATGAAAGAAAAAGAACTATCAATGTTGAATTAAACAAAACTATAAAAGCTTATATAGCAAAATCCTTCTCGAAAAGAGGGTAAACAAATGTAACTGAACAAAAGCGCAGGCGAAAAAATGAAATAACATTTCTGAAACAACGCGACTACAAAGGTTTTTTCCTTTAAAAATTTAAAATAGACACGTATAAAGACTTAATAATTAAACAAAATGGCTCACCTAACTTGAAATAAAAAATACAGATTGCACAATAAATAACCCGTTGAAAATGAAAACTAAAAGGATTAAGCAAAAAAGATATGAGAAAAAGGTAGACGGGCGGGGGTTGAAAAATAAATTAAAATTAAAATATGCACAAAAAAGTAAATAAATATACTAGTGAAACTAAATATTACGCTAACAAAAAATACTGAGAAAATAAAATAAATAAGAGATAAACTTAAAATATAACAGTTCTGCCAACACAAAACATGAGTTCCAATCTTTAATGAATATGTTATTTAACCGAACTACTTCCACAAAGGTGGGATGTGACAGAAGCAGATTTCTATCGCAGGAAAATCCAAGCATGCGTTCGGGCAAAAATGGTCGGGCTCGTCAATTTACCCCAGACGTAACTATACCGAAGATCGTAATTTCGTCTGTGTTCCTCTCCACCCGAAGGCAAAGTGTCCAATAAGAATATAGTTTTGGTTCAGGCTGTATTTACTCGAGCCTTCCTATAAGGCCGATTTTTACGTCGGCTTTTCTAAGGTCTGGCAAAATTTCCCGTAGACCCTGCATACGTGAGGTCAGGCTCTTGACTATTTACCCCTGAGTTTAATTTTGCCGGAAGGCAGAGAGCCGGATAATGTCAGAATTGTGATTCACTGTGAATACAAATAGAATTCTCCAGAATATATATATATATATATTCAGGACAGATTCATTAATAGCGAAATGGATCATATCATAAGGATATTTCGAAGCCCATATGTACGAATGTAATTTTCGTAGTAAACCAAGAAATTGAAATTTGATTTTCTGTGAAATCTTTTATGGCTCAATTTCAAGTCCCTTCTGTCTCATTCTCAGACAACTTACTGCTTCTCACGCAAAATAAAACTGGTTATATTTAGCGATTAATGTGGACAGCCTCTCAGGAAATAAGACATGATGGCTTAATTAAATAATTAGAAATAAAAAGTGAATGTTATAGAATGGAGCCGGTGTTTGTTACCCAGGTCAGTAATAAATGGAGTGACACGTACTGGCAAAAGGAAATACGTTTTCATACATATGCATAAATATATCAAGATGAGGATTCAATTTGTAATCACGACCAATGAAAATAACGATTCTAGAAAAAGGTATTTGCATTCGTCTAGTTTATTATCTCTTCTTGATTTTCTTCTTTCGTTTCTTCCTTTTTTTCATTCACATATTGTTTTTTTTCATTACTTTTCTTCTTTTTCATCACATTCACTTTTTTTTCTTTTTTCTATATTTTTACCTTTAGGTTCTGCAACCACATTTCTTTCATTCTTATCTTGCTTTTATATTTTGTTTTACTTTATTTTCTATTCTATTGTTTATCTAATTTTAACGCATGAAAAAAATGATTTCTTTATTTTCCCTGATTACCCTTTTTCTTTCTGCTGAGATTTCGTCAGCGTTTTTAGATGATCTGGCACGCACCGACAACAAAACAAATATATCTTCATACATATGCATATACGTATATACGTGAAGAATAAATATATAATCACAACGAATAACAATAGCCATTAAAATAAAAGCAATAAAAAGGTATTTATATACATGTATTTTATTTTTTACTTTCCTTTACCTTCTTGCTTTTTTTCGATTCTGCTCTAATTATCGATTTGCTTTAGACATTTTTTATTTAAATATTTCGATAATGCCATTCCTGTGATGGTACTGTGACTTAATCCGTTGAGAAAGATGAAGAAAGCAGTGCGCCATGAGCTCTGTGGGAGACCAGTGTTTCCACATTTGATTCCTTGAAATCGCAGCAAATTAGGCGACTCAAAGATCAAATGCTCGTTTAAAGGAGATTTCGACCTTAACATATTGGGCTATTTTCTCGCTTCTCTTTACGTTCTGAGAAATTTTATCTATATCTTCTTCTACCCATGAAAATACATGGCCTTCCTATTGAATGTAAGAAAAATAGTACATTATTTTCTTCCTTTTCGTTCACATCTCATAATCAGTCCGGGGTATGACGATAAAGCAAAACAGCAAGGAAATTGGAGATTTTCAGGTGTGTGAAACCACGTTTTAATTGCTGTTGATCCCAGGTCTAACCTGATTTGAGATGGTAGCACCTGTTAGGGTCCCAGTTATGGGCAAATAGTGTACTCTCCCAAAAACCACTAGGAAAGTATAAAATAACATATATAAAAATGCATTGATGGTATTTTTGTATAAATACCAGCAATTCATTTTTATACAAAAATCTTACCAACATTACATATTTATATCAAAATGACCAACAACCCATTTTATTTGTAGGTATACAGTTTAGTTCAAATATATTTAGATGAGGTCATAAATTTGTGTTCAGAATGTTTTGTTTTCTGCTTTGGGATTGACGTGCTGCTTAACAAAATCAACCAAACCACCAAACGGAAGAACTTGAATCCATACAATATACGACAATTTCTTAAAGAAATCAAAGTGCATTCCAAAATATAATTTAAAGAAAACACAGAACACATTCATCACTGCATCAACAAATTATGTTCATACAAAAATGTATATGTACAAAAGCTGATTATCATCTACAATGTATTCAGTTGTAAAAGCAGAATAACATACATCTATTACTCTAAAAATTATATTTCGCCATTAAATGACACGTAAGGAGTTGATATTCATTTAACCAAGAAAATAAATCAGCATCTCATTGTTTTTTTTATTCTTGACTTCTTTTTCATAGGACTTTAATGACGCTTTCTTAAATTCTTGAACCAATTTCCGTTTTTATTTTTATTTGGTCGACATAGTTCGTTTTTATCCATTTTATTTCCTTTTATCAATCTAAATCTAAAGCATGTCGATTGCTTTATTTTTTTTATATTCCTCTCTGATATATATTTATCATTTCATCCAAGCAAGACAATAAAGTCACTAAGACCTAAAGAGTTACTGAGTGTGAGGGAAACACTATTAAGAAGCGAAAACAATAAAATAACAGGAATTAAGAAGACAGAAGATAACAACTGACACTGCATTCAAATGTTTAAAGGTCGCACTTGACTGGGAAGAAAGTTCCACAAGCAAGAATTGCGAGAGAAGAAGTAGTTAGCATATAATTTACAGCTACATCCATTTCAAATGTGAAATGATAAAACCTTACCGCCACATACAGAGCGTGATGGATAAATTGTCGTCTAAATAAGGCAAGAATAAAACTAACATTGACATCTCATTTTAACTGATATATTTTCCAAAATTACACAAAATTATCTACAAATACAAAAGAGTAAATTTATTCAATATAATTACCGTTAGCTTTAACCATAGACTCCGGACGACTTCGGAATCTTCTATAAATTTTATTAACGGTCTCATTATTTAAGTTAGTGAATGCTGACATAAATCTTGCCTTCTGTTCATCTGTAGTTTTCAAAGGAGTTTTGTTGGTTTCTCGCTCAACTGCGCCCCACATATAATAATCAAGAGGTTGAGTATGAAGAGTTAGGAGGCCAGATGTAAGGGGTGATGTGGGAGCAGTAATTGTATGAGAGCCATGACTGGGTTCTACTGCTTGTTTGTCTACATCAAGAACTTCCTCACAGTACTTGATGTAGGCCTTCAAATATTTATTTGTATTTAACATATAAAATGTGGCAAGACATGGCCGAAAAAGGAGGAGGGTTGAGATTGGTCGACACTGTCCACCTAACTAATCACATTCACGACTCAATCGCTCTTAACAATTTCTTCTTTACGTCATAAATTCGTCCATCATCTTACATTCCTACATATACCATAATACCGCATTTTCACAGGGGAACCTAAAAAAGGGTAACATATCCATGAGATAAAAATGTGTGTATATACAATAATTTTATAAAATATTCATAAAATATAGTGATACGAAAACGAGAGGAGACGGAAAAAACAACCCAAAAACAAACTAAATTATGAATAAATATTTAAACTAAAATAAACAAATGTTGGTAAAACACGTCCACCCTACAAAAATTCAGAGTGGCTGCTGTATTCCACCACAAGGCGAAATCAAGTAGCACACTCTCAAAAGAAAGGGAAAGGATAAGATAAATAAAGGAATGGGAAAATCAAAGTCAAGATGAAAAGTCGGGCAAAAAAAAAAAACCTGGGGAGGTTGGGAATATCGATTTGGATCATAACAAAAGAGATAGCCGGGAACAGGCTAGGAACAACACTTACTCACATTAACAAGGTACACAAAAGAGGTCTAACTTAACCAGGGGAGGGTTTGCAGAAAACAGCCCTGTTGTGACATAAGGTACTTAAAAAAGAAAATCAAGACTGGCCCCATTCACACAAACCAGACTTTCTACATTTACCCACCTTTCGCTGAAATCTAACGCTTTCTGTCAGATCAAATCCTCATCTTGAGCTGATGTTCAAATAATCTAATCAGATGCTGATAAAAATAAAGGTTAATATCGCAAGATTCCCTCCACCCCGTCGTCCAAATCACCATTCTTGTTACGGCCAGCAATATGAGAAACACTATGCGTTTCACCCAAGAATACGGGGCGACACAATATCACTTGCGTACGCGAGATCGATGGACACGAGCTGTTCGGGAGCGATATGAGTCGTCTACTCACCGACAGAGTCCAAGAAAAGGCGCACCTGAGAACAATAGTAGAAGGCGTGTGTGGTTTATTCTAAACCAAGGTCACATTGATGAGAAATTCACCCGCCCCATCTGAAGGTCATGTAAGTGAGAGATAGCAATTTCCAAATCAATTGCCAGGTAAGCGAAAACTCAGAGTCACTGAGGTAATTCGCCACTGGCGCCTAAGTTCAAAAGGAGCACGACTCGATCGCTGACCAGCCGAGCCGATCACATAGAGGGTCCTTCGACACGACTTCTTCTACTCATCTATGATACAAGTGCCTCCGAGGCCGAGAAAGTTCAGTGGACCGAGGAATGACCCGCAAGGTCCTTCGACACTCTAGTAAGAATTCCGGGGCCTACGTCGGCGCTCAACCCTCGAAATTGAAGGAGTGATAGTAAGACTAGGGAAGCCATCCCTAACACTACCCACCAAAATCGAATTCTCTGTCAATACGCGGCATAGGAAAGCCAACCTCGAGGTGTGTTGAGGACTCAACAAGTGAGCATTTCCAGCCCCCAACACGGGGCTTTGGAACAGACTTCTCTTTTGACCTGATGCTTGCGTCTACCGCACAAAAGGGTAGACAACAAGCGCTCGATTGTCTTCATATGGATGTCACAGAGAGGGAGTACCGACAACCGGTAACGGATCATGGGAAAGACGTATGTAACACACGCCTCAGCGCCCCTTCACAGACACCTACCATTGGAGCTAAGTTTTGTATAACGTTCCGACCTTTGCCAGTACCTCTGATCAATTCTTTTTCAGCTGGAGATCTGGCCTGGACCACACTCCAAGAATGCTCACAACAATATTGGCCATTATCAACCGGCCCCCCACGCCAACATAGACAAGGCCCGCCCTCGCACCCAGGGTACATTTAGCCAACACGGAAAAACTTCTGGCGTATGCTGAATAGACGACAAACTATTGTGCTCTCTAGCACACGAGCATCAACTTTGCAAGCAAAGTGTGTCTCCTGGATCGCAGCTACATCTACTACGAAGGACAAGAGATTACAAAGCAGGCGGCGTGCCTTACCTCGATCTATCAGGCCCCTCGCATTCAAGCTAGCTAGCTTGATAGATATTTTTTAAGTGTGACCCCTTATTCACAGATTGAGCGGAAATCTGCGGCTGTCAGAACGCCGACGGATTGTCCTAGACTGCCAGTACAAATTTCAGATGTAATGCATCCGTTTACGACAATACCGCCAACGTCCGTAGGAAACGTAAGTTTTAATGCCCTATATACGGAGGTATTGAGTATAACCGGGGTCCTCCCAGCACAAAGTAGTGAAAATATTTCAGTTCTGGTGTTCCAGTTTGGGAAATTCAAATTTTGGGGTACGCTTCTACAGCTCTCTCCAAAATGTCTAAAACTCTCAAGTTGCCCCCGGTATTTCTTGGTAATTATTATAAGCTCATCCAACTCTTTCCGAGTCTTCTGCATTTTTCTCAGATTGACACCAACACACTTTGAAATGTTCTTATTAAAGCCTGAGGGTGCAAATTTTAAGCAGCACATGCCGTTATATGCCGTTACGGTGTGGTGTTCGTTTTCTCACAGACAGTGCCAGACTGACCCTACTGTAGTTTACAGTCGACAACCCCAAAAACAAGCAACGCCCATGTGTGAAATCACAAATATACCATGACGTTTACCCATCGCATCCTGTATGTGTGTGCATGCACACACACACACACACACACACACACACACACACACACACACACATATATATATATATATGTGTGTATATATATATATATATATATATATGTGTGTGTGTGTGTGAATAAGATAAGGAATAAATTCAAAACCTTTATAATTTTAACATGCTTCGCTTTTATTTAAGTTTCATCACAAAATGAAATATTGTGGTGAAAAAGAAATATATGATTATAAAAATATAAATTACTAATACAAATAAAAGATGATAATTTTCTTGTTGTTCTTATCGATTATTTTTGATGATTATCTAATAAAATTAGGCCTAATAACTTAGTTTAATGGCAAGTATTTCCCGATTCTGTCAAGAACAAATACAAAACAGGTGGAAAACGCAGATTTATATTACAATTGTCTGATTAAATAGAATTAGCACAGAATTACATTAAATTCCTTTTGCAACACCTTTGAAATAATAATAACAATCATAAAATAATATTAAAAATTGCTCAACAATGTACTAATGCGTTCAGAAGACAATTACTATAATGAGATATAAAGAATTTGGCCAGCCACGAAGTATAGAAGGGAGAAAAATAGAAATGATTATACAAGAGAGAAATTGTAAAACAGTTATAAGTGAACTGAGAAATGATAAAAATACCTGGACAAGAAAGGAATAAAAAAAGAGAAAATGAAAATAAAACAGAAACTATTAAACTCGAATGAATATTACAAAAAGTAAAAATAATTCCCGCTTAATATCACCTTGCGTTTTCTTATTAATCTCCTTATATTTTGTTATTACAATTTGCTTTCATTTGAGAAAGTCACATTCATTTCTGATCATTGCTTTCGATTTCAGTTTCGCAAGAAACAATGTGTATACAAATTTGCTTCAGTGCCAATCTATTTTTCAATATGTCGTAAGAAATTCCCTTTAAATTCGACGTATTTCAGCAAAGAAATATGTCATCAAGATAATGATTTACCATGTCGACTGGAACTGACGTCAGTAATCCTTCGAAAAATAGTCTTTGTTTACTGGGCCGATAACACACAGAAACTAACAGACAAAGATTTATAAATATAATAATGCACAAACGTAATAGTTACTATAATAGTTATTTTAACAGTTCACTGATAAATAAACAACTATTTAGTGTACCAATAGCTGCAAAAAGGACTAATTTGACATCATAATAAGATAAAAACGGGAACACGTTGTAAACGCAAATAATATATTTTATTATACATTTTGCTAGCAATTATGATAACATTTAATTTGATAATCAAATAATGTTTCAATAAATAAACTATAATGTCTTTATATTCACTAATCGCAATGAACGTGTGTGCTGTCAGGGAAGCCCCATGTCTTGAGCGTCTATTGGGACTCAACCGAGACATCAAGTGAAACTAGTACATACGATCCATTTTTAATGATACAGTAAAAATCTTTGGTTCCCTGTATTTCTGCTCCTGCTATCGCTACCTTTACAAAAGACAAATCAGGACGAAAATGGCTTACTGCTACCTATATATGGGCAAGAGCTGTCCAATCTTCACTTTCCAGTCTTGATAGAGTTCAAATGCGTCCCCGCCTCCTTGTGGGTAGTGAAATATTTTCCATTCCACAACCGTTTTTCCACAGACGAAACTTGCTCTTTCCATGGAAAGTGTTCGTTCGAACTACATCACTTAGTTCCATCAGTTGTAACATTCACGGTTTAGACACGCCATAGGACGTGCATTGTAGCGAACGACTCTTATTTCCTTCGTAGTCCGTTATTGAGAAATACGTTTCATTCAAGCAGCACCTTCCTGCGAATTGCTGTTTTGTGGAACCGATTCCCAAGAGAATATTTCCAGATCACTACAATCCTGACCTATTCAACTCTAGGTGTTAACCGTCGTCTTCCTCATATTCTAATATACAGTGCCTCTTATTCAGCAAACCACTACCTTCAGTGGCATTTGGGTCTTGCACAGGAGGGAAATCAGTGGAAAAATATAAGCGAAAATGATTAAAATCAAATAAAACTACAAAGGATCAATAATTTTCTTTTATTTTTTTCTACTTGCATTTAATCTTTGCCAAACTTTCACAGCTTTTATGATTTAAAAGGACATCGGTCGGTATTTATAAGTGGAAAATGATTTTAAGAATGAAAATCTATTTATTAAGCATTACGCAGAATAAAATCAACAAATGGTTATATGTATTAAGTTTAGCTGACATAGGGCCACGAACCTTATGTTCGTGACCCTATGTCAGCTAAACTTAATACAGGAAAGGTAAAACTCTCTGCCCAATGATCATGATCTGCTTCATTAACATGCTAATCAATATTCGACGGAGAAGCATCTTACAAAATGCTTAAAATAAATTATCGATATTTGATCAGATTTCTTATTCACTTATTCTGTATAATTGATTTGCTTCTTGAATTATTCATTTATAGCGATGCGAACAACGCACACTGATACCGTAAGATGTTTAATGATCCATTATCGGAAGCTTTCGAAAGTCCTGGAAAAATGTCCCAATTTTTCAGTAACTATATATATATATATATATATATATATATATATATAGTAATTTTTGAAAGGATTTGCATCCAAGGTTATTCCTTATGGCATTAGCTGCTATTCATTTTTTTAAACTGAAATTATTAACAACCGTTCAAGTTGAACCAAAGAAAAATTTTACATTTGAAAAGGAATCGAATCTTTCACCATAGAAACCACTTTTTAAGACAAAGTATACCAGAAGATGTGCGTTGTGGTGCAGTGGATATCAATTCGGAACGCGACACTGGGGTGCCAGTTGAATTCCTTGCATTCACTTACGCGCAAATACCCTTGAGAAAGGTATTAATCCGTCTCTTCCTTCCAGTTATGGGTTAAATAACAAAACAGATTGGGTTCTATAGCCTTGGATGGCAACCAGTCTACCGCAGAAAGCAATGGCAACCTACTGCGGGATAATCCAGTCAGTCATGTCTCTTTCGCGACATGATCGCCCAAATCGTGTATCACGTATAGCACTTAACTGACTGATATCTGGTTATTAATTTCACTGTGTAATAAAATAAAACGAAATAACCCAAATACGCGTATCCATTAAAATAGCTTTTTTAGTAATAGTTTGATAGATAGATGGTTCAATGGATAAATTTTCGTCATTTTTATTTTTATTTCACGCAATGGCGTTGTGTGTTTTCGGAGTTATTGATTGCACACTAAAGTCGTGACAGATGGGCACCGTCTGTGAGAAAGAAAGTACCACGATGATTTTCGTTCCGCAAAAAATTTAGAAACAGCATGCTGTACTGCTTGGAGTTCTGGGCCTGAAGCTCTAAAAATAACGCTTCAGAGTATTTGGGTGTTAGTCTGAAAACACCGCAAAGGATATGGAAAGAACTGTATTAGGACTGATCACTAGTGATGATGACCATATGGCTCCATTATTCTTCCAACAGGGACATAGAATCAACACGAACGTCTACATCAAGTGCCCTGAGGAGGTAGTGCTGACCTGAATCAAGAGGGTGCTTACTTGAAGATCCTGTTTTTGTTGACAGGCCTCTGCACCATGCCACACAAGCAAGAAAACACAGCCATGACACATCACTACCTTTCTCCAGACTGCAACCTTCTTGATTAATATGTGTGGTTCGTAGTTGAGCGAGAGGCCATCAAAACTCTTGATAACAAATCAACTATAAACCATCTGACCGTGCATAGAATACTGTTGTTATATCTGGTCAGGCACCTCTGCTGTTCATCTTAGAGTTTTCGACATGCTCCAAAGGATAATCTGCAATGTGATCTGTCCAGACCTGGCATCTCGACTCCAGCCACTTTCTCACCGGCGGGATGGGGCTTCCCTCTGTCTCTTCTACATATATTTTCATGGCATTTCTCCGACGAACTTAGATAACTAGTGCCTCCTCCACAAGAATTTACTCGAGCAACTAGACTGGCAACAAGGTTCCATCATTTTGCAGTTAACCCTACCAAACGCAGCCGACAATTCTACCCCACAGCTTCTTTTCTCGCATTTTCCGCTTGTAGAACTTCTTTCCCTATACTTGCTTTCCTGACGGCTACAACCTCCAGAAATGCAATGTCAATTCCCATCTCATCCACTTGACTCCAGTCCTTCCCTTCTCCTCTCTACATCACCCAGTCTATCTTTTTTCTTTTCTCTCTACCTTCGCGCCTGTGTTCCTATTCTTCTATTGCCCTTTCTCTGACACCATCTGTAACTGTTTCGTCTTTCTCTTCACTCTCCTTCTGCCTAAACTTTTACTCTCTTATGTAGCTCCCTGCGCATCAGTAGTGGTACCGCCTTGCTTAGGGTGAAACGATTAAAAACAAACAAACAAAACACTGAAAATGAACTGAAGGAAATGGTTATGGCAACATTCACCAACTTAAACAACGTGATTATCCTGAAGTGATGCTAAAGATCCCGAAGCCATATACAGGCCGTAGTTAAAGTCAATAGTGAGTTTATTGAATAACGTATTTCAAGATATTTTTGTATAATTTTGGTAAGTATGACTGTTAAAAAGAGATGTCAGTGTTATTTTCATTTTTGTGTAATTTGAACTATCGCACCCAATATATGTGTGTCTTCATTCATTATCTGCTTGGTGTCCTTGTTTAAATCGTTGGTTGTTTTTAGATTATCTCAACACTTGCTGGATTATTTAATATCGAATTTAGCATTCGAGATACAATGAGGATCGAACTGACTATTAAGCGTCATCCAGACTAGACTCATTAACCTCATGCCGATGTGCCTTTGTCTTGCGGGTACATGTGTGCGCTGAAATATATACAAATTAAAGCACTTGATGCCTAACAATTAATATTTTCATTTAAACGTAGTATATTTAGACAGCAGTCATCCGTATAAACATATTTTGTTAAATATTTGTTTAGCTTTTTGGTGAGATTTTTTGTGTCGTATAAAATTTTAGCTTCCATGGAGAAATCGGTGGAGGAGATTGCTGAAATTATGTGTTGTAACCAAACAATTTCAACCATCGATGGACGTTTTCAAAAAGAATACGTTGAAAATCGAGAAGATATCGCCATTGCGTTTATATTATTAACTATACAAAATTTCAAATAAATTTGGTTCATGTTCAGTCGGTGTAAAATTGATTTAAACTTCACGCAGCACAAGAAGTGCACAGAAAATTTGGCAAATTTTATTTAATAGTGTTTTGATTTTAATTTCATACCCACTGATATTTTTTAAAAGAAATGTTTTAATACTGACCTATAGTTGAACAGAAAATAAAAAGACACTGTAGATTTGTGCTATTATTTACATATAGTCATGTTATCGGAGTAACGTCAGGTTAGTCTTACTCTGAAAAATACATTAGTATTTAAAAATATAAAATATTTAAATATAAACAAACCTAAGCGAAAACAATCGTATACAGTGTGCATTTGTGTCAAACTGCTATACATAATGAACATTCTATTATTTTTGGTATTTTATTTTTTATCTAAATGAATATATAAAGCCGCAAAACTGGTTATTGAGAAACTGATAAAAGTGAACATATAATTAATGCTTAGTAAAAGGCCTGAAAGCTATATCGAGATATATTTAGGGAAAGCTAAGAAGAAATAGTAATTGAGACAAAGATTTACATTACTGTATGTGCCTTTTTTTATTGAGATAAGTGGCAATCAAGCAAAAACCTCACAGTTATTGAGAAGCGACCATCTTTCCGAGCAAATTAATTAATTTATAGGCCTCGGACTAAATTGCGGAAAAATTTCTCCGCTTAAACGTAAATAAATGGTAATATGTGACGACTTCATTTTCATTCACTTAGAGAAAAGCTTCGTATTTCTTAAGAAGTTGGGGATTAAGTGGCCACTTCACCAAGTTAATCAAGTTTTCATATTAATCAAAAGAAAAACAAAATTGTTCAAATATATTTCACGAATCATATAGTTATTCAGTTTTTCTTTTCCAAACAGACATGCTAAATATTTAACTGAAGTTAACAGTTTATTTCTTCTCTGATCAACTATGCAAAAGAGAAATTGTTGCAGTTTAACTTTATTGCTCTGTAAATTACATAAATTATGAATTTGATTTGAATTGTCATGTACTGGTTTCGGACAAAGGTGTTTCATAAGTAAACTTTAAAGTCAATATTTAGATATTTGTAAATAGATTTATTCAATTACATATTCGCTATATTGTTCACTTCACTATCTTTTAGGTAGCGTCTTTCTCCCGAAACTTGGTATCTTTCTACGTGATGAGCCCAGGCTAAGTTATTTTAGTCGACTTTCAGTGAATGAAATTTCTTCCCATTTTGAAAGAATCAAATTAATTGATAATCTGAAGGTATAGAATCAGTTGACTATGTTGTATTTAGAACAAACCAGTCAACATGTACTGATTTCTTCTAGGTTTACAAAGTGAAATGAGAAAGAGTATTGTCCTGATGACGGATGACAGCTTTCTGATTAGACAATTACAGATGCTACTTTTTAATCGGTCTAACTGGGAACTTAGCAGAATTAAAGTCTGATGTTGCGAAAGGAGGTCGTGATACCTAATACTGAATACTCTTCCAATCCAATTACAATTAACTGAATGTATTTTTCTTTGTAAAGGAAAAGCTAACATTCCGTAACATTAATTAGGAACACGGCCACAACGTGCTGACCATGTTTGGAAAATAAAACATTCCTATAACTTCAGACACATATATAACTTTCAGTTTAAAATAATAAATAAAATTGTCTTTGATAATGGTTAAAACACATTTTGCCCAGAAAAAGAAAAAAAAACGCGTACAAAGACGAGAAAATATAAAAGCAAAGCAATACAAAAGGAAATCAATCGCATTACCTTGTTAGTCGTCTTTAACGAAACTTTTATAAAAGAAGTATTGTTGCCCAGCCAAATGCACGATATATATATATACTTTACACGAAGTTTTCAATCCTTAGTTAAAAAGCAATCGGATATCTAACCGTACTGATGAGCTGTGATACAACGAAACAGATCTGTCTGCGGATGACTATATATATATATATATATATATATATATATATATATGGGAGCGTGACCTAGTGGTTAGACTATGACAATTAGACTTCTGGCCATAAAGATCGTGTTCGAATACCACCATGGTCGATTTATCAGGAAGGTTAATCGGTCTAGCGGAGGCGATCCCAGCGTGCAACACCTTTGGAAAGTGCCTGAAAAACATATCACGGTTTTACCTCAAGCCTTGTGTGTGAAATCGTCGATGGTCATGTTAGCACGAAGTCACAAGTCATCGTGACCGTGAGTTTTGAATGTCCTGGGCTTGTTCAGAATGTTGTTCACGCCTGTTAACGCGCTCTCTCTCAGAAACTGTAACTAAGGTCCGCTCATATAAACCACAGGTAGTTTCTGTGGATGTTGAACAAACACAAGTGTGCCTGAGCAGACATCTGCAGTTGTGATCAGCTAGCTGCTCTAGTATAGAGGTATTCTCGAATACGAGTGGCCAGCTATATATATATATATATATATATATATATATATATATATATATATATATATATATATATTAATGAATATACATATTAGCCTACGTCTATAACATGACTCGGAGTTTCATGAACTATGCAATAATCAGGTGCTTATTAGGAGTTCGTAATAAATACCTAATGATTGCATAGTACATGAAACGTAAGATAATGTGTATATTTATAATATACACTTAATAAATGTTATATTAAATTGAGAACTGTTTTATTAACACTAGAAAAATAAAAAAATATTTATGTATGTGCGTATGTTTCCGTGTACACGTATTTGTATGCACACACACACACACACACACACACACACACACACATATATATATATATATATGAATGAACTTAACCAGGATTCTCAGACCAATCATTCAATCGATCATATAAAAAAAATTAATTGTTCGATTTTACCTCAGGTACTGAGTGAAAACAATAAGCTTTCATATCCTTATTCTAGGAATGTTTTTTTCCTGGTTTCTCATACCTCAAGGGAAACTGTTTGTTGTCAATCCGGACTCCAGAATCGAATACAAATAAAAAAGTTTTCTTGCGAACATGACAAAGATAATATGACGTATCAGTTTTCAATAAAATCAAACATTTATATTTCCAAGCCTATTTCCGATGACAGACTATTGCTCACTCTGAAAAGTGTAAGGATTGAAAGTTTCCTTTGAACATTAAAAGCGTAGATGGAAAGAATGTAGAGAATGAAAAATCCCAACAGCGAAAAGGATTTTAACATTGGTACGATCAGACTCGTGTGCGCGGCAGATATAACACGTAATCAAAGAGGCCAATGATGCCTTCTTAACGTGATTCCCACTGGCGTGTTTCGATAAAAGAAATGTAAAAAGATTACAACAATATCAAGCCTGAAGGCTTTTTCTTTTTCTCATCACTACCTTTATAGATCTCTTAAATTAACATTTCCACTGGATGTTTGGAGCCAGTCTCCTGATGGTATCATAAAAAGCAAAACGGTTCTATCCTCAATGCAACAGGTCATCAGTGTCCTCACTCCGGCCATGTTCAATGAAGAAGAGCAACCGTAATCGGTCTGATAATGTCTTTCTTGTTGGCTCTTAGTTTTCATTCGACAGTTTACTTGGATCTTAGGCTCGTCCTGGTTTGTGTAAACATAGATGAGCCTAGCTGGTTACTAGAAATTGAATGCATCATTATTTGAACAGCGAGATTTCTAGTACAAGCTGCTACTAATGCTATAGCAGACGTTGACTGGGACTGTGGTTGGAAATATGTGGTGGGATAAATCAAAATCCAAAATAAGGTCGTTTGCGATAGTTGTCGACTCAGTTTAGCTAGATCTGCAGCGCAAACAGCGCGTAAAGAAATGTTGATCGATTGATTTAATCCCGTGATAATGAAAACGTAGCCTTAATTAGGGTAGGAGTTGATCTTCTTGCTTATCAAGAAGGATCAAGCATTGTTAGTTTAGGGTAGGTCAAAAAGAATGTTTTTGTTGCGACTAATATGATCGCTAAATTGCATTCAGAGGAAATTAGGAATGCATCCCTCCCACATGTTGTGTGAGTAATATGAACCGTGATTACAAATGTATATATATGTTAGACTTTTCTTCACTACTTTCAGGATCTACTCATCTGGGAACCTGGTCTGAGCCCTTCTCAGTTCGACGTTCATTTGGCCAAGTTCCTCTGTCTCGAGCTCGAGATGGCTAGGTGAGAAGGTTAGTTGACCTAGACGAAACTCCTGAAATATATGGTGTTTTCTACAAAATTTACTTGAGTCAGTGGCCCGTCCTTGTTCTTTTGCTGGTACTGATTTGCAAGAACTGGATGAAACAAGGGTCCATACTTCAACCCTTCACCACAGGTGGGATCAAGTTGCTACGCAAGGGCCATAACGGCGGGGATGCGATAGGTCACTTTCAACCTTTAATGATGCTAAACACAGAGTTAAAGATCTTAGTCAACCGTTTGCAGGCTTTCTTCTCTTGTGATCTGAAGGGCAGGACTATTCAGGACAACCTTCATGTGGTACACTTGATCATCTCTCCTGGTCTCATCTTTGAAATCAATTGGTTAGAAGCGTGGAAGAAGGTTAAGGTCGCAGTTCGTCTGTGGTCATAGAGGACCCTTTCTTTAAAATGGAAAGTAAAGCATGTGTCTCCTTTACCAAATTTTAAAAACATCAGCACATTACCAACAATTTTGATATTGTGTTGTCATTTTTATTTTTATTTTCGTAAAAATACACCGAAATTCAAACACTCATTGGATTCGCGAAAGATGCATTCAAAATCTAAGTAAAGTATTAAGAAAAAGGAAATATTCGTTAAGACCAGAGAAAAGCATGTTGAATTGTTAAGTTATATAAATCCTCTTGCAATGACAGCGAATGATCGACCATCTATCCACAGATGTAGAAGCAACAGAAATGTTCTACAGAAAGATACTGAGAATTCTATGAACGGAACGCGTAAGTAAAAAGTAAGAAGCATACTCATAATCAGAAAAAGACAGCTGAAATTTCTTGGAGATATCAATAAGGCTTGATTGAGTGGAATATAACAACAATTTAAAAATCTAAACCTCAATGTGTATTTACAACAAGAGATAAATTAGTTACAGGAAGGAAGGCTTACAAAACTTAATCTTCACGGGGCATATCGAAGGCAAGAGATATAGGGGAAGTCAGTGGCTCACCAATTAGTCGAACTTTTGTGAATGGATAGCAGAAAGTGGACATTTCACTAAGGGCTACAAGGAATAGCCAATTGTTAACGGCTATGTTCGTACACTTCCTAAAGAGACACGGCACGTAGAATAAGATTAATGACATAACGCAAGAACAGGTTGTTAAAAAACCCACGAGCCGTACTTTCTATAGGATATTTCCCATATGTATTTGAACTAAATCAGATGTTTTTGCTTAAGTATCAAAGCGCGAATATCAGGTCTTTTGACTTTTCAGGTTCATTTATCAACTCTGAATAAAAGTAAAAAGAAAGGAAAATTTTTGATCTTTCAATTTAATAATCTAATTCTTACCAATCTTCATTACTCATGAATTTAGTCTGATGTAGAATTGTTCGGAAGTTACCTGTGTTAAATATCAAAATCTACATCTTTTAGGCAGACTTACTTATGGTTATTCAAATATTTATGAATGTGCTGTATATATATATATATATATATATATATATATATATATATATATAGAGAGAGAGAGAGAGAGAGAGAGAGAGAGAAATTTGATACCACAGAACTTGTAAATAGTTTTGAACAGACAAAGACGCACTCATTTTCCTTAAACGTAACCTTTTCGGTCCACACCTCATCAGAAGAATCTTTGACAACTTAGTAAAATGTTAACGAGATTCGCGAAGTGATAAACAGCCTTGGAGAAAACGTGGAACCAAGAATTAAATAAATATAGGAATAAATATAAAAAGAAAAATTGTCTTAACGGAGGCGTTTCATCCTCTGATGGACTTTATCAAAACAAATGTAAGAATATTATTTTGCAACATGCCGAATTACAATTCTAGTTAAATTCGTTGCATTCACTTATGTTCAAATGCCATTGAGAAATATATTAATACATCTCTTCCCGAAGGTCTGGGTCAAATAACAAGGCAGATTGGGTTCTATAGACTTGATTGGCAAAAAGTAATGGCAATCAACTGCGGAAAAATCGTCTATCTAGTCTTTCGTGACATGATCACTCAAGAAATTATCACGTATGGAACTTAAAATCGTCTATCTAGTCTTTCGTGACATGATCACTCAAGAAATTATCACGTATGGAACTTAAATGACTGATATATAAATAAAAGTGAGATTATCTTTAGTTTTCAACATTTTTAGATTTAAAACACGCTTATAAATAAAGTTAAATGGAAATCAAGGCGAATTATGGAGGAGGTTAAGTGATATAATTTACTTCTAATAAACAAAAGTAAGTACATTTGTTGTTGATTTTTCTCTAATGGAATTCTTAATCCTACGATTTTTGTTTGGGATTAATTCATGTATTATACACTTGAAATAATAGAAGGTTTTGAATTTAATCGTTTCTTTTTAATTTGTATAAATTTATTGTCATATAGGTTGGCTTGAGAAAGAGATATTTCTTTGAAGAAATGAGATATTTAAACAAATCCGAGTCGCATATATATATATATATTGAAATTTTGATATTACGATGGGATCGATGGATTCTGCAGAATCTTCAAATCTGGTAGGATTATTAATATTATATAACCTCACAGCCGATAAGGAAGTAAACACTAAAGACATTGGACTTTATAGAGATGACGGACTTATAGTAATAAGAAATACCACAAACTTCAAAATAGACAGGGTTAGAAAAATGATACACAAAGAGTTTAAAAATGTCTATTTAAAAGTAACAATTAAAGCTAAGATAAAAAAGTAGATTTCCTCGATGTAACTTTGGATCTAGAGGAAAATATACACCAACCATACAAAAAACCAAATATCAATCCTTTATACATCTACTCAAAATCTAACCAGCCTCCTTCTATCATCAAACATATACCCTCATCAATAGAATACAGAATTAGTAAAAACTCGGCTAATGACGAAGTGTTTAATAAGCATAGCAATTTTTATAATACGGAATTAAAAAGTAGTGGATACATAAAACCAAATATTAAATATGTAAACAAGAAAAATAACCCACGAAGAAAAAATAGAAATAGGAAAATCATCTGATACATACCCCCTTACAACCGGATGACAAATGGCAATTTGGGGAAAAAATTCCTCGATTTAATTAGGAAACACTTTCCGGAAAAATCCACTAAGTAAGATCTTTAATAAAAACTCTATAAAATTAAGTTAGAGCTGTATGAACAATCTAGAAAAAATTATAAAATACCACAATAATAATATTTTTAAAAAATTCAACAAAATTACTAAAAACAACCAGACAACAGAAAATAACAATTTAGACAAGAAAAAATGTAACTGTAAAAACCTCATAGACTGTCCGCTAGAAAACAGGTGTTTGACAGAATCGATAATCTATCAATGCGAAATATCGACAAAGGAAAACCCAAATAATATAAAAGTGTATACCGGGAGTACTAAAAACACTCTACAACAGCGAATTTACCAGCACACCTCTTCATTTAATAAAAGCAAATACAGAAACAGAACATCCCTATCGAGATATCATTTGTACCTAAAGGAAACAAAAAAAACAAAACAAAAACACCCACAATAAAGTGCAAAATTCTAAAAGAAGCTAAAACATGTAAGTCCTTAAATGAACTATTATTAGATCCTTAAAAATAAAAATTTATTAAATAAACGAAACGAAATTAATGTCATATGCTGACATTGTAAATTATTCACATTAGAAAATGAATAAAACCTAAATGAAATAACATGCATATAACCAACAAGTTCGTCACTGACAAACTAGGTAAAAATAAAGCCAAACATAGAATACATATTTTTAAAAAAATAAATCCCACCTTTGTATAATGGAAAAAAAATCTTTACAACAAATAGATAGATGGAACAAAAAGAATACAGTTTAGATGTTTTTTTAAAATCTTTCTTGAACAAATAGACTAAAAAAAGGATAAGTAAGGAAAAAATAAGGGATTGGTACTGAAAAGGATCATCACATCAAAGGTAATAAAACTGAAGGGAATGAAGGGAAAATGATAAGATCAGGTTAATGGGAGGTGAAACATTAAGGAAGGGAAACAAACAAGGGAAGAATAGGATTGAGGAAAAAGGAAGAAGGAAAAAAAGGAAAAAGTTGGTTATCATGTATTTTTCGGGGTCAAACCCCAAAGTGAATCTCCATTCTGATTATCCACACACACAAAAAAAAGAAAAACACCCACATACATTCACAGCAAACCAAAAAATTTTGTCATTTAAATCATCTGCACAACCACATCAACATTGCCCGATGATGAGAACCTATTTCGAAACAGAAATTTCCATGTCGCAATGTAAAATTGATACATAACTATATAATAATATTATATTAAGCTCTATAATACTCATTATATTGAGCACTGTTTATAATAAAATAAATGCCAGAATACTCAAAATAAAATAAAAAAAACTTGAGTCCTCTTCACTTGGAATTGTATGTATATATATATATATATATATATATATATATAGCCTTGTAAATGACGGAACGCATTCTTTTAAAGAAAAAAAATTGTTTAACACTTCTTCAGAAAGATTTATTGGAATAGCAACAATGAAAACTGCGGAACTGAAACAGTAAACATGGGGAAAAATATGGAGCCACGACTAAAATAAATTTATTGCTAAAAACAACAAATCAGTGTAAATATGCTACTGTTGAGTATAGTATAAAACAGAAATTTTTTTTTAATTACGACTTAAACATGCGACACAGAGACAAAGTTTTGGACGAAAAATGATCCTTTAAAAAATGCTTTCCGTTATTTTAAAAGCCATATGTAAATGTTCTGGTATATATATATATATATATATATGCACACACACACACACACACACACACACACACACACACACACACACACACACACACACATATATATATATATATATATATACCTAACTTCTAGTCCCCTACATAAGAAAAATTTTGTGTATATATATATATTTACCCACTAGGAGAATGTTTCTCTGCAAATAAAAAAGTCTTGCGTAGGATATACCACAACTACATATTCAAAGACTCTCATCTGCCAACTAATCAGATTAAATGCCCATAAAAAAACACATTAATAAACAACATAATGATTATGTTATCGTTAAATAGCTTCTCATCAAATATTTACAAAAGCAAATAGTAATAGTTTTATATAGCCCAGAAATTCCATTTTGCAATAAATATTTTAAAAAGTCCATTAAAATTAACTGTATAATATTCTGATTATTTAATTATTGAGAGTTGCTTTACTAAACAACCAATAAACGTATGTCATAGAGTTCGGTGTATTTTTAATTTAGCTTAAATCCATTCTCTAGCAGTTGTATGGTAACAAAATTAGAAAAAAGACGACTCATTATTCAACCGTACAAAATATAGTTAGACTTAAGGTGAAGTTATTATGTATGTAAAAAAGCAAAACAAAACAAAAAAAAAAGCACAACAGATTTCAACAGCTTTGGATAATCTAACTGAAGAGTGATTATCCAGAATAATATTGACGTCAATGAGCGATTGGCTCGGATGGTGGCTGGATGGAAAGCAACTTACTCGAAATTAGTGGTTCTCAAATAAAAAAGCAAAACCTTATTTTATTTTTTACTAATAGATAAGTTTAGGAATTGTATTTTAGAAATAGTAAATGTATATGCTTTAATTTGAAGTAAAGCTAATTTAATGAATATAAAATTGTACTTAACACCTAAATTCACTGGAACATGTATGCATAATTTATGTATCTTTCTCGATTTTTATTCAGATTTTAAAATCAAAATATCTGGTAGAGTAAAATGGATGATAACTCACATTGATTAATCTCGTTTTCTGATAGTTTTATTATTTTAGTGTGTCCTAGATTGCTGTAGAAACACCAATTCCAAGTTGCATCCACCGTTCCGAAGTGAAATTGCTTTATGGAGTACTAGAATATTACTGTAGTCCCCTAATTTATTATTTATGTATGTGGAGCACCATGAATGCTACATGGACCCCAGGTTGAGAACCATTGTTCTAAATCTTTAATTTAAAGTGAGAAAATATACACGAAAAAATTATCTCTCACTCTTCCCTCTCTCTCTCTCTCTCTCTCTCTCTATATATATATATATATATATATATATACACACATATGTGTGCGTGTGTCTCGTCGACTGTCTGTCTTTGTTTCTGTCACACGAAATTTATTTGTATTAAAACAAAAATGCCAATATTGTTTTCTTTGGTTTATTGCCAACATCATAACTGTTTCTATATATTTTTATTCTTTTACTAGTAGAGTGTCAGATTTACAAACCAGTGATCAAAATCAGTCTCGAATATCTCATTTGCGATTCATTCATGATTATTTTTTCCAGAACTCGCGATCAGGTGACCGGGTAATTCGCAACTATCGCAACGCATATTTGTACAAATAAGAATCAAGTGCTTTTTGTTTTTCTTTTCTTTCTTATATGTTTTTTCTGCCAACTTGCCGTCCAATGTGATCATTCATTCTATTCTGGCTCATTTTAATTTCTGATCTTTTTTTTATTTTACTCGATTATTTCTTCATATTTAAATAAAAATCTTTCGCTGCTATTATTTCTTCCGATTCATTTTCCTTCATTTTCTCGTTTGTTCATTTTCTCTTTGGTTTCTTTTTTTTTTATTCATTTATCCTTGGTCTTTTGATTTATATTCAGAACATATTTCTTTCTTTATTTTAATTGTGTAGTTTCGAAACATGTGCTTTCAGATGTTTGCTTTTTATTAAACAAATATTTTATCAACTAGAATATATATAAAAAGAAAACATACATCGGAAGTAGGAAGATAGTGAGTTCAGTCCATACTTGACTTGTGAAAAAAAATAGTAAATGTAATGTTATTTCTTTGATTGATTAATTTGTTTTTACAGCATATGAACCTTTATCAAGTTATTTAAAACCAGAAAATGTTTTTAGATTGTAAGAATTTTGTAAGGGATAACCATGATTTACTGATACAAGTCCTACTAATTAACACATAGCTGGAGACAGAAGATGTAAATGCATAACTTTATCAAGGGCACTTACGCTTCAATCTTCTCCAGAAGGTAGCAAGGACTAGAGGTAAACTACAAGAAAACTGACTTCATGGTCATCAGCGAAAAGAGAACCCCAAAATGCCAACTACAGGTTGGAGATTAAAAATAAGCAGGCGCAGAAATTTAAGTATCTGGAAGTGGTCTGACAGAGGACGGTAAGTGCGACACTAAAATCCGCAGACCTATTGACATAGCAAAAGACGCATTTCAAAAGCTAAGTAGAGTATTGAGAGTTAAAAAGATTTCATTGAAAACAAATAAAAGAATACTGAAATCCCATGTGATGTCTGTCTTCCTATATGGCAGCGAATGCTGGACAATGTCCTCTAAAATAAAGGAAAAACTCGAAGCAACAGAAACGTGGTTCTACAGAAGGATGCTGAGGATATCATGGACCGAACTTGTGAGCAACGAAAAGGTTTTGGAGAGGATGCAAACGAAAAAGAAACTTATCTTAACATCAGGAAAAGACAGCTGATGTTTTTGGTACACGTAATGAAGAAGAAGGACTTGGAGAATCTAATAATCACGAGACGGTTAGAGGGAAAGATGGACTGGGAAAAGCAACGCAAGACATAGTTGATGGGCTTGAACAAGTGAATGGTGCAACAGGTTATGGGAGAGAAACCAAGAGGAAAAGTGTTAAGATCGACAAGGGATAGGGGTAAGTTTAAGGAACCCGGCAAAGAATTAAGATAACAAACTTAATACTAGCAGGGGGTCTTGATATTTGGGGATAAAATTTTCCTCAAAATTCAATAAATGGGATGGGCTTAACAAAGTGGTGATTTTCTAAGCGTAGCTTAGATGTAGCACAAGGGTAAAAATATAGGGCACCCAGTGAGTATCGAACTCACTATTCAGTCGTAATTGTGCTAGCAAGACAAGCTTGCTACCCAATACACTACGTCGAAATGTCCAGTGGATTATTTTCTACGCGTAGCTTAGTTGTGGAACAAAGTCGAAAGTGTCAGGAACGCCCAGTGAGAATCGAGCTCTCCTATTCAGTCATAATTGATGTAGCAAGACAAGCTTGCTTAACCATTATGCCGCATCGGAAAAGTCGAAAAAGAAACATCTAAAAAGACAAAAAAGTAAGAAAGTAATAAACGGGTTGCTCTTAAGAAACTTGGAATTTAGACTGAAAATTTCCCACACTTAAAGTGTTAGACTAATTTTATTCGGCATCTAAGAGGAAAAAATTAGAAAGAAATCCGGTTGCACTTCTTTTTCTATATTCCGTATCTCTTCAGGACGTAGGCGATACTGGCCCTTCACATCTTCCAATCTCTTATCGCTCTTAATACCTCTTCTCCTGTTAATTCACTCAATCCCCGCCCAAACCATCCATCTGCTCATGTTCATCAGGTATGTTTTGCGTTGTTTTCCCTTGTCTCTCGTCCTCTGTATCCGTGCCGTAAGCTTCAGGTTTTCCAAGCCCTCCTTTCTCACTAACATATCCCAAAAACTTCAACCATCTTTTCCGTATGTTAAGTGTCAGTTTCCTTTTCGTGTCTAACTTCTCCAGAAACCCGCCATTGATGCTGTGGTCCGTTCAGGGTATCCCCAGCATCCCTCTGTAGAACTACATTTCTGTTGCTTTAAGTCTTTCCTTCATCTTTGATGAGATTTTCCATCATTCGATTTCATATTGTAGGACAGGCATTACATAACAATGCAGTACTCTCGTCTTTGTTTTCAGTGAAATTTTCCTGTCTCTTAATTCTCTACTCAGTTTTTAGAATGCATCTTTGGCCGTGCTAATGAGCTTTCGGATCTCCGTACCGCATTTTTGCCCTACCATTATTCGTACATTTTGGTTCATTAAGATGACACTAAATCTATGAACAACACCATTATCCTCATCCCAACCAACATCAGCCCAGTGATCGTCTACATTTATGCGAAAAGCATGTCTAAGGTAAAGTAGACAGTGGAGACAAATCATTGTTACGTCAGACCGCAGCCGATGTCTACCGAATTGAAAGCTTTCTATAGTCACGGGACACATATCCGTTGATACAATCTTGGAAAGCATACGTCCTGTGTGTTCATATCAACCAGCCTAATATCAGATCAAAAAAGTGGAATTTGAAGAAGCGATTACAAAATTCTTACATTTTTTACATAATGCGTGTGTACGCAAATGTCATCATTCAGTTTGCTTATTAATATTGAAATATGAGAAAGATTTTCTTTCAATAGTTATGAATTAATGCAAGCATTTCTGTAAGAACATAGCCATTATAGGTATCAGTTAAGTGCCATACGTGATACACGCTTTGGGCGATCATGTCTGACTGGGCAAAAGATGATCCCGCAGTAGGTTGCCATTGCTTTCTGCGGTAGACTGGTTGCTAGCCAACGCTATAGAACTCAGTCTCTCCTATTATTTAACCCATAACTGGAGGGAAGAGATGGATTAATACCTTTCCCAATGATACTTGTGCAAAAGTGAATGCCAGGAATTCGAACTCGGCACCCCGATCTGTCGTTCCGAGTAGATATCCACTGCACCACAACGCACATTATAGGTATACTTTAGGCATAAGATACTTTTTTCTTTCTCTTATACTTCTCTGTTGAATTGTTTATTTATTCCCAAGCTATGTTTCTTTTATTACTGTTTTTCATACTGCATATCTTTCTTTTTTTATACTATTATTCTCGTTTAATTCTTAAAGATCCTTTCTCTGTTTTATTCACGTTTACTGGTTTACTATTATTGCTTTATGTTATTGTTTGAATTCATTTATTTTCTATTCTATTATCCAGGGTTTGTTTTAAAAAAAATCACTTCTTCCTTTATTTATGTTCCCTTGCTTTATATGATTTATTGTCACTATTCATTTTTTCTTTATTATGCTCGTTTTGAATTTTACCGAATTATCGTCTTCCTTTATTTACATTCCCTCGCATATTATTGGTTTATATGCTTTAATGTATAGGATACAAATCCTTTATCATCCAACAATTAACTGAAACGCAAAAAGTAAAATTGCACGCCCGCAAAAATGGATCAGAATGACTGAAAGCATTAAAAAAAATCTTGACCAAGACAAATTTCCCAGTCAAGTGTGAAATTTATTTTCTAACCAATGAAAGGAAGCGATTTGCAAAACTAAGAGAAAAGTTACCAATCCAGTGTGAAAGGGTTAATAGATACAAAGGAAGGGGGAAAGAAATTGGAATCAGTGAGTCAGATGGAAGCACAGAGACATCACGCTAAAATGTAACAAAAGAAACTTCAAGTCTGACCAAGACTTAAGTTCGCGTCACATACACCTTCTCCTTCTTCACTCGTGCTAATTTCTTTTACCTCTTCTTCTCCATCCTCAACATTCACGCCGTCAACAAAGAAGACGACGACAACAACAAAAACAAGATATTTCAACTGACTCCTAAATATTAACGTTGGATAAGTACAATTTTCTTTATTGCTTCACCATCCTTTTCAATTACTCGCTGGCCATAAAAAGAAAAGGAACAGAGACTTTATGAGTAACCTGTTAATCTTTCTACATACACATATTTATCTACACTTGATTAATCTTACTCCTTACTACTATTTTTCTGGAACATTTAAATACGTATATCTTCTATTTAAACATTTTCTTTTTACAATTTTTTATTCTGTTTAGTTAACAAAATTTTACTCTCACATACAAAACGAAATATTTTATTCTTCCACATTTCAACATCCAACCTTCAACCTTCTGACAATTTAAATTGTGAAGACTTCGGTTGTGTTTAGCACAAAGCCAATTTGATATACATCACCGGGGCCTCTAAAAATGTTAGTATTATTTTGCATTTTATTATGCACGTCTTCTTTTTAACCAATTCTTTTTTCTCTTTATTCCTGTGTTTGTTTCCTGGCTTACTCTTATTGCTTTATATCCCTAATTGATAGTATTCACTATTTTACTGTAGGTTATTACGCTCGTTTTCGTTATAATGAATCATGTTTTTTTCTTTATTTACGTTTCCTAGCTATTGTTGCCTTATATGCAGTTTTGTTATTTTTTATTTTTATTTTATATGCTCGTTTACTCTTTAATGGGTTATCTTCTTCCTTCATTCAACTTCCCTGGCATATTATTGTCGTTTTTATACGCCTTAATGTTTGCATTCATTCAGTTCTCTATTTTATTATAGTAGCTTTTATTTTAACAAATTCTCATCCTCCTTTATTCACATTTCCTGAATAATTATTCTTATATGCTTTATTTTTCGTATTAAATTTTTTAAATATTTAATTATGCTAGTTTATTTTTTAACGGGTTCTGTTCTTTCTTTATTCAGATTACCTGGTTTACTATTATTGTTTTATATGCCTTATTGTTTGAATTCCCTTTTTTCGGCGTTTTATTTAGCTCGTTTTCTTTTTAAGGAACTTTCTTCTGCTTTTAATCACCATTCCTGGCTTACTATTATTGTTTTATATGCCTGATTGTTAGTATTATTTAGTCTGTGTTTTATGTTCTTTTCTTATTTACGATTTCTCTCGTTCCTTAATTCGTGTTTCCTAGCTTACTATTTTTGTTGCATATGCCTTGTTGTTAGTGTTCATTTTTTCTGTATGTTATTATACTAATCGTCTTAAAGAATGTTTTTTCCTTTATTGACGCTCTATAGCTTCTTAGTATTGCTTCATATGACTTATTGTGGTCCTGGGCATGACGGTAAACTGCAAGACCTCTGATTGGGAGGTTGTGAGGAGCATGGAACCACCTCCTAATTGCTGTTGTTCTCAGGTCCGTCCTAACCCGGAGTGCTAGCACCTGTTAGGGTCCCAGCTATGAGCAAATAGTTAACCCCTAAACTGCGGTCAAAACACTATGAAAGTATAAAAATACACTTTTATAGAAATATATACATAAAAATTGACTTTTATAGAAAATTTACATTTTTTATGGAAAAATATTGCCAACAATGCATTGCTAAAGAAACAATTAGTATCATAACACATTTTTGAAAGAAAAGAAATTATACAAACTAGAAAGCATTTTCCGTTTTAATTAAAATCTGATTAAATCAACCTACTCACTATAAGTGAACATAAAAAATACCTTAAAATCCCACATTTTTGGCATTAAATAACCCATAGAGGTTAATATGGTGTTAAACAAAATTTAAACTCAAAATCTTATGACTTATTGTTAGTTCTATTTTTTTCTATATTTTCTTTTGCTCGTTTTCTTCTTAACGAATTCTCTTACTTTATTCTAGTTTTCTTTCATTACTTGTTTCCTTAAATATTTGTGATTCTTTTTTTATATTAATATTCTTGTTTTCCGAATATGTTAGCATATATGAGTTTTTTTAAATGAAAAAAAAGGTAATCCGTACATAACATGCTGAAGACATTTTGTGGTCCGTAATGAGGAAGGATATTCAAATGACAGATTGAAGAAAAAAAGCGACATTAACGTACTTGATGAGTTCGAGCAAAATGATTGTAGAATAGCATTTGGGAGAAATAAAAACTAAATTTAATAGCTACAAGACACAGGAAGATGTCGAGGACCATGGTCATCTACATCCTGAAGAGATATGGCTCACAAAATAAGATCCTTGTTTTTATTTTAAAAAATTTACTTTAATATTTTTCTTCTTTTCACTAATTTATTTGATTAAATCGTTGTCTTTTCTGCTCTCCTTATTTGCTTTTTAGCAGACTCTATTGTTTTTTAATCTCTATTCTTATTTTAATTTCGACAAAGTTCTCTTTAATTTTTATGCTTTACTTTCCTTAACATGAATTTGAGCAGAAACTGCCACAAATCAAGCAAACTAGCTGATGACTTATATTTTCCCCTGCTTACTATCTATCTACACATTCCTCGAGGTTCAAAGAAACTGAAACTTATATATAAATTAAGTTTATCGTAGTGTGAATATTATTCTAAAAGTGTTTCCATTTACACGGACTATGCATTTCGATGATAGCCTTAGGTTATATTTATGCCACAGAATTTTGGTATTCTCAAAATCATGGGAATAGGCAGTAGATAAATGCATATGGTAGATTGAAAAAGTTATTCAAGAATAACAAGAAGGCAGTGATGGCAACGAGAAAGAAAAGCAACCGTGATAATAGCAAGCATTACAATTAGAAAATGGAAGAAATAATGATTAAATAAAGCATCGAGAAAAGATAATGATTAGATGTGTTCCATTAATAAGAGATAGGTCACGAAAATAGATTAAAAGGAGGAAATGTTGAAAGTATCGTAACGTTGCAAAGAGGAATAAGACGAAAATGAAGAATTAGACTAATGATAAAGAAAAAGAAAACCAAAATACGAATTGAATCATCAATTAAAGTGGGAAAAATAAATAGTGGAAAAGAAAAACCAGAAAGAAAAAAATATCCGATTATAAAAAAAATTGAATGAAAAATTTGAGCAATAAAAAAATATAAAAATGAGATTATTGTAAGTTAAAGGGAACATAAGAAATTCAGTTTAGCAGTACTCCAAAGGCAAAACAATGAACAAAATTTACAGAAGAAATATAAAAAAATGAATGAAGAAAAGTAATAAAAAAATAATATAAGACGAGAATAAAGAAGAGATGAAATATAAAGGAAAGAAAACGCAAGTAAAGAATTAGGAAAGAAAATGAATAATAATAAGTTGATATGAATTCAAAGAGTACAGAACAACGGAAAAAAGAAATGAAGGAATGGATTCTGAAGGGAGTCAATAGATGAAGGATGAAAGTCAGCAGAATATTCCCCGCAAGAGTTTCCGTTTTATGAATGAAACATTAAATAAGTTTACGACCATAGTTGCTCACTTAATCAAATTCCTTCAAAAAAGAAATACAAAATTTATTAATGCGGATAAGTTAAGCGTGTTCACCTGAGAGAGTAACACTTTTCTGAAAACCTTGGAAATCGCATTTCATTGGATGATCCTGTACAATAAAGAGCGCACAAAAACGGTTTCACTGCAATTCGATAAAACACGCCCAAACGTACATGCACAAATGTCTATCTGTGACAGGATCTTGTATGCTACTTGTAAACAATAATGGAAATGTTTATTAATCAGCAAAGACAGTTCAAATCCTCATTCAAACTGATGCACTTTCCACCTTAGTGTCTTTTATCTTTCTTTTAACTTGGAGCTGATAATCTTTCTTATAGTCTCACGATTTGGAAGTCAAAACAAAATTGAAAGGTAAAAGACATATATACACATCTATCTATCTATCTATCTATCTATCTATCTATCTATCTATCTATCTATCTGTGTGTGTGTGTGTGTGTGTGCGTGTGTTTTTCTGAAGATTGCCTTGAAGCATGAATCAGTGTTGATTCTAATATTCATACTCTCTGTCTCTCCCTTTTTTTTGCACTGAATATATATATATATATATATATAATAAGAAAAGTTAAGGCAGACACGTACCCACACTGCATGCTGATATATATATATATATATATATATATATATATATGCACAATAGCTGGTTACTAGTTTCCAAGCCCACACATTTAATCCTTGATGCAGATGTCTGCTCAGGCATATCTGTTTATACTGACCAAGTGTTATGCACTACTTTTCTCTGTCTGTCTTTCCTTCAATCTGCTCTGTGAGTATCAGATTTTCCAAGCCTCACATCCTTATTACGTGCCCAGAAATTTCGACTGCTTTGTCTTGATGTTAAATATAAGTTTCTTTTTGTTTCCATTTTCTTTCAAACCTCCTCGTTGCTCAAAAGTTCTGTTCATGCTACTCTCAGCACGTTAACATAATTTCTATTATTTATATCCCATCAAATTGTATCAATGAGGGTTAAAAGCAAACAAAAAAAGAAAAGAAAAGCAAACTAGCTTGTCCTCAGCACCTAAATGTTAAAATTGAAGTGATTTTCGTAGCTTTTTGTATCTTGCATTATAATCAGTCAGTTAATTGCCATACATGATACACGCTTGTGTTGTCATGGTTCTTTAAATCTATGACTGACTAGGCAGAAATTTTCCCGTAGTAGGTTACCATTTCTTTCTGCTGTAGAGTAGGTACCACCCAAGGCTATAGAATTCATGTTTCTCCCATAGCTGGAAGGCGAAGAGAAACGTCACACCTTTCCAAAGGGTATTTGCTTGTAAGTGAATGCAACGAATTCAACTGGAATTCGAACTCAGCTCTCGGATTTCTCATTCCGAGCCGATAGCCATTTCACCACAACGCATAACCATATCTCATAATATAAAATCCCAAAAGTGATGAAAATCACTTCAATCTATGGGCTGTCCGGATATATGTTGAAGATGACAAGTTAATTTGAAAACCCGTCACTGATATCATTGGACGAAATATATCTAATATAAAACATCTTACCTAAATATGTACTAGTATAAATCGGGAAGTTTTAGTGTTTATTAGATGAAACCTATTCAATCATTATTATTATTTTTTTTATTTGTATTTTGATTTTCTGTTGTAGTTCTTTAGTTGCTTTTTATCTTAACGTTAGTCAGGTCGAAGAGAGAGCAGTTCGGAAATAGAGTTCGAATCCCACTAAGGTAGTATCATTTTATTTCATATCTACACTGTCTGTTCAGAACCATATAATTGACGACTTAAATAACGTCTTAAGAAATCAAGTAAAATAAAAATGGAAAAGAAACTACTACTGAAAAAGTAATAATAATATGCACATGCGTGCGTCTAACGAGAGAGAGATAGAGAGAGAGAAAGAAAGAGACAGACAGACAGACAGACAGACAGACAGACAGAGAGAAAGTAGAAAACAAGGAAGAAAACGAGAAGAAGGATGATGTTTAACGATAATTCGACAGTTTCTCCATCCTAATGAAATGTCTCAATACTCAGATGGCTGTTTAATCATTAAAAACCTCTTCTCGTGTTACAAGCATTTAAGATTTTGTTTTAGTGGACATGCGCTAAATCGTCTTCCTAACATCGGGAATATTTCTCTTTGTTCGAGGAACAAGTTAAAAGCAAAATTAAAGAGAATTTTCTTTTTGAAATCGTATTTTAGAGAGTGTTGTATTTTGTTGAAGATTTTTCCATCGATATTTTAAAGATTAACAGGCATGATTTTTAAACACTAATTCAAACTTCCAGAGCAACGACTCTTAAATATTATGCAAGTGATTATTAATTTTAGAAAAAAAGTTAATTAAAATCAGAAAGGAAAAAAGACAAACAAAGGATGCGAAACTGAACGGGCAAATATGAGAACGCCAATTGCGACGGTATTATTTTGCTTGTTGATTTTCTTGTTTATATATCCATTTTTATAATAGGCACCTCACCGTGGTATCATGGTGTACTGAAAAGTTTGTAAAATTCTAGTTTCTTTTGGTTTGTAAACAATTGCTGCAATCCGTTTCCCTTAGTCAACCACTTCACTCTACTGCACTGCACTCTCCACCCCTCTACTCATCTCCCCTCCACCTCACCATTCTACTCTATTCCTTTAACTCTACTCTTCATCACTCCACCACCTGCCACTCTCCGCTGCTTCACTCTCATCCCCTCCACTCCACTCCACCCCACTCTACTCCACTCCAATGTCTTCTATTCGATACAGCAGTAACTGTCCGTTATGCTCTTTTTATATTCTCATCGACAGTAAAAATGACATATATGAAAAGATACTCCTAGATATATCTGTTTTAAATGTGTGACCCACAATGCGTTTATTTTTTTCATTTTAACACAGTTTACATGCTAGGCACGTTCGAATCCATTTTAGTCATAGAGGCAAACCATTTTTTTAGTGTTACATGGAATGTTGCAAAAGAGAAAAATCACCGTGCACCTCTTTATCCACATTATTCGGACTTAACTAAGGATGAATATAATATTATAATGACCAGTAAGACATCCGTTATTATCCACAACCAATAACAATCGATAAAAATAATTCTGGTGACCAATTTGACATAACAATGGGCGCGTTAGACTGTGTGGGTCTTCCGATCTCATTGGTTTATTTACTCTATATAATCTCACCGTACACTATGACATTATCACACATGACATAGGTTTATGTAGAGATGATGGATTTATGATATTACAGAATTCATCACATTTTAAAACTGATAATATTAGAAAACTAATTCATAAAGAACTCAAAAGTCTAAACCTAAAAGTAACAATCAACTTTCATTTAAACTTAGTAAACTTCCTTGATGTAACACTTGACTTAGTAAATGATACTAATCAACCATACATAAAATCTAACGAATATCAATTATACATCCACTCAAAGTCTAATCACTCCCATCCAAATATAATCAAACATGTACCCTCCCCTAGAGAATATAGAATTATTAAAAACTCTTTTAGTGAAAAGGTATTTATAAACATAGAGATTTTTATAATAATTCACGAAGGAAAAATGGCTATAAAAACATGATATTAAATGTATAAAAAATATGACTATAACAGGAAAAATAGAAATAGAAAAATCATTTGGTATACATCCACTTTTAACCAAATGTTTTTCACTAAGTTAGGTTTGAAGTTCCTCCATTAGATAAAGAAATGTTCTTTAATAATAACCCTCTAAGTAAAGGTTTTAATAAAAATAACCTTAAATTAGGTTATTGTTGTGCAAATAATCTAGAAAAAAGTATTAAAAATCATAATAAAATCTTAAATCAGCATGTAAATCAAATTAACAATAATTATCCAAATAATGAAAATAATAATACAAATTTATGTAAATGTCCAAATCCTAACAATTGCTCACTGGAAAATAAGTGTCTAACAAATTCTATAGTACTAATGTACTATAACATTACATGAAACCCAAGTATTAAAATAGTTTACATTGGATCTACTAAAAAAACTTTTAAGCAACGTTAGTATTGCATTTAACATCCCTTTCTGGAAATTTTTGGAAGTTAAACGATACAAACAAAACTCTCAAAGTAAAATGGAAAATTCTGGAAAAAACAAAATCTCTAAGTCGTTCTATGACATCTGTTCTCTGTGCCTGAATGAAAAGCTGCAGATGTGAAAATAAAGTACTACTGAATCATAGAGATGAACTGACGGTTTCATGCAGAGATCGAAAACATTTTTCTCTAAAATTTAATTACTATTATTCAGTTATAACTTATGCTCCAATATAAAAAAATTAAAAATCATTTTATTAAAATTAGTGATCCACACAATACTTATTAGGTTTTCATAATTAATACCATAATTATTTGATTCTAATTCTAACTCAAACATTCCAGACCCTTTATGAGGTAGTACAAAATCAAATTTTAAAAAACCAAGTGTATTTGCGCGTAAGTGTATGTAACGAACTCGACTGGAATTCAAACTCGGCTCTCCAGTTTATCGTTCCAAGTTGACGGACTTTGAATTATGGCACTTTGTGGGACTGCACTTGTTGGGACTGACTTTTCAATGACTTGATAAACATATATGAACGTTCTCAAATATATAAACCTCGATAAACCAATGATATACTCGCTTTTGTATCACATGTGGCAAAATAATTACATAACTTGGATAAACTCCTTCAGAGGAAGAAACCCATCGACTAAGAATAGATCATTATTAATATTTTATAATTATTTATATTATATTACGAGGATCCACTTGGATTATTTACCAAGGAGAGTTTTCTTACCACGGATTGTTTACTGTATATACACCAGTAAAATAGAGGCTGGTTGAACCAGCTGAGTGTAGATCGAAAAAAGTGCCCAATAAACAACCAAAACAAATGAACTGAATATGCAGAGCTAACAATATGTCAAAGGACAGAACACACACCACTGACTTGCTCCCTAGGTTTCGACCATGCTGGTCTTCTCAAGCAAGGTTAGTTCTACTTTGCCTGAAGAGCAAGTACGTGGTGTGTGTTTTGTACTTTGATATATATATATATATATATATATATATATATATATATATATATATCTGTGTGTGTGTGTGTGTGTGTGTGTGTGTGTGTGATAGAATAGTAGACTTTAAAAAACAGTAGCTACTCAAGCATCTACGCATGGTTCATTCAGTAATGAATTAGCTATCAGCTACTGGTGTATACTTAGATTCTATATGAGACGCTAAAAGTTTGCCTCCTTCTACCGGGCGCCCTTAGCTTAATAGTAGAATGTCATTTCGGTCGGGTTTCAATCCAGGCTAAAAGCAACCGGATGTCTAACCGTGCTGAAACAGATCTGTCTGCGTATGAATATATATATATATATATATATATATATATATATATATATATATATATAATGAGGTGAATTCATAGACTACATATGAGGGTGCACATATGTATATTATTATTCAGGTGTTAATAAAACAGTGCTTAATGTTAGAACAGAGCTTTATTATATATATAATTAATAAATATCATGGGTTAACCACTCAGAATAAGATCTAGTAAAAATGTGAGTTAACCGTTGACTGACAGATCCACATCTTTCACAGGAGGTGCCGAATATATGTTAACAGAATAGATTTCGTTTGACAACGTTGTCTCTTCTGCATTTTGAAACTATAAAAAGCTCGTACTCGTACACAATTAGACTTTATAAATATGAGGGTAACCTGTTTGCATTACCGTTCCCACTTCTTAAAACAAGGTTTTATCTGAATGGTGTAGAAGGTGGAACGGCAGAGCTAGGTTTGAATTTTCATATATATATATATATGACACTGGGCTCCTCTGGAGTATCTGTACTCAACTTTCTCCCCACCCCGAACCCAGGCCCAACTAACTGACATATTAATTACTCCCTCGGTGGTCTCCAAAATATTTCAATCTTGACCCCCATTAGCCGAGCGGTGGTGACGGAATGCCAATCATTGTTCTAAAGAAATGTGCTCATGAACTCTCCTCGGTTCTCTCTAAACTCTATAACTACTGCCTCTCAAATTCTTGTTTTCCTGCCTGCTGGAAACCCTTCTCCGTGGTTCCTATATAAAAAATATTGGAGAACCCTCTTACTTCGCTAATTATCGCCCTATCAGCCTCCTACTGATCTTTGGCAAAGTATTCGAAGCCATCATCAACGCCGAGGTGGTACAACATCTCTCAGTCCACAGATTCTTCTCTGACAAACATTATGGTTTCCGCTTCACCAGGTCTACTGCTGATATGCTCACGACCATCACTGAGTATATACACCAGGCCCTCGACAAAAACGTCAAAACCTGAACTGTTGCCCTTGACATCTCCAAAGCGTTTGACAGAGTCTGGCATGCAGGCCTTCTATGCAAGCTACGGGGCTAAGGTATAACTGGACAATTGTTTGACCTAATCCAGTCATTTCTTTCAAATCGTACAATGAAGGTAGTACTGAACGGACAAGCCTCCCAATACACGAACGCGAGAACTATCACACGATCGCGGGTGACCCTCAACGCTCTATTCTAGATCTTACGCTTTTTCTTATCTATATTAACGATCTCCCCGATGTAATAAGATCCAGAGGAGGCATATATGCTGACGACAATACGGTTTACTTTCGTGTCGATCAAAAATCTGCCGAGACTGGCAAAGCAAACCCAGCTGGCGAGATTGAAAAGGACCCCCAATCCGTGGTGGACTGGGGTAAGAAATAGCTCGTAAATTTTAATGTTTCCAAAACGAAGCTGCTATCTATTAACCATCAGAGACAATCGTTCCTCTCGCCAATTAACATGGATCAGGCTAGTCTCCCTGAAAGTAAAACACTGCGCCTCCTCAGATTAACTCTCTCATCAGACCTCAAGTAGAATAATTATATAGAATCCATAGCTAAATTCGCTACTAAGAAGGTCGGTTCTCTGTGTAGGACCAGGAAGTTTTTTTCTAGTCCGAAACAATCCTGCACATATACAAATCTACCATCCGCCCGTGCATTGAATATTGCTGCCATATCTGGTTGGGTGCTCCTTTTATCCACCTAGGTGTTCTTGAGCAAATCCAACGGAGAATCTCTAATCTGATCGATACCGTCTTGGCAGTTAGGCTACAGTCGCTTTCTCACCAACGCAGTGTGGCTTCCCTGTGTCTCTTCTACAAATATTTTCACGGCTTCTGCTCTAATAAACTTAGCTCACTGGTGCCCCCTATATATGAATTTCCTTGAGCCACAAGAATAGCAACTAGATCCCACCCTTTTACTGTGAAACTGATAAATTTTAAACGCAAATTCTACTCCGACAGCTTCTTTTCTCGCACTTTTCGCCTATGAAATTCCCTTCCGCTTACTTGCTTTCCCGACAGCTATAATCTCCAAGAATTCAAATAAAGTCAATAGTCATCTCCTGTCTCACTAACCTACATCCTCTCTCTGTCTCATGCTTTTTTCTCTGTCCACCGCACTCTCATCAGTATTCTCTTCCCTTCTCATACTCTCTTCCTAACACCCCCTGTAACCTGTCACTCTTTCTTTTTACATTCCTTCTATGTAACCCCTTGCACAACAGTAGCAGTAAAATGCCTTGCTTGGGGCCACACGATTAGAAAAAATATATATATATATTTCTTCTTTTGTGACATCACACAAATAAGGGGAACAATCTTCAATTTTTCCTCATATGTAACTTGTATTTTCAGGACGTTGGCCATCGTGGTCTCCATAATTTGCTGTCCTTTTTAGGTTTTTAATAAATGTTCTCTTTTCGCTCTCCAAATCCCGGTTCTGTCATTCATTTGTCCTATGAGTGTCATATTTTCTAAGACCTCTTTTCTCGTTATGTCCAATAAAAGTATGAAATGTCGTTTTTTTAAATTCGAAGTATGAGTGTGTTTTTAGTTTGGATTTTCTCTAAAACTCCGTCGCTGCTCACATGATCAGTCCATGTTATTTTCAAGCATAATTCTTTAAAACCCCATTTCTGTTACGTCATGTCTTTTCTTAATCTGCGTGTAGATTATCTGGAATACATTGCCATATAATAGGATCGATAGTACATAACATTTAACAACTCTTTACTTTGTTTCCAATGAAAATTTCCTGTTTCTTTATAACAAAATGCGCCTTTGGATTTCAGTGTCACATTTGTCGTCCTCTGTTGCAACACATCCCAGAAAATGTTTGTATTTGCTTGATTTTTGTATCTCCAATTTTTATTGCTTATAAATTTATGACATCAAACATCTAATATTACAAACTAAGAATATTTACTTCCGGAAGTCTTGGTATATCCTGTAGGGAAAATCATGTTTTGTTTTCATTGCCTATATTTGCCAGTTATGGTGCACGTGGCAGCGTCGTTAGAGCATTTGCTTTCTGGTAATGAGATTCTTGAATCTCACCATTTTTGAGGAAAGCGACTTGTCGTTGTTATCGATCTAGAGGAATCAATCTCAGAGTGCGGTACACTTAAGACCATATGAAAACCATACCACAGTTTTGGCACAAGCTTTGTGAATGAAATTGGGTAGACGGAACTCTTTTGGAGTCGTCGATATTTGAACTAGCACACAAGGACCGAGCGTGCTGGTTTTCTACAGAAAAATAAATAAATAACTCGCTTTTTCCCTGAAATTATAACTAAGGTCCGCTCAGCGTAGTTTCAGTATAAACCAGAGGTGGACTCTGTTGGTGTTGAACAACAGCTATTGCAGGCGTCTGCAACAGGGATTAGCTAACTATCAAAGTAGATGGGCATCCTTGGATATGAGTGACTAGCCACACATTTTCTACTTGCAAATTGGAAATCTTCACATATCTAGTAAACAAGGTATTCGATTTCTATCATTCATGCAAAACAAATAATAATTGAATGGATGAAGGATTTAATTTATATTAGAAAACAAACTTTCCTGATTCATTAAGCGTAATTACGCCATGTAGCTGACAACTGATCATACTTGTGGAATTTGATAAAATTTGGTAGAACGATGGAATAATGAAAAACGAATAACCTGACATTATGATAGGCGCTAATCAATCCGTTCCGTCGAGCAGATATTAAATGGAAAGCCATCCTTGAATAATGGATTGTTCCACCCACCGTGTTCGTATAGCGATGAGCGAATAAAAAGCTGCGGACAGAAAATAATTGAAATCTTGACACTTCCATCAAGGATCCACCTTCTTTCACAATTGTAGCTAGTGAGAATTTCTGACAACTTCATGCTCATCTTTGTTCGAACTTTCAAAGATAGCAGTACGTTTATTTCATGTTATGTTCATTTGGATCTTCATTTTAAAAAAATGAATAGTCTAACCTACTCTATCTATCTATCTATCGGCGTTTGGACACCTCAACGAGGCATAATGGTTAGCAAGCTTAACTCGCTAGAGCCTATTACTACTGAGTAGTGAGTTTGATTCTCACTGGGTACTCTATACTTTTGGCTTTGTGCGACATCTAGCGGAGCTAAAAAAACCAACTATCTACCGGCGTTTGTATATTGGTGCGTATTATGGTTTACAAAGCCGTCATGTTATAAGATACAAAGAAATATATATATAGTAATAGTTTTTATTTAATTCTTGTAAGTACGCAAAATTACAGGTCGATTGGCAACGCTACATCAAACAAAATCACTAGATCTAAACACTGATCTTGTTCCTGGGAGAAAAGAAAACAACAGGTTTTCAATGGAACAAAATAGCCCACAAGGATTTGATTTTTGCACCTGAGACCAAATCTTCTCTCTTGGGAAGCGAGTATTGTTTTCTTTTTAACAACAGACTATTAGAAGCTCACGTAATGGGAATTGTGAGATGATCTTTTTCTTTATGAGAAAATAATTGGCATTCCTTAACTGAAGAGTTATCGTGACTGTCGTTTGTAATTTTAAAAATCTTGAAGCTAAATGTGCTGACAAATTTCTAGACGAGTGGCAGTTCAATATAACATGACTTGAATTTTTAGATTAATGTATTAGGTTTACAGCATCCTGTAATACTCCCTGTTCTATAATATCCTTATCGCCTAAACTAAATTTATATCTGGTGCATACACCTTCTGCCATGCCCCATCTTTGTAAGAGTATGGCATATTGTAACTATATCTAGGCTAGACTGTTTAATCCCCCCTTTCCGGGTTGGGCAGAGTCCAAAAGCAATTAGCTTGTCTTCTGATCGATTAGTTATTGTCAACCTTACAACATTTTCTATTGAAAAAAATGGCGTAAGTCTATACCCACTCTGTCTGTTTCTATAGTAAATGTTCATAATATAGTTGTTTCTGTTCAAACATTTGCAGTCAGAATCTGCCGTACGGCACACACAGGGTTCAGTCAGTTAAGTGCCATATGTGATACATGCTTGGGCGATCATGTCTCGAAAGAGACATGAATGACTGGGCAGAAGATCATCTCACAGTAGGTTGCCATTTCTTTCTGCGGTAGACTGGTTACCAGCCAAGGCTAGAGAACCCAATCTGTCCTGTTATTTAACCCATAACTGGAGGGAAGAGACGGATTAATAGCTTTACCAAAGGTGTTTGTGCGTAAGTGAATGCGGGTAATTCAAGTGGACTTCGAAATCAGCTTCCAGATTTCTCGTTCCAAGCCGATATCTACTGCACCACAACGCATATCACTTATCCTTGCTAAAGAGGAAGTTAACCTCAGACAGCTTTTTTCTGGGAGCCGCTATATTTTTTTGAGCAGACTCCCGAGAAGATGCTTCCCTGATCGAAAAAAACTAATCTCTTCAAGTCTAGAGTTAAGTTTATTTTTTTTTAATAATTTCACCCCAAAGAAGGTGGTATCGCCACAAGTGTGCACGAGGTACAGTGCGGTAAAGGCTGGCTATACGCGTTATTAAAGAAAGGATAAAAGATGAACGGGATTCAAAAATATATAAGGTAGCAATTGATACTGCATTTAATTTTTTGGAGATTGTAGCTATCAGGGAAGCAAGTAAACAAAAATGAGTTTAACAGCGAGAAATGCGAGAAAAGAACTATATCAAGTATAAGTGAAAGTTATATTTTACGATTTCCACGGTAAAAGGGTGGAACCTAAATAGTAATTTAGTAGCACGCTTAAATTCACGTGTTATCTATTTTACATATCCTCATAATCAGAGTTTACTTCCTCCTCTTACGTCCATACAACAACTTCACTCAGTAACTCTCTACTTGAGTGCCTCTTGGGTTTTTTATTAGGTGAATATTTAGTAAAAAAAAACAATTGTCGAAAAGTAAATATGGCAATAAAGATGAAAACAATAGTCCGAACAATGGAAATAGTGTAAATAGTTACAGTATCTCATCTCAGAAATATAGAAAGATAAAAAATATTTATTCTTCATTCTGAATTTTTTATGATGGATTCCGTGTATGAGCCTATATTGGTTAGCTGGTCTAACATTTAGGTAGAAAATAGTTCATTTACATCTATGTTCAACAACAGAAAAAGTCAAAGAAAATCGGTGATCAAGAAAAATATGGCATACAAATTAGAGTGTGTCGGAATGCAGTTGATAGATCGGTTTGCTAGCCTCTCCATAATCAAATCTTCTAAGAATGGAACAACAACACAGAGATATTTATTTCTCGAAGAAAAAGTCAGTCATTTTTCTAACGTGCCTATGTTTTTTTTTCTTGATGATGAGGAGTTGATCACATATAATGCCACAATAAAGTCAAATTTCTTTTTCTATCGCTATTCAGTTTTATTCTCTGTATTTTTCGTTGTGTATTTGATTCTTATCGCTTTACTTCTTTCTTTTCATTTACCCTTCTTTTCTGTTTGCTTTCTCTTGATCATCTAGTTAACTCTTTATGCGTTTATTTAACCATTCTTTCCTTAATTTATTCCTTCTTTAGGGTCTTCACCGATATATATATATATATTGTTCAACTTTTACATTAGAACATATAAGAAAATCCTACAAAATTGTACATTTTGTTTGGACGTTGCAAAAAGAATATCTCATCAGGTAATTAAGAAAGATTGTTATCTACCTGATGAGACATTGGTTTTCTAATGTTGATACAATATGTACAGTTTTGAAATAGTTTCTTACATGTTATAATTTAAAAATGAATAATAAATATTTATTGGTCTATTTTTATATTGAGCCCTGCTTTAAGTTAATATTATAATGTTTCAATTCTTTTTACTTATTCTTTTATATATATATATATATATATATATATATATATATATATATATATATTTACTTATTCTTTTATATATATATATATATATATATATATATATATATATATATACGGATGTGCATTGTGGTGCAGTGGATATTGGCTCGAAACCAGAAATCGGGTTCGTTGCATTGATTTACGTGAAAATTCAATTGTCAAAGGTATTAATCCGTCGCTTCTTCCTCCAGATATGGGTTAAATAGCAGGAAAGATTTGGTTCTCTAGCCTTGATTGGCAATCAGTCTAAAGCAGAAAGTAATAACGACATGCCGCGGAAAAATCTTCTGCCCAGTCAGTCATCTCTCCTTAGGGACAGGATTGCCCAAGCGTGTAGCACTTAACTGACTGATATATATATATATATATATATATATATATATATATATATAATAGAATACAATTATATATATAAAAGGAGGTATATATATATATATATATATATATATATACCTCCTTTTTTAATTCAGAAATCTTACTCGCTCTTCTTTTCTTTATGCAGACGAAAATTTGAAAAAAGTCTCTCTTTCCTTTACTTTTTTTGTCCTAACTTGTTCGGCTTATTTTACCTGCACTTCATTGTTTATTATCGAAATGACAAACCAACTTAGCAAAATAAAACCTTAATCGTAGACCTGACAACGAGTGACGTTTCAATAACACTACTGGACATCCAATTAGTTTTTCTACGTATCAATATGACGAATACATTTTTTCTGTCCCGACACTTATTTCTGTTGTTAAATGATTTCAGATACCACAACGTTTGGTCGCGAAGTTAACATATGGAAAAATTGTTCCATGCAGAGGCTGGCATTACTGATAACATAATGGAGAGAAGAAAAACATCAAACAGAAAAGTAGGCATCCCTTAACTTCAACTGACTACATTTTTTAAAATTATTTTAAGAAAAAAATGACATATTCTATAGATTTAAAAAAAAATTGACATTAAGCTGTATGATATACTAAATGTTCAATAATAAATCCGTTTAAAAATTAAAATCAGGTAACTCCACAAGTGATACTGGTACTCTGTAACTCAATACTACTTATCGCATGATCAGATCATCGGCAAGTAAACAAGTCCCTCCACCAGATGTTTCTGTTGAGGATGGTTGTTTAATATTTAACAGAATTAAAACCAATAACTGTAAAAGAGCGAATAAAGCTTCTTGTAGGTGCTAAAGACTATCTAGCAGAATGGAATAGACTGAAATCTATAGCTATGAATGCAGAAAAACACTGCATAAAACAAGATAAGAGCTTCCACCACTAACGTCAATGGTCAGAACGTAGGGTTCTTCGATGCTACATATCCATGACCAAATTGAGCCTTCAAGTTGAAGGGCATGGGCTGTGATTTCACCTACATGGGCTCCACGCTTGTGGAAATACTTTCTCGTTCCATGCTTTCCCGAGAACTTTAATCTGCAAAATTTGTAATGCGCTATCTACCGACCTCCTGATTATTATTTCTTCTTCCCACTCATTATTAATGTTTCTGTTTTTCATGTTTTCACACGATGTAATCTTTGTGTTATAGTGGCTTTACTGTTATTCATTAGAGTAGCATTGATTTATATCGGAATTATCGTGATTGATGTTTAGTTCTTTTTTAGTATGAATAATATAAAATCGTTTCAACGCATTTTCCTTTCATTGATTTCGACTATGTATTTTTTACGCTAAATTTAACAGAGCTTTGACATAAAGACATAAATATAAGATCTATTGTGAGAATCGAACTCACTATTATAGAATTAATTATCCAATATACAATTCTGTTAATGATTACACTACACTGATGATGAAAATTATATAGAATGACATTCCTAGAATGAGCAATCTCACTGCTGAAAGTGTCATGCGATGAGGAGTTTGTATGGTCGAACAATGAATGGCAGCGATTAATTCCATGTCAACCGCCCAAGTATTAGAGATATTTCATTTGACTTTCAGAAAACTTGATGACGTCAACGCTCGTGTGTGACTTTTGGTAAAATAAATGCAGTAACACTTCCAGGTTTACATTGTTATTGAAGAGGCTGTGTCATTGAAGTGGTGCAGGATAGAGGGACTGGGTATGGTGCATCCGCAGGCAATATAGAAGGGATTCAAATTTATCTATACAACAACCATCTAAATGTGAGTGGACTCTAATGATTTGATTGGAACATTCTCAGCATCTGGCACATAAATTTTCTTCATATGCAAACTGTCAATGGATTAAAAGTCACAAATAATAATAATGAGCATAATGTGAAAGTGATAGTTGAATTCATAATTACACGAGGGCATAAAATAGCTATGAAGAGGATTGTAAAAATAATTAGATATTAGTAGAAGAACTGAAACTATTTAGACGAAAGTATTTATAAAATCATCAAGGATGTTTTGGAAAGAGCTAGCGTATCGTCGAAACTTGAGTAAGAACCACTAGATACAAATAATATTGAAATTCAACAGCAATAACAACAACAACAACATCAACAACAACAACAACAACAATAATAAAAATAATAATAATAATAAAAATAATAATAATAATAATTATGTTATGGTTGTAAAGACCAATTGCTGATTAACAAAATGATCCTGGAAAACTGCTACAGTACAAAGAAAAATCTTAGTACAGCCTGGATAGACTATCGAAAGGCATTCGATAGTGTGCCACATGACTGGATTTTAAAGACTTTAAATATATACAAGATATCGCCCGTCATCATCAATTTCAGCAAACAGTGCATGTCTATATGGAAAACAACCCTTTACCTCAATCATATAAATGGAATCTATAAGCCTGGTGAAATAAACATCAAAAGTGGTATATTTCAAGGTGATTCTTTATCTCCCTTACTATTCTGCATATCATTAATAGCACTAACCAGTCAACTTAATAAGACAGAATGTGGTTATAAAATAGGACAAAAGAAAATAAGCCATCTATTTTACATGGATGACTTAAAGTTATATGCTAAGAATGATAATGAGCTGGAAGGTCTTCTGCAAACTGTAAAATGCTTCAGCGAAGACATTGGAATGAAATTTAATTTGAATAAATGTGCTAAAGCTACAGTTTTGCGTGGATCAATACAAGAAACATCTTCAATTAGCCTAGACCCTGCTGTAACAATAAAAGAATTGAAACCAGAAGAAGCTTATAAATCCCTAGGTGTAAATGAGAGTGAAAACATTCACCATAAAAAAATGAAAGAAATAGTGCGTAAAGATTACTATAGAAGGCTACGAATGATATTAAAAACTGAATTTAATTCACAGAATAGAGTTATGGCCATTAATAGCCTTGCAATCCCAGTTGTCCAATATAGTTTCAACATCTTAAACTGGACTCTAAACGACATCAGGCGAATGGATGCTAAAACAAGAAAGCTTCTTTCTAAGCATAAGATGCATCATCCAAAAGCTGATGTAGACCGTCTATACATACCCCGTAAAGAAGGTGGAAGAGGTCTTATTCAGCTGGAATTGTCATACAAGACAACAACTATTGGCTTACTAACATACATAGAAACAACAAAGGATTGGATGATACAATTAGTAAGGCAACATGAAGAAAGAAAGAAAAATATTCAATAATAAAAGAAGGCAGTAAATTCAAACAAGATTTACAGTTAGTAGATTCTGTAGAAAAGCAGAACGGAAGCCAAGAGCCGGCTATTGCGGCAAAGAATATGAAAATGAAAGCCAAAGATAAAGCCCTTGAACAGATGAAACAGCGCTGGCAAGACAAACCTCTGCATGGCCAATATCCAGTACGTGCCAATAAATCCAATGTTGTTAAAGTTAATACTCATCGATGATTACGTGCATCTGGAACTGAAGACTTTATTCTTTCAGCGCAAGACCAAAGTCTTTTCACTACGAACTTTCAGGTAAATATTATATATATCAATGTGGATCCAAAATGCAGGTTCTGTGATAAACACCAAGAAACAATAGACCATCTAATCTCAGGATGTTCTGTCAGTCAGTCAGTTAAGTGCCATACGTGATACACGCTTGGGCGATCATGTCTCAAAAGTGACATGACTGAGTGGGCAGAAGATTATCCCGCAGTAGGTTGCCATTGCTTTCTGTGGTAGACTGGTTACCGACCAAGGCTATAGAACCCAATCTGTCCTGCTATTTAACCCATAACTGGAAGGAAGAGACGGATTAATACCTTTCCCAAGAGTATTTGTGCGTAAATGAATGCAATGAATTCAACTGGAATTCGAACTCAGCTCGCCGGTTTCTTGTTCCGAGCCGATATCCACTGTACCACAAAGCACATCTGTACTTGCCCCAAATAAATATAAAAATCATCACGATAGAGTGGGGTAATATTTACATTCGACAAAGTGCAAACACTATGGAAAATCTGTAAACAAACACTGGTATGAATATCACCTAGCACCAGTTACAGAAATAGAAGATGTCACCATTATATGGGATTACACCATCTACACAGACAGAAAAATTGAATCAAATAGGTCGGACATTATTGTTAAAAACAAGAAAGAAAAAACTTGCCTATTAATTGATATGGCTTGCCCAGCGAATTGTAACATAGGAACCAAAGAATTCGAAAAACTATCAAAATATAAAGACATGGAAATTAAATTGGAAAAAATGTGGAAATTGAAAACAAGAATCGTGCCAGTGATAGTAGGTGAACTTGGAATGATAAAAAAGGTACAAAACAACACATTGAAAGAATCCCTGGAAACCTCAGATGTCGTTTAGAGTCCAGTTTAAGATGTTGAAGCTATATTGGACAACTGGGATTGCAAGGCTATTAATAGCCATAACTCTGTTCTGTGAATTAAATTCAGTTTTTAATATCATTCGTAGCCTTCTATAGTACTCTTTACGCACTATTTCTTTCATTTTTTTATGTTGAATTATTATTATTATTATTATTATTATTATTATTATTATTATTATTACCTTCTTTGATTTCAGTTGTGTACACATTTACGTCCGGGTTCCAAGCAAAGTCGTAAGGTCATAAATAGCGTCATGATATTTTCTTCTAATAAAAAAACAAAAAACAAAACTACCTAAGATCACTGACATTTTACATAAATAAAAGCACTTTGTAACGTGTGAGCTGTAAGTGTGTTTCTTTAAAACTTGTGCTACTAAGAATCACTTCAATCAGTCTTTTGGAACCTTTTCCAACCAATCCGCAGTTTCCAACTATAATTGGTTTTCATGTGCCACATTTTTTACTTTTCCACCTCAAGATTCTTGTATTTTGATAGATTTTTTTACGATCTTCAAAGAAACATTACAATCTGCAGATACTTCACTTTCAATAAGAAAGCACATTGTTATTATGTCATTTTTCATCATATTTCTATTTCTGCTTTGGTCTCACTACCAACCAAGTCTGCGGGGAGACCTAAGGCAGGTCGTGGCGTGTTGTTATGGCACAATTTCATGTTTTTTCTATCTTCCCTATCATCCCTAGCGTTACATAGATAAAGTTTTACTTAGTGTGTGGGCTGTACTTAATAAGACAATTTTTTGTATATCTCTTAAGCTGGGGTTTCTAGGGATTTTTTCAATGTGTTGCTTTGTTCCATTTTTTGTCATTCCAAGTGCACCTACTATTAACTGGCACAACTCTTGTTTTCAGTTTCCACATTTTTTCTAATTCAATTTGCAGGTCTTTATATTTTGACAGTTTTTCAAATTCCTTGGTTGCTGTGTTACAATCCGCTGGACAAGCCATATCAATTAATAGACAACTTTTCTCTTTCTGGTTTTTTAACAATAATGTCTGGCCTGTTTGCTTCAATTTTTCTGTCTGTGTAGATGGTGTAATCCCATATAATGGTGACATCTTCTATTTCTGTAACCGGTGCTTGGTGATGTTCATACTAGTGTTTGTTTACAGATTATTATTATTATTATTTTTATTATTTTAAAAAGTTAAAAACTACTGAATTCGTTTTGTTGTTTATATTATTACACTTGGGCCATAATATATCCCATAACAGATTTTTTTTAAATAATTTAAAATGCAGCTTTATGTATACTGACTACTCGACAGTACTGAATGAAGCAACTAAAAAATGAATGACTACATAGACGGGATGAAGTCAATAATGGGAAGGTAAATAACTCCATAGAGAATTTAATACACCGGCAATATGAAATTACAAACATAGACATATTTGCATAAAAACATTACAAAGTTTGAATAGCAATCACAACAAATATATTTGCACGAAATATGTTAATGTCAGTGCCAACAAAATAGAACAAATATGTTGCAGATATCGTTTGTGTAGAGAATTAAATAAAACTATGAAAAATATAATAAATAAATGTGGGGATTTAGCTGAAAAGGAGTAGAAAATTAGATATGATGAAGTAAGAAAGCTGATTTATATGAAATTATGGAAATGTCTTCAGTGCAACTGTGAGGAAGAATGTCAGGAACACAATCTGAACGATACTCCAGTGAAAAAGAAACAGTAAAAAAAAAAAGAAAATAATGAGACGGCAACAGTTAAACTGATTACGTAATCCGAACCTGGAGAGCAAATATAATTATCCTAAAAACAAACAAAAAAAAAGAAAACATCAGACACATAAGGAAACCCATCAAACAAAACTTTGGTTCAAATGAAAAATTTGAAGGTGACAAAAAAACAAAAAAACAAAAAAAAAAACTGAATAATTGCAAAATATGGAAATAAAAATCATTATTCTTTTTTTTAATCTCGTATTTCTTTCATTTTAATTTGGACGCACCTTATATCGTAACTAATCGGGTCTTCATTCTATGGACGTTCAGAAAGTTATATGTCACTGGCAGTATAGCCCGGCGTTGCTCGGGTGTAATGAAAGCTTTAAAACCAATCCATGGTACTGGAGCTCAGACTTTTTTGACGTTGGCACGAAAGACTAAAAAGCAATAGTTGTTTCCAGTAAAATCAAAACCGTAGACTGAAAGAAAAATGAATGGATGTAAGTCACATTTTGATTTCCTGGTATCGATATCAAATAAGTTATTTTTGTCGTAAACTGAATTTTGAAGGCTAAATAAGTCCTCTGAATAAATAGCATCATGGCTGAGACTAAGAACTACAATTATACCTACTTTGAGCCAAACCAGAAGCAAAAACTAAAATAAAAGGGCAGATAAACAGACACACACGCAAACATCTTGCCTTTTATATATATATATATATATATATATATATATATATATATATATATATATATATATATATTATCGATTTTCTGCACTATTGTAAGAACTGCAACGTTGAAACTTTTTTTTTTCATTTCACCCCAAGAAAGGCATTCCACTGCCACTAATGCGCATGAGGCTACATAGGGGAAGGTAAAGAGGAAGAGTGGTTAGGTGTAGGAAACGTCAGAAGGAAGGTAATACCGAGGATGAGGGTTGGGCAGATGGGAAGAGTGTTTGAAAGAATGGGAGCGAGTTAGTGTGTTAGGAGGTGTCTACTGACCTTACATTTAAACTCTTGAAGATTGTAGCCGTCGGGGAAGCAATCATGTGGAAGGGAATTCCACAGTCGAGTAGTGCGAAAAAGAAACCGTTGGAGTAGAAGTTTCGGTTGCAGTTTATCGGTTTCACTGTAAAAGTGTGGGATATATTTGCTAATCTAGTTTCTCGTGCAAATTCGTATCTAGGTGGCAGCAGTGATCTAAGTTCATTGGAGCAGAAGCCGTGAAAGTATTTATAGATGAGACACAGGGAAGCCACGTCGCGCCGGTGAGAGAGAGACTGCAGGCGGTCTGCCAAGTTGGTATCGATCACATTACACACCCTCCGCTGTACCTTGTCGAGAAGCCCGAGGAGAATAGCAGGAGCACCCGACCAGATATGGCAGCAGTATTCATTGCACGGACGGATGGTAAATTTATATATGTGCAAGATAGATTCAAACTGAATAAAACTTCCGGGCCCTACACAGAGAACCGACTTTCATAGCAACGGATTTAGCAATGGATTCGATATAGTCATTCCATTTGAGGTCCACTGTAAGTGTGAGACCAAGGAGGCGTAGTGTTTTACTCTCTGGGAGGCAAGCCTGGTCCATGCTAATGGGAGGTAGGTGCGATTGTCTATGATGCTTAATTGATAGTAGCTTCGTTTTAGAAGCATTAAAATTTACGAGCCATTTCTTACCCTAGTCCACTACGGATTGGAGGTCCTTTTCCAGCTCGGCTGCAAGGTTAGCTTTGTCGCCTACACCAAATTTTTGGTCAAGGCGAGAGTAAACTGTGGTGTCATCGGCGTACATACCTACTTGGGATCTTATGGAATCAGGGAGGTCATTAATGTATATCAGAAAGAGCGTAGGACCTAGGATAGAGCCTTGAGGGACACCTGTGTTCGTATGGTATTTCTGGGAGGCATGTCCGTTTAATACCACCTTCATTGTGCGGTTAGAGAGGAATGACTGGATTAGTAAAAACAAATGTCCAGTTATACCATAGCTCCGCAGTTTGCATAGAAGGCCAGCATGCCAAACTCTGTCGAACGCTTTAGAGATATCCAAGGCAAAGTTTCGGGCCTCACCATTCCTGTCTAATGCCTGATATATGTACTCGGTGATGGTCGTTAGAATATCTGCAGTAGACCTGGTGAAGCGGATTCCATACTGCTTGTCCGAGAGGAGTCTGTGTGCTGTGAGATGCTGAACCACTTCCGAGTTGATAATGGCTTCGAACACTTTGCCAAAGATCGGAAGAAGGCTGATAGGTCGGTAATTTCCGGGGTCCGAATGTTCTCCAGTGTTTTTAAATATAGGAACTACAGAAGATTTCCAACAGGCAGGAAAGCAGGAAGCAGATAGGCAGAAGTTGTAGAGCTTAGAAAGGATAGAGGATAGTTCGGGGGCACATTTCTTTAAGACTATGATTGGGATTCCGTCCCCTCCACTCTCTTTGTGAGGGTCAAGTTTTGAGATTATCTTATAGACAAGCGAGGGTGTAATATGGACGTCATTCAGTTGAGCCTCAGTTCTAGGTGAGAAGTTGGGTGTAGAAACTCCAGACGAGTCCAGTCTCGAATTATTCGAGATTCTGCGGGCAAAGCATTCAGCCTTGTCCGCTGGGGAGGTGAGGACCTCAAATTTGTTTATTAGTGGGGGTATTGTGGACTTGCTCTTGTTAAGTAATCTTTTACAGAGTCGCCAGTAGTCTTTGGTGCCGAACTTAGAGAATGCTATGCGTTGCTTCATTCTGGCAGCAAATAACATCTTAGTTTCGTTAAGTATCTTTTTACACTTAATACGAGCTGAAGCGAAAAGGCGTCTGTTTTGGTCCGAGGCCTAGCTACAATAGAGTCGGAAGAAATCATTCCGGTGAGCAATGGCGGCCGAGCAAGCGGGCGAGAACCATGGAGACGAATAAGATTTAAGCTGAAATTTCCTGGCAGGGATGAAAGCATCGATGCCAGCCTTAACCCAGGAGGAGACCTCGGATGCACATTCTTCGATGGGAAGACTAAAAACGTTGTTCCATGGGGCGTCACAGAAGAAGTCTCGGAACGAATCCCAGTCTGCTCTTTGGTAGCAGTAGGATATTCTACTTGTCTGGGTTTCTTGGGTTGGGTGGGAGTAGAATGAAATGTTGACGGAAACTACGGTGTGGTCAGAGTTACCAAGTGGGCAGAGTTGTCTGGTAGTGCAGGAGTCTGGGATGGAAGTGAAGCAGAGGTCTAGCAGTGAGTCCCTTCCGTTAGGGTTGTCGGAGAAACGCGTGGGGAAGTCCACCACTTGCGTAAGGGATTGGGTGACTGAAACAGTCATGGTGTGTACACCAGCAGGGTCGGTGAGAGGGTTCTCCAGCCACTTGGTGTGCTGGGCGTTAAAGTCACCAAATACGAATATATGGGCAGAGGGATGGAAAGAAATGGCTTTGTCAATATTATCAGAGATACTGTCAAGTAACGAACAGTCAGGGGAGGAAGGGGAGCGGTAGAGAGCTTAGAAGTGAGAGGCGGAAGCACATGAAAGAATGATCCGGGAATTCAAGGGATGTCGCCGTAGCTAGGGGAAGGTGTTCGCTGACATACACACCAAGCCCATGCATATGAACATTGGAGTTCTTCCTGAAAAGGGGAAGGTAGCCAGGAACGTCAAACTCAGAAGAGGGGATAGAAGGTTTAAGGTTAGTTTCACATAGGGCCAAGATATCAGGTGAGTTAGTGTGAAGGAATGAATAAACTCTGAGGTAGTTAGTGCCGATACCACGTATGTTAGTGTAAGAGATACAGACGGGTTTGGGCGTTTTCAGACTAGCTGGTTTAGCTTTGCTATTCTGAATATCGTTTCTTTTGTCTTGGTCTATGAGTGTATCAAATTTGATTAAAATCGGACCATTCCTTGTATAACCCGATTTTTTCGATTATCGATTTTCGATATTTATCGGGGGTACCTCGACACAAAACCTATCTAAGAATACTCGAAGTCGCTTATAGTACAACTGTGTAAATTTTCAAGAAACTCGGTTCAGCCGTTTCGGAGTCTATAGGTAACGGACACAAACACACACATACACACACAAAGAAACGTTCAATTTATAAATAAGTTTAAATATGTGATACGCAATTGAAAGAGATATGACTGACTGGACAGAAAATTTTCCTGCATTTGATTGCTAATATTTTATGCAGTAGACTGGCTGCCAACTAAGGTTAAAGACCCCAACTGTCCTGTTATTTGACACATAACTGGAGAGAAGAGACAGATAAACAGTTTTTTATCATCAAGTATATTCACGCGTTAGTGAATGCAACGATTTTAACTGGAATTCGAACTCGACTCTCTGATTTCCCGTTCCGAGCCAATAACTACTGCACTACAAAGCACATCCGCGTATGAATGTTATGTATAAATGGGAAATAAAAAGTTAAGTGAGAACCCATTCTTTTAGTTGGGTAATTTCAAAATGAAAATGCTACATTAATTCGTGATCTTCGGTTGCAGAATACCGAATCAAGCAATACAAACTAAATTCTTTTTTTTTCCGAACAACTAACGCTGTTAATGGTTGTATACACGAGTCTTATTAATAGCAAAATTCTTTTCCCCTAGTATAACTTTTGCTTTTTTTTTACTATATTCTAGTGTGTCTTCGTATGTGTTTTCTGTTCATCTATAATTTTCGAGATGCACCTAGATAAAATGGTGCTGTTACAATATGATGTTAAATGAAATCTTTTTTTTATACATATATTCATTTTAGCTAATATAATACATAGTGAGGGAAACTATAAATTCAGCTTCGACCCCTATATACACTATTGCTACTGAAACATTATCCATTGAAGGGGCAACCGCCTGAATTTCTGAAATTTCAAATTGGTGCTTGACTTCTTGAAGAAATATTAAAGGCAGCTGAAAACACGTTAGGCACACATTATTTACATGATTTACAAGGTGACTTTATAATTAATTTAAATCTAAGAATGTAAGAAATACAGAAAATAATCGTGTCGCATTTAACATCTCCAGTAACGGAACATTGAGAGAGAAACGTTCAGGAAATGTTCAGTTCAGAATTTTCTGTAGGTTACCTGGATCGATATACACCTGATGCATGCCAGAGCGTATAACTTTTAAAACGATGTGATAACAACAATAGAGATGAAGACAAATGAATGTAAATTGTGTAAATAATAATAACTGTTCATCCCAGAAATTCAGACAGGAAAGATTGTTGGGAAATTACGCAGAGAAAACAAATTATACGAAAGGGAATGGTTCACATGCTTCTGAGGAAAGAGACAAAAAATTAAAATAAGGAAAAGTGAAACAAGAATCCAACAGACAATGACGTTTTTATCTCCCATTTCCATCATTTTAGATTAAAAATGAACTATTGTTGTCGAGATTAGCTTTCACGAATCGTTATTGATTTTCGTTGTTTAATTTTTTTCCTCAGATCCGATGCAGGCTTATGTGACATTCGTCCAGAATTATCAGTAATTTTATCGCAGACGTTATGAGAACTATGTCCTCTCTCACAGTCCAAAAGGCTTATGGTCATATTACGTCAAAACACCGGTTCCCTTGCGATCTTCGAATTTAAGCAACGTCAAGCTTGGTCATTACCTAGATGAGTAACCTCTTGGGAATACCAAGAAGTGTAAGTTTTGAAATGCGGTAGGAGTGTAATAGATAACTGCTCGGAATTAAAAATTGGTTCGAATTCCCGTTGGGTTTGTTATATTCATTTATGCGCAAATAATCTTGGGAAAGGCATGAATTCATCTGCCCTTCTCTCAGTTATGTGTTAATTAAAAGCACTTGTGCCAGTAAATAATTATCTTTAAAAGATTCTGAAAATCAAAAATTATTTCTGGCTCTAAATAACTTGCAAAAGGCGTCTTCCAAACGTTCTATTTCTAATTTCCTTAGTTTTACGACTACTTCATGAATTAAAACTTTTTTGTAATAACAAGTAGGACTCAAAGGAATCCCTTACTACAACTTTTTAGACATTATTAATATTATTTTTAATATATAAATGCATCCTTGTAACAATAGATAGACTTTTAATTCATACTTAACGTTCATTTGGGTTGGTGCTGTTTGTAGCAAGATAATATTTCCCTTATTTTAGTTTTCAAATTCTATTTCTGCAAATGCTTGGATAGTCCTCCCAGAGATTTTTTCATGGTTCTTATATATATTTTACTATCTATTGGTTTATAGTAGAGGCATTGTAGGGAATAGAATAATTTCCGCATATAGATCGCAAAAAGAACATTTGAGATCAATAGCATTTTAGTAAACGTTTCCTTAATATTTATGGGTGAATAAGTTACCTTTTTTAATCAAGTTCACCACAAGCAAGGCATTAGAACTACAGAGACACAAGAGGTGTGGGAAGATTAGAAAACAGAAACACCAGTATGGTGCTAGTCCAGAAAAAGAAGTCAGGTGAACAGTAGACAGCGACTGACATTGAATTAAAAAAAAATGCGGCCTGCATAAATCCTTTCGTTTATTTGACTCCCAGCTACTTTTGGTCTACAAAGGGTGTATTTCTTAAAAAATTTTCTGGTTGTTTAAATCTTTGTTTATTTTCAAGCTGCATAACGTTTCTTAACTTTTCTATTTATATATTCATCATTTTCCAATTTTATATTCAGCTTTTTTACACATATTTTCCTTTTGAGTGGATTTTTAAAAATATAATTTTTATTGTAAACTAAATTTAAAATCCTGTTTCCAATGATCTCAATATTGGTTATATCTAATAATAGTTGATTTTCATGTCTCTTCAAGTTGTATAGTTCTGCTGATATCATTTTTTTCATCATACATACATAAGATTAACATCCGTTCGCCAATGCTTCTATTTGTGGTAATTTAATATTTTCCTAAATTGGTGCCTGAATTTCTGATTTCACTCAAATTGTGATTATTTATTTTAAGTCTATCAAATAAGTTCTGGCTATTTTTTTTTCATTTTTTATAATCATTTCATCCCAAGCAAAGCAGGACTGCCACTGGTGCACACGGAGTTACAGAGAAATAAAAACAGGTTACAAAGTATACCGAAGAAAAAATGGAATATAGAGAGGTGGATGGAATTTAGGAAGGTAAATGATGGCAATTGACGTTACATTTGTAGATTTTAGCTGTTAGGAAAACAAGTATGCGGAAGGGAGTTCCACAGACGGTATTTATGAGAAAAGAAAATGATCGAGTAGAAGTAGTTGTTACTTTTGACTATTTTGGAGTAAAATAGTGTGACCGTGATGCTAATTTAGTAGTGCGAGTAAATTCATGTCGTCGAGGAATGCAGCTGTGAAGAGTATTTGTAGAAAAGACAGGGAGAAGCCACATCCTGTCGGTGAGACAGTGACTGAAATCGAAATGCAAAATCAGGACCGATTACGTTGCAGATCCACCTTTGGATTTTGTTGAGAAACCTCAAGATTAATAACAGTAATACCCGACCACATATGGCTACAGTATTCAATGCACGGACGATTGATAGATTTATAAACGTGCAAGATTGATTCTGACGAAGAAAAAAAATGCCCCGACAGAGTGACCTAACCTTTCTAGCTGTAGATGCAGCTAGAGATTCGACGTAGTCTTTACACTTGAGATCTGTTCAGAGAGTGAGGCCAAGGAGGCACAGTGTGTTGCTTTTTTAAGAGACTAGCGGCATTCATACTGATAGAAGATAGGAAAATTTTTCTATAGTGATTAAAGGATACCAGCTGTTTTCAATAATGTGCGCGCACTTCTAAAATACTCTTTTTGAAAACTTGTTCGTTCATACTTACACGCTGGATTCCATTTCCTTCATTGATCTCTAACTAACGCTACACTTTATTCATTATTCCTACATACAACTCTATAGTTTCACCACTTAACAACCAGCTTCTTTTGAATATAGCTGCTTCACATTTATCCAATCAAAACTTCATCCCTATATCGTCGTTACTAAAGCTTTTAGCAGAGAAAATCCTTTCAGTTCGTCACAATTCTTAGCGTATTATTTAAAGTTGTCTACGTAAATGAGATGGCAGATGATATTATCACTCGTTTTGTATGAAAATTTAGTTTTGTTCACTTCATTGGATAATGGAACCAGTCGATAGAAGACAAAAAGAAGGAAAAGAGAATCCTGTTGGAATATATCCCTATAGATATGGATGGTTTTTTTTATGTTAGAATACCATTTGAATAAACGAGCAAAAAGTTTAACTTCCATAATAGATAATGAAATTTTATGTCACAATAATTGATTAATACTTGAGAAATGTTTTTTGTTTTTTACCAGCTTCTGGTTGACTGCGATATCATGTTGATATACAGTGACCGCTAAATATTAGGTGCTGTAAGCTTGGATGCGCTGTTGGTATACAAAATTACGGCTCGGAATTTGACATCTGGGAGTCGATGTCCAATTCCACTCGTGTTCATTATATTCACTTAATTGAATATACCCTTGAGAAAGACATGAATCCACAACTCCTATGGGTTAATTATTAGGACTTGTATCAATAAATAATTATTATCTCCAAAATTTTCTTACAATATGAAATAATTTCTGACTTAAGTAACCTGCAAAATGCCGATACGCCGTAAAAAAAGAAAACAAATCAATCATCCTCTCCCTCTTCTTGCTACATTGATTTGTTATTTGATGTTGTTAATTTTCAAGATTTTTACCTGAGACCGAGTATAAATGAAAGTTTTTCTCAAGTTGTTACTAGGTTTAATGGATTGAAATAGTTTCTTTAATATCTGTTGTTTTTTTCTGATTTTTTAACCTTCTGCAGGTTATTTAAAGCCAGAAAATATTTTTGACTGTAAAAGTTATTGGTAATAGAGGTTATCTTATTTCAATAAAATTTCTGTATACGTAATATTTTCAGCAAGACATTTTTGTAAAGTTACTTTGTCACTTGATTTCCTACTATATACATAGCTAAATATTGCTAATAACGTGAGTAACGTTTAAATAACTGTAATGTCTATATTAATTCTTATAATAACTAAGCAAAATTCTTATTATTTTTCACTTGCTTAAACAATTAAAAAAATTCTCAAGAAAATTTAAATAAAACAGATGATTTTGAATTATTTAAGTAATTCCGTAATTTCTTCCGCTCTATTCTACTACATTGTATTAATGGGAATTTCAGACGATAACAGTGGATACTTTGAGCGCTGTGGGAGATATGAGCACGTACATTGGGACTAATCATTTTGATTCCCTTCGTATTTCATGAATAAAATGAAGTTCTATTCTTCGAACAGCTGTTTTATGAGAGCCACTACTTTGTGGAACAGACTCCAGAGAGTATTCTTCCTCGATTACTGTAATCTTAAGCGCTTCAAGTCTTGGGTCAACCTTTATCTTTCAAACATTTTCTCAGGATCCGCTATTCTTATCGGCATTCTAATGTTCATACAACAACCTCATTTAGTAACGCTTTACTATGGCTCTTTAGTCCTGTATTACGGAAATAATAATTTAACCCTGGACACTAACCATCATTTATATATCAATTTATATAATATTCTATTTGAAAATATCAAAAAAATATCAAATATAAATCTTTATTTGAAATATTTTACATGCAAGCAGTTCAAACTTTGTACTTTGAGTTAACATTAAAAGGAACTGACAAACATTATTTAGGTAAGAAAATCAGGTACTGAAAATTGTAATTAAATTGTAATTAAAATGGCGTCATTTGTGCAGGGTACTATGTACTCACGGTTATTGTACTCGGGTTAAAAAAAGCATCAGCCAAGATAGATAACTCACATCAGTTACACAATGCAGCAATATTGGATAAACATTCTGGTCTCAGTATTTAGGAATAAGATATTCCAATTTTATTTAGTAATAAATTAAACATATTTATATTATTTAGGAATAGAATAAAATATTATTTCAATGACATGGAAAAGTTATAAGCTGTTATGAAGGTATATATCCTTGATTTCTGGGTGGAGAGCTTCCAAGACCACCATGGTGAACGATCCTTCCGATAGAATCATCTAACTTTCAAGTTGGAAAACATCGACTCTAGTTTGATCTGGAAATGAATAGGTTATCGGAACCCATTTCGAGTTCTACTTAACCAACATACGCCACAGGAACTCATTCTCTGATCTACTTACCGAAAAATACGATACAGATGGTTGATTATTACTTCAGCTTACCCAAAACACATTACAAGAGCAAATTCTGAGCTCTACTTATCCAACATGCTAGAGATGAATGATTAACTCTCTGACTTTCAAAACAGATATCTGAAGGGAACAGGTGAGGTGTTCGGTTGCGAAGCCACCTATCGACCATAGCCAGTCATCGGACAGTTAATAATAATGATGAACTTAGAAACTCACATCTATACTGCATATTGAAGAACTTCACGAAATAATATATATAGTTTAAATATTCAGTCCAATTTGCCTTTTTCATTTACACCATTTTTATTGTTCGATTATATATCACTCTGACGATAATAAAACAGTTTCAAACTGCGAGTAAATGTTGATCGTGTAAAATAAATTGCAACCTGAAAGTCTGGCATTAGTTTTCTTTATCACCATTGTACATACATGCATTGTTCATATGAAGATATACTTTTATAAATAGGCGAATAGGCTTCATCTTCCATTAAGGATGCATTAAGCAGATTCCAAGTACATAAATTAGTCTTCTAGATCAATGTATTTACACTATTTATATTTGATCTATTGCTCTAATCTTTGTTGTTATCACAACGTTTTGGCAGTTTTCCCTTCCGGCTTTTTAGGTCTATATCGATCAGGGTACCCTATAGGAAACTCCAAACTGAAGCATTTATTTAATTGCTGGGTAGACTGTCCTAGTTTCAATGCCAATGTCGAAAGATATCTTCTAGATTATATTTTTACTTATAAGTGCGCAACACTAAACATAAGATTTGGTTTGGTTTGTTTAATTTCATATCAACTCCTAATGGGTCATTTATTTCCTTGTGAGATTTCTTAATAAAATACCTTTTTTATAGCAAACATTTTCAGCGACAGATTTTAATAGTAACAAAAATTCCAGCAATTGATTTTAATAATAAAAAAATACTACTAATATTTATTGCTCGAAATTTTTGCTATAAAAAATATATATAATTATTCTTTCCTAGTGTTTTGACCCCAATTTGAGATTTTAGTATTTTCCCATAGCTGGTACCCAAATAAATGCTACCACCTAGATTCAGGGTGGTCCTTGCAACACCAGCAATTAAGAGGTCGTTCCATATTACTAAGAATCTTTCGATTAGAGGCATTATTACTGGATGTATTTTATTTTCATATCCAGTACGTCTAAAAATAAGAACTAAACAACATAAATATATAATAATGTAAATTATTGCAGAGTAGGACTCCGCATACTTCCTGCTCATGCCTACTACTGTAACAATGGACTGCTCCTACTTATAAGCATAGCAAGTACACACATTAGAATAGGATTTGAGTCGTATTTTATTTATTTAAATTATTCTGTTCTATATTTAAGTAATTAGTAAAGCTCTTTTTTTTTACTTCTACCTCCATTCCGACGATAGTCTCTCTAGTTATTCAGTCAGTTAAGTGCCATACGTAATACTCGCTTCGGTGACCATGTCTCGAAAGAAGCATCATTGATTGGGCAAAAGATTTTCCCGCAGTAGTTTGCCATTACTTTCTGATGATGACTGGTTGCTAAGATAATAGAACCCAATCTGTCCTATTTGAACCATAGCTATTTAATCCATAGCCCTATCAATCAATCTTCCTAATTCTCGGCTATTTGGAACGAAAACAACATAAATAACTCCTCATCCCAGAAATTCAGAGAAAAATTATAGATCAATTTACTTTCAATTTTATGGCAAAGTACATGTAATTATGCACGTACTATCACGATAACAAATACATGTAAATCAACAGACATGTATATTTAAATTAGCGGTTTTTTCCTCTTTTCAGCACAGATCTATTGAATAAATAATACGTAAACACGTTAACAAAACATTAAATCAGGTGATTATAAAATTAATTACATTAAATATTGGATTAATTGTAGATTAGTTTCTTTTGATAACCGATTTTTTAAAACATCAATGTTATTTTCTTACAGTTTTTTATTGTATAACTAGCAGTAGCGGAAATCGCAATGGCATTGAAAGAGTTTGGTGTGAGTCTGTGACATGCAGACCATAACTTCCTTCGTCTCTTGTGGTCTGCTTGAAGTAAATGTGAAAGCGTTCGATTATTAATCGATGGAGTTATGCCCCTGAATCAATTTGTCTCCTTTTCAAGCTAGGACCGGACGCACGGAAAGTGACGGTTTGTAAATAACACATGTCTGCGCACTGTCACCAAGCGATAATGACTAGCAAATTAGTCAGACTCACCATTACTACAGAGTACACAAAAGACCCCGCACTCTACCAAAAATATTGTAAAATAGAGATGTGTTTGACTCACTGTATTTATTTGACGTATACAGCGAGACGATTGTCAAAAAACGAGAAAATTCACGACGATTTATTATGTGTGGATATAGCCTTAGCCGCAGACGCTTCGTAAGTGATATTGTGGTGATAGCAGATTCAGAAAGAAAAACAAAGGAATCGTTAAACGAGTAGTCTATGAAAGTGATAAGAAAGGACTAACTATTAATCGTAAGTTAGAATACATGTTTGTTAGCAAAAGAGACAACACAAGTTGTGGGTGATATGTCGGGGACATTAAAATCAAGGAAACATAACCATCTGGGTAATATAACAACTGACAACAGAAAGTGTGACACAAAGCCGAAGATGCAGAGGGTTAACGAAAGTTGCCTTTCAGAAACTAAGCAAAGTATTAAAGAACTACTGAATATAAAGTATTTTATATAACGATGAAAGTTGAATAATTAAAATATGAAGAAGAGATCTGAAGTGAGAGAGATCGGGTTCTATTGAAAAATGCTGAGAAAGACAAGGGCAGAACATATGATAAACAGGGAAGTTTTAATGAAAACTGTAAAAAATTGCTAATCTCAGTCAGTTAGACATAGCTGGGATTTAGGGAACACACCGTAAGTAAAGAAGGGTTGGATAACGTAACATTCACAGAGAATATTTGCTTAACATGTTTGGAAAATTGATGGTAAGACAAGTACAAAAAAACAAAATGAAGGAAGAGGTAAACGGAAAGAGTTACTGAAACCAGCAAAGAAGAAAGCGGTGATAATTAGAATTCTCAAAGAACGTGCAATATAAAAAAAAGAAGTTAATAAACATCAACAAGTTACGCCATAAACTGAAGCAAATATAGTATAGTGTAGTGTTATACATGAATAGAATTTGCTCTTAATTTCAAAACAATGGATTCAGGTGGGAGGCTGAACTGACATTATTCTAGGCCGCAGTGTACATGATGACAAAAACCCCAAGGCTTCATCTGGTGTTACAAGCATCAGAAAGAATTATAATACACGTGTAATATAACACTCTGGCCCCACCCGAGGAAGTGATGCAAGCGATGGTGTTTCCCGTCGGTGAAGGAGGCGGCGAAGCGACAAGACAGGTGTTTGTGAAATACATCCTGTCAAGGCCGGAGCGGATGTCATTTTGACCTTATTTCCGACAGCGGCGGAAATGGCTACAGAGGCAAACAGATCAGGTGTCTCTTAGAATTACGTGGGCGTTGCGTGGGCGAGGCAAAACCGGAAGGTAAGTCCCGGTTCTAGAGACTATAAAAAGACCTCGACACACGGATTCGCCAGCAGAGAACGACCAGTGGAAGCAGAGGGACACCACAGGCAAAAACTACACTCCCGTCAACCCATGTGCCTCTCACCCTTCCGTTCTCTATTCCACACGGTCCGTCGTTATTAATAAAAATATAACCTTATATTTTTATATATGCGTGTTTGTTGTTTTGTCGTCATACGGCGATATATAACTTACGCAAATTGGTGCCCAGTGACTTGCTGTTTTGAGACAACAACAACAACAAAACAGATAGATACGAGCTTGGTTACCACGGCGACAATTGAAATCCGACGGAATTAAAAACAACTAGATAGAGGAAGAAAAAGAAAAAAGAAGACGAAAATAGAAAGCAGCCGGACGACCATAGACGACAGGTAGGTGACTTTTGATTCGATCTTGTGTGTGTTCTGCTCTAATTAAAAAAAAAAAAAAAAAATGGAACAGCATACTTTTGCCGATTTTGTTCAAGGTCTGACCCTAGAATTGAGAAATGTGGCTTGTTCGGTGTCGAACACTTTAAGGGGAGAATCTTTTTTAAAAAATATACAGCAATTAGCATGCAAAGAAGATGGTGGTTGTAGTGCTTGGTTGGAGGATATGGAGAGGTATTTTCGAGTTGTGCGCGTGGCAGAAGAAGACAAGTGTCAGGCAGCTCTTCTCACAACAAGGGGAGCTGTTGGACACTATGTATATAGACTAATTTCTAGTAACCCACATCTCACATGGAAGGAGTTAAAAACTTCTTTAAAGGAATATTACGGATTGGTTTTAAACCCCGACGCACGGTTAGTCGAATTAGTGAACATTAAGCAGGGTAGAACGGAGGGGGTGCAGGACTACATGCAGAGAGTAGTACGCCTAGCGGAGGGCGCATATGTTGGGGTTGACGGGAGGAATGAAGTTGTGACAAAACAAGTTCTAGGATTTTTCATAAAAGATCTAAGGGATCGGGAAATAAAAATGGCAGTTATGAAGGATGAGCCACAAACACTAGAGGCTGCCTATCAGAAAGCGTTATCTGAGTTGAGATGGAAAATTAGACTCGATGCAAACTCTGAATACGAAGAGGAGCCTATGGAAATTTGCCACACTCGGAGACGGGTACCGATAGAAGCCGTAAGCCCCGCTGAATCTAATACTAATAATAATAGGAATAAGAACAATAGAAAAGTTGGTAATAGGGGAACTAAATACAAGACTCGTGAGCGAGAGAGGAACGGGAGCGTTGTTAGGTGTTGGAATTGTGGGAAAGAAGGCCACATAGCGAAATTTTGTAGACGCGCCCCGGGAAACGGCAGAGGTCCGTTCGTGCGACGCCCAACGAACGGAACAAGACGGTACCAACGCACATAGTTGGTAATATGGGCGCGCCAAATTCCATCTTTATTAGAATAGAACGTAGACCTTATAGGGCATTGGTAGATACGGGAGCAGAGGTATCGGTTATAAGCTGTAGGGTATTTAAAAAATTGCGACTGCAAAAGAGGGACATTAAACTTCGAACTGCGAATGGATCCCCGTTATACGTTGAAGGCCTTTGTCGTCTACAGGTCCAGATAGGAAGTAAGTCCATACCCCATGATTTTTTAGTCGTGAAAAATCTCAATAGAAACGTTATACTTGGCCGAGATTGGCTGATGCAGAACGGGGTGAGAATGTATTTCGATTTGGGGGCATTGAAGATTGGTGAAGAATACGTGGCATTAGAGGAGGATGTTCATATTTCCTCTATTGTTAGGTTAGCTCAAAAAGTAACATTAAGACCTCAACACCTGCATGCTTGTCTGGGATTAACCAGGCTGAGAAATGGACGTGGCAAAGAATATGAAATCGAACAGCTGAGTAGTGGATATGTTAGCAACTTATGTGGTATATCAGTAGCCAACGCAGTTGTAAAAATGCCAAAGTCTCGTAAGTTTCAGTTGCTGATAATGAATAACACTAACCAGACAATCACTTTGAGACGGGGGTGTCCGCTGGCTAAATTGGAAAGGGCAGGTAATATTACTGAAATTACTATGCCCGATAAACAAAATAATAAAAGTCCTGATGTAGATTTGGAACAGGTACATGTACCGGAGGAATTCAAGCCTGAAATTAACAAATTGCTAAAAAGAAATAGGGACATGTTCGTTAGTGACGACAAAAACCTGGGCAGAACCGATACTGTGGAGATGCGTATCGATACTGGAACGCATGGGCCCATAAGAAAACGCCCATATCGCACACCCCTCAAACAAAGAAAGACAATGGATTCAGCAATCGACGAAATGATGCAGGCAGGTGTAATTGAGAGATCCAATAGCCCGTGGGCTTTTCCAGTAGTTTTAGTAGAGAAGAAAGACGGTGGTAAGAGATTTTGTGTAGACTTTAGAGCACTTAATAAGATTACAAAGAAATATGCTCGACCTCTTCCTGTCATCGATGATATACTGGCATCACTTGGTTCGGCAAGGTACTTTTCGAAGCTTGATTTAAAATCAGGGTACTGGCAAGTTAAGCTTCATGATGATGACAAAGAAAAAAGTGCATTCACCTGCCACAAGGGTCTGTTTCATTTTAATGTTATGCCATTTGGACTTGCAAACGCACCCGGCATTTCCAGGAATTAATGTCAGTTGTTTTACAGGGACAGGAAGATTTTGCTCTGGCATATTTAGATGATATTCTGATATTTTCAAATACGGTGGAAGATCATTTAAAACATATAGACACAGTCTTGAGTAGTCTACGTAAGCACAACCTTAAACTGAAGCCAGCTAAGTGTGAGTTCTTTAAGAAAGAGACCCAATACCTGGGGTTCAAGATAAGTGAAGAGGGAATACAACCAGACCTCAATAAAGTCAAGGCTATAAAGTCAGTTTCTACTCCAACCACTGTTAGGCAAGTAAGAGCTTTTATTGGGATGACCTCATACTATCGCCGCATCCGATCAATCGATTGGCGCATGCCTATCCCAGGTGGTGTACGATAAGGAAAATAGGAAGGATGTAGAAAAACCAATTTATTTATTGTCCCATAAATTAAGTGACACACAAACGAGGTGGTCAACTATAGAGAAAGAGGCTTATGCCATACACTATGCTCTTCAAAAACTGAATCACTACCTGCATGGCGCAACATTCACAATATACACTGATCATAGGCCCCTGGAGCACTTACTTAACTCGCCCATACAAAATAAGAAGATACAGACTTGGGCTCTGAGCATGTCTGGCTACAATTGCAGCATACAGTATCTTAAGGGTAAGGATAATGTTTGCGCGGATCTCTTATCACGCGCTGTTGATGTGAACGAAGACCATATTGCTTCTCCAGTAGAGATAGATGATAGAAATTACTTGGTTAGTGTTATAAACTCCAACCTAATGGAGCCGGAAGAATTAGCAGCCCATAAAAATGTCGGAAATTCATCAGAGGCACCCGAACGGCCCACATTGAAAGGAATAGACATAATCAGGGAGCAAGAACCAGACAAAAACATCTTAGACCTGAAGATTAGATTACGAAATGGTAGGGCTACCAAAGCAGAACAGAAGAGATATATAGTAATGGATGAGGTGGTGTACTATTTGTCTCAACCTGATGATGAACCCCTCATCAGGCTGTATGTACCATCTCACCTTAGAAAAATGGTGCTAGTTCAATACCATGATGACAGTGGCCATATGGGGGTGGATAAGACATTCCACTCAATAAAACAAAAGTATTTCTGGCCTTGTTTACTTAGAGAAATAAATGATTTCGTAGGTAAATGTATCCCGTGTCAGACAAGAAACCTAAAGAGGCAGCAACCCCACATACAGGAATGTGACTTCCCTCCTTTTCCTTTCGCAAAGGTTGCTTTAGAATCCAGTGATTCGGATGACGAATCCGGAGCGGAACAGACCGACTTTCCAGTGCACAAATATCGACACCAACGTGTGGAATCAGACGATGAGTCTGATGTTCCATTAATGGAGCGTCGCATCATGACGCGACGTAAAATGGCGAATAAAAACGTGTCAACTATTGATAGTGATGATAGAATCGGTGGTATAAATAATGTTTCATCCACGTTCGAGGATGATTGCTCAAAGTGCGAAACGTCTGGATCTACTCATGTAGATCAGGGTTTTTCTAGGGAATCACCTAGCAGCGAAGATGTCCAAATGAGGCAAACGTCTGTTGGGGCAAAAAGCACGGATAGACCTGCAGATTCCACAGTTGATCGGAACAAAAAGAAAGAACAACTGAAAAGTCTTGTAGACTTATTGGCTGATATGCTATAGGATTGGGAAAGAAAGCAGTGGGAGGATTAACGATAGTTTAAGTGAAATAGTTAGGTCACCTTCCTTATAGCAAAACATGCGGAAGATACAAACTAAGGAATTACGAGTCACGGGTCCATTTTTTTTAGACTAAATTAAGATAGATGAAACCTCTAATCCTCCACAAGTAAATTGCATGCGGATTAACGTTGGAATCAGGGTAATTTTCTTCGTTTTCTATTGAACATTTCTCGGTCAGACTATGAATGATATGTACTGCAGATAATGGCAGTTTTTCTGTGTTCAAACATAGTATGTTTGAAATTAAATTAAATTAAATGAAGTTACATGTGTAACAATAAACTCGAGCGGAAACACGCATGGTGTTGGTCAAAGGTCATTTACTCGATGTCAGTTTAGAAACTGGGGCGCGGTTACCGCCTATGATCATATGGTCGTGCATCGAGGCGTCTACGCGTATGGACAGAGTCGAGAAAGGAAACGAACATTGAAAGTTACAGAAACTTAAAAAAAAAAAAAAGAACAATGAAACATCGAGCTGGGAGAACATTATCCTCTGTATAAGTCCCAAGTAATTCTATCATCACTTTTGTGGCAGTCTCACTCATTTTGACTTCCAACACTGCGTCATGAAGCATACGCAAGAGATTCCGTGTTTTGTACAGGAAAATTCCACAATGGACACGAACATTGTTGGGTTGCCGATGTAGGCTCCCCCATATATTTTTTTTGTTTTGTTTGTTTCGGCGTGCACATGTTTTGTACAATTGTCGGGCTTGTGTGGCATGGGGGGGTGTTGCGCTTAAAATGTTCTTAGGTGAACATTTTGGAAAATGGGAGGGCGAGGAGTGTAATATAACAATCTGGCCCCACCCGAGGAAGTGATGCAAGCGATGGTGTTTCCCGTCGGTGAAGGGGGCGGCGAAGCGACAAGACAGGTGTTTGTGAAATACATCCTGTCAAGGCCGGAGCGGATGTCATTTTGACCTTATTTCCGACAGCGGCGGAAATGGCTACAGAGGCAAACAGATCAGGTGTCTCTTAGAATTACGTGTGCGTTGCGTGGGCGAGGCAAAACCGGAAGGTAAGTCCCGGTTCTAGAGACTATAAAAAGACCTCGACACACGGATTCGCCAGCAGAGAACGACCAGTGGAAGCAGAGGGACACCACAGGCAAAAACTACACTCCCGTCAACCCATGTGCCTCTCACCCTTCCGTTCTCTATTCCACACGGTCCGTCGTTATTAATAAAAATATAACCTTATATTTTTATATATGCGTGTTTGTTGTTTCGTCGTCATACAGCGATATATAACACACGTAGCTATATAACTACCGACTTTAATGGGGGGGGGTCTGTGAAAGTCTTTCAGACACTGCAGACGAACGTATAAGGTCCGCGTCAGGATGATGCATCCAAGTGAACCGCAGCAAACATTACCTAAGAGTAATTGACGAATATTTGAGTAAAGATGTATATTAGATACGAAATACACTAGTATTATGAATCTAATCGGCACAATGACTTCATTACAACAGGAAGATATGTTTGCTTCAATAAAAGGTACATCTTTGGTTTAAAAATCGGCATCTGAAAGAGAAACTATTATCTGAGAAAGAACGTTGATCACTGGCACATTTAGCCACATTTTAAGACAAAGCTAGACGAGGCTTGATTCTCTCAAAAAGGTAACACATGAGATATTTTTAAGGATACATTAATTAATTATATTTTAAATCTTCAATTTGCAATAGACAATATACTTATAATTACACGTCAATTAAAATAAATTAGATTGTATTATCAGTCCTACTCTGCGATTGAGCACCTTGACGTGTTGGAATGGCTATGACCCAGAATGCTATGCTGGCTCCGGTTTATCTTCGACAGATCAATGAGTAGGAGACGAGCAAAATCTTATTTCCTTAGAGGACTAAACTTCAGTGAGAAAGAACTGGATAGGGTAACAGTTGTCTAGTTGGTGGAAATATTAATTCATGGTATTCAGGTTTATTCGAAATAAAGCGAAAGAAAGGTTGGAAATTACCTGAGATAAAAAATGTAGGTCATGTAATTTAAAAAAAATAATTTTACAGCAAGCAAGGCAATAATGCCCATAAGATGCAAGGAGTTACTGAAAGGCAAGGGATCTAAGTAAATCATTGTTAAATAGATGGGACATTAAAAGACCTTGACTTAAAAAGACGCGTGATGACCACTGAAATTGTGTTTAAATTTTTGAAGATCAAGTTTGAAAGGAAAGCAAGAAGCCAAAGATGAGTTCCACAAGCACAAAGTGCTAGCATAGAACTTGTTAGCATAGACATTATGGTTAACTCAATCCACTCTAACTGCAAAATGATGAGACCTTTCTGTTAATCTAGTTTAAATACATTTACTTCAAATTGGGTTGTGTGGTGCAGTGGATATCCTCGCCGAGTACAAATTCCAGTTAAATTCGTTGCATTCGCGCAAATACTTAAAATTAATGGTATTAATCCGTCTGTTCTCTTTCCAGCTATAGGTTAAATAGCAAGACATATTAGATTCTATAGTCTTGGTTAGCAACCAGTGTAAAGCAGGATGTAATGGCAACCTACTGTGGGAAAATTTTCTCCCCAGTCAGTGATGTCCCTTTTGAGACATAATCCCCCAAACGTGTCACGCATGGCACTTAACTCACTGATATTTTAAAAATAATATTATTCAACCAACATTTAATCGAGGCTGTCAGCAACATGCAAAACTGAAATCAAATAAAAAGAAAATAGTTACCTGGTGTGACTTAAACAGCTTCTTAGTCCTTTCTTTAATATGAATGCGCGGCTTATAATTGAAAAAAAATACGCTATTGTTATTGACAGTTTCGTACAATTCTTATTAAAAACATTTAAAAGATGACGCTGTTTGTAAAACTGTAAACAGTTTGATCTTTCAAAGCATTGTGACAAACAAACGTAAAACAATTTTCTCGATTTGAAATGTGTTGATGTGTCTTTTATATACGAAAAGGAAAAAAATGTGCAGCTTCCTTTCAGAAGCAAACTGATAACGCACATTATTTTCTCCATTTTATTCACACCATTTTATCAGAATGAAATTCAGCTGTGGCAGGGCATAAATTTGCCGATTTTAAGCTCATAATGTAAATTATTTTCTCACACTCCAATATTAAGTACATTATACAAGGAAAATTTCACATTAAAGTTTAGTTAATACCTGTCTCAAGCAACATACTTAATGATTCATATAGACAGATCATTAGGTGTATACGCTGAAAAATATCTAACTTTTCAATATCTAAAATAAATAATCAAAAAATAATTAGCGTAGTTATTTTAACAATAAAAAGAGTTTTATCGATGAAATGGGTGTCTCCCACACATATCTATCTATCTATCTATCTATCTATCTATCTATCTATCTATCTATCTATCTATCTATCTATCGCCATCCGCAGACAAATCTGTTTCGCTGTATCACATATATATATATAGTTTACTTAAAGTGTTTGTTTATTTTTGTTATTCTTATTAATATTACTTGCGTTCTGTATGATATATTAAGTGTCTATAATGGTATTTGCGTTGCTACATGTGTTTCGAGTCTAAAGTTGACACTCTTCAGGCGAATAAACTTGTGATTTTAAATCGAGATCTGTTTGGTTTTCTGATTGCCAAGATATCGTGTATATACAAATAAATGGTGAGCCGGTAGGAAAGTTCATATGTCTCATGTGTGCATGTTTTTATTTTATTTTCACACTCGCATGTTAAATCTCTTCGTCACCTTTCGTTGGCTATAAAACATTTTTTTAAAACTGATTGAGAAATTTTGTCATTATACTTCAAAATTGTTTTCAGCTATTTTGATTCAATTCTACTCTACGGGTCACCTAGTTCTTTTTGTTGTTTTCGTAATACTGTTTTTTGCAATAGTTCGCAATTTTTTTTATTGAGTTTGAATTTAGTGTGTTTCTGTGTTTTTCATGTTATTTTGTTAATGGAGGGCTTGTATTTTTTAACAAATATTTCACCCTGCATCATAATCTGCATTGTGATAGATTGGCATTACTCTGAATTTACCTCCACTATATTCGTTTAAATGTTGGGAAACGTACAATTTCCTGTTATTGGCTAGTTTAATGTTACTTCTGTGCAGAACTACTCTATCATTCAGGCCTTGTGTCGCCACCACGTATATTTTTGCGCATTAATCGCATTTAAATCATAAATTACGTTTTTAGAATTGCAGCTTAGATTTATTTTTATTTCGAATGTAGATGTTGCAACTGGAATTTGAACTTGGCTGTCCGATTTCTCATTCTGAGATGGCATTCACTACACCACAACTCACATCCAAAAAAACGCACACTGAAAAAACTATGATCAAGCTTCTTACGATGAAAGAATGAACTTAGTGTAATATTTTGTAAAAGATCTTGTTTTCATACAATCCATCAATAAATTCATTACAAATCTAAAGAATTTCTTTCTAGAGACGAACCAGGTTATGGTGATTTTCTAAGCGCAGCTTACATGTAGCACAGAACCTAAGCGCAGCCTACATGTAGCACAGAACCGAAAGTATGAGGATCGAACTCACTACTCTATAGTAATGATTATAGCGAGGGAAGCTTGCTAACCATTACACCACCTCAAGGTGCCCGCGAACCAGGTTATGTAAAATTTTGCTTTTCATTTTGTCATTCGTTTACTCACTAATAGCCGTTGTGTAGATTTTTATATCGCATCATCCTGATAAGCGTCTAATAATAAATTTGTGGTTAGCCATCTGAACTAAATAATGTATGATCCGAAATTTAAATTATCGTATTTTTTCTGGTTGAAGGAAAGAAAATCATTTCACATTTTTCTCCCATAGCCAGTTTATATTAATAAAATTCTTGGTAGGCAGATGAAAATAATAGCATTACGAATTAATTAACATTACTAATGATCGAGTAATATAAAAAAGTAACAGATAAAATATTCAGTTGATGGGCATCCAATTCTCGTGATTGTAGAAAGCAGATTTAAGTAAGAAATAAATTAACTAAAAACATCTGAAAAGTTTGACAAATTAAAGCTAACTTTGAAGTCTGTTTTCAAAGTACAATGGCCGGTCAGAGGATGCCAGACTAAAGGTTTGATCAACAGTTAATTGATTGATTAATTTAAATACTTTGAAATAAGGTTTGCTCTCCTATAGCGATGGCGAAATGTGATTCTACTGATAATTGTTTGACTTTAAAAGCAAGGTCAATTGGCTCTGTCCAGATAAGAATAACTTCAACAATCGTCTTCAACATTTATTAGCAGAGAGGTTGGATTCCTTTGTAAATATTCGTGTCACATTGAGGATCTTACATTATTCTAAATAGTTGTATGAAAGGCAACGAAAAATTCACTGCTTTTTAAGAATTAGGTTTAGTAAATTAATGAGCACCGTTTTAATTATAATGATCAAAGTAAGTATTCACCATTATTTGGTTAAAAAGTGTAGAATACAAGTGATACATGATTGATTAATAAAATTCAAACAGCAGAAAAGTAAAAATATCAGAATTTCTTCTTTTTTCTCCATACCTCATTCTCTGACAAAGCTTTAATAAAATAGATTTTTTAATCGTTTCACGCCAAGCAAAGCGGTACAGGTGCGCAGTGGGCTACATAAGAGAAGAGTGAAAATTAAAGCAGAAGGATAGTGAAGCGAATGACGAACAGGGGGTGTCAGAAAAAAGGCAAGAGAAGCATGGGAATAACAGAGTAAAGACAGTTTCGAGGGTAGAGTGATAAAGGAAAAGAACAAGATAGACGTGGTGATTGGGAAAGAACGAGAGAAAAGTTGGAGTAAAGTGGATAAGAGATGGCAATTGACATTGCATTGAAATTCTGGGGATTGTAGCCGTCAGGGAAGCAGTTATACCGAAGAGAGTTCCACAGGCGGGAAATGCAAGAAAAGAAGCTTGGAGAGTAGACGTGGCGGTTGCATTTGGTTGATTTAACTGTAAAAGGGTGGGATTTGGTTGCCAGTCTGGTTGCTCCGATAAATTCTTGTGGTGGGGGCACCAGTGAGCTGAGCTCATTGGAGCAGAAGCCATGAAAATATTTGTAGAAGCGATAGAGGGAAGCCATATCCAGTCGGTGAGAAAGTGTCTGGAGGCATGCAGCTAGGTCGGAACCGACCACATTGCAGATTCTCCTCTGGAGCCTGTAGAGAACCCTGAGATAAATAGCAGGGTTGCCCGACTAGATATGACAACAATATGCAATGCACGGTGAGGATGTTTGATTGGTATATGTGCAACATGAACTCAGGCGGGAAAAACTTCCTGGTCCGACATAGTAATCCAACCTTTCTAGCAGTGGATTTAGCTATTGATTCAATATAATGGTTCCACTTGAGGTCGGAAGAGAGGATGAGACCGAGAAGGTGCAGTATATTGCTTTCAGTGAGACTCGCTTGGTCCCTGCTGATGGGGGGTAGAAGGGACTGTCTGTAAAGGTTGACAGATAGTACCTTCGTTTTAGAAGCATTTTTTGCTGAGGTGGGAGTAAATTGTGGTGTCATCAGCGTAGATGCCTACTTAGGATGTGTTCATGACAGGGAGATCAGAAATAGCGTCGCGTCTAGGATAGAGCCATGGGGAGACACCAGCGTTCATCTGGCATGATATGGAGTCATGCCCGTTCAAGACCACCTTCGTTATGCGATTTGATAGGAGAGATTAGATCAAACAAAGCAAGCGTCCAGTGATACCATAACCCTGTAGCTTTCGCAGAAGGCCTGCGTGCCAGACCCTATCAAATGCTTTGCAGATATCCAGGGCAACAGCTCGAGCTTAACCGAACTTATTGAGGGCCTGATATATGTACTCAGTGATGGTCGTTAGCCTATCAGCAGTAGACCTGGCAAAGCGGAAGCCATACTGTCTATCTGAGAATACTTTATGGGCGGTGAGATGTTGAACTATTTCAGAAAAACAGGAAGCAGAGAGGCAGTAGTTATAGAGTTTAGAGATGACAGACGAGAGTTCCGAACACATTTCTTCAAGACAATGACTGGGATTGCGTCGCCTCCGCTCACCTTATGGAAATCAAGTTTTAAAATTATCTTAGATACCAGAGAGGTGGTTATGTGAACAGTGATCATCTCTTAGTTGAACCTCAGTTCTGAGAGGGAAGTCGGGTGCGGATACTCTAGTCGAGTCAAATATGGATTTGGATGAGAATCTGCGAGCAAAGCACTCGGCCTTGTTCACAGATGCCGTGAGTACCTCAAATTTATTGATTAAGTGAGGTATCGAGGATTTGCTGTTGTTCATCACACGTTTGCAAAGACGCCAATAGTCTTTGGATCCGAACATTCTCTCAGCAAACAAGGCCTTAAAGTCATTCAATATCCTTTTACGCTCACTAGGAGCAGAGTCAAATAGGCGCCTATCATGATCAGACGCGTGGCTATGAAATACCCAGAAAAAGTGGTTCTAGTGGGCAATGGCGACCGAGCAGGCGGGAGATAACAAGAAGGACGAATAAGCATCGATGCCAGCTTTCACTCAGGAAGGAACCTCAGTGGCACAGTCCTCAACGGAGTGACTAAACACTTTTTCCCAGGGGAGGTCGCGTAGAAAATTGCGGAATGAATCCCAGTCTGCTCTTTGGTAGCAGTTACATGTTAAATTAATAAACCATTATGTTTTTTATCTTACCAGTATTAAGTATAGATATCTAGAAAATCCAGTTTTAATTATAGGTTTATCGAAGTCCTGCATTGATTATACGTTTCTATTTATATCCCGTTACCACATTCATAGTTCTCGTTCATAAATGGGTGATTGTTCACACATTTTCTTCCTGGGACGGTGGATATTAACGATTTTGGTAATACTAATGATACTGATAATATTAGTAGTTTCCTTTTAAGGAAATATTCGGTATTTGATCTAGCAGTCAATAATGATGTCCGTTGAAGATTTTTAAATACTTCTCTTAAACCAATAATTCAGAAAAATAGGTTTATCAAGTACAGTAGGATGGGAACTTCCTTCATTATTTTTGTTTGATGGAGTATGGAATGTCATTTTGATTATGTTAGTATTCTCTCTTCGCGTTACATACACTAACCATGTTGTTGTTGAAGCCTTCGAAAGTTCACAAGTGATCTGGTTTATGTGACCTTGTACAGTTTTTTGTGACTCTGAAATGCCTGTCAACGAGGATGGTTCTTACTAAAACTTACACACGTCACTTGTTTGAAGCTATTTCTTTTGTTTTGTGCATTCTGACTGTAGATCAAATGATTAGCGACACAAAAACTAATGTCTTTGCATAAACCATCATTTGCTCAAGGAAACATGCAACCCCATTACGTCTCCTTGTAGCTTATTCTAATTATTAAGTACTGGATATATTTTTTAAGTTTAAAATCATCAGAAAAGCAAAAGATGGAAATACAATGCCCGTATAAGCCAACATAAAGAAAAAAAAACGCCTCTTAATGATATAATTAAATATAAAACTACTTTTTTCATCAAAGCTGAATATACGTTTCAATTGATTTAATATTGAAAGAAGTTGTTGTCTACATAGTTCAATTTTGTTTAAAACTCGATAAGATCGAGTTACGTTTTCAGAAGCTCTCCAAGTGTAATGAAAGTTGAGTGATTCAATAAATAATAATTTTATCGAATAAATCAATGTAAATAGTAGTGAATCGAACATTTTATAGAATAAACTCTAAATAATAATTAAAATGTCTGATTTATATTTTTTGATGTGTATACATTACATAGTAAGTATATCTTGTGGTACAGTGGATATCGGTATGGAACGAGAAATCGGAGGGCCGAGTTCAAATTTAATTTAAAAGTTTTTGCATTTACTTACGAGCAAATAACCTTCCGAAAGCTATTAATCCGTCTCTTCTCCATCCAGCTTTCGATTAAATAGAAGGGCAGATTAGTTTCTATAGCATTGGTTGGCGACCAGTCTACCGCAAAAATTAATGGTAACCTACTTCGGGAAATCTCGTATGTCACTTAACTGATTGACTGATTCCTTACAAACACATCTTTTAAAAATCATTTCACCTCAAGCAATGCAATACGAACGACTAGGATTCAAAGGTTTACTGAGAATAACTGAAACAAAGGACAATAAAAAACAGGACCTAAGGAGACAAATGATAACTATTTATAGCTCTTAGAATGTTGAGGGTGGTAGATGACAGGAAAGCAGGGAGCTGGAAGAGAGTTCCACAAGCGAGATGGCTTTAAAACATCATTCGATTACCCTTTTCACTGAGTAGTCCTATTTATTCAAGTTAGAATGTGATACGGAGTGTGTAATGACTATCGGTGTAGTATGTAAAACCGGCGTGTCGAATGCAATATCCGGTCGATTCTGTTTCTCTTACTTTGCGCTAATGGCCCCAGAAAAGGCCTGATTCATTTCCATTCATTTATGTCTGAAATAACAAGTTAGATTGCGTTGAGCTCTTGTGCCTTGTGATGTCAAGCAGTTTCGAAAAAAAACTTTGAATTCAAAACAGCATTGCAAAAATCGTGAGGAAGTATTCACTGGCGTCAGTACATCCTTGGGAATAGAAAATATTATACTAAGCAAAATTATACATTATTTGAAAAACTGTAACTTTAAAAAAATGTGTGTATTTTATTGTCAGCTTTATTGTCTGAGAAGGTATCCTTGGATTTGTACATTTTCTAAAACGTAGTGGATTATTTATTCATATATATTCAAAGCGCATATATGACGCACATGAAATGGAATAAACATTGTCTTTTTCTATGTGTCACATCTCTTCAGGAAATAAGGGATCATGACCCTCCACAATTTTCTTGTGGCTCTTATTAGCTTTTCTTCTTTTGCAATCATTTTCCCAAGTCTTTTTACACCTCTAGATGGATTTCAAACATAGATTGTAAACATTTCCATTTGTTTAATATTTCTCTTTCTTCAGTAGTATCTCAAAGATTTCAAGTTTTGGTATCTTTTCCTATTGATTATTCAAATATGGAGTCCATATTTCTGATATGAGGCATTGGAATTTATATTATCTGAACTGTTTTCCTCATATTTATTTAATATTCACGACATTTCGGCTGTTGCCCCTTCCCAGCTTCTTCAGGTGATTATTATTAAAATTTCGACCCGAACGCTTTATTTAGTCCACTGGAGTAGATTGTTCTTATTCCACATACACTGCCTTTGGATATCGCAGTTTTAGTTAATTCGTCTTGATAACTCTCCAAGTTTGTGTTTTCGACACTTAGACCATTAATTAAACTTACTACTCTTTGGGTCAAATCATTTGTGGGATTCATAATCCAATACCTTTATCCATTGGGCTCTGTATCTTTGGAGACCTGGAAACGTAGACTAAATGGTTCGGTTCGAAATTCCAACAAATATCACTTGAAAAAGACTGGAGCGTACTACGGCCGAAAATTTGTCAAACTGACATTAAAAATGATGACAACAGTCCGAACGATGTAAATTGTGTAACATATAGTTATCATCAATTTTGAACATTATTTTGTGTTCCGTCTGCAAATAATGCTTAAATAACATTTACAGTATTTACATTATTCGGACTATTGTCCTCATCTTTGTTGCCATTTGTACGACGTTTCAGCCTTTGTACGCTCCGGCCTTTATCAGGTGCTAGAAACTTCGAACCTAACCATTTATTACAATCACTGTAATATCACTATATCATTCTTATTCTTTGCGTAGTAATGCCTCGACTGGAAGTCATGAGTTATTTCCTTCTAACTCTGCAAGGTACTTATTCACCACAGCTGTAGCCTGGTATTGAACTCACAACACTTTGAGCCAAGTCACAGTAAGTAACCATCGTCTATTACGCAAGGACTGAAGTTCATATAGCCCAGTGATTGTAATAAAGGGTTCGGTTCAAAATTCACGGAATGTACAACAGCCGAACGTCGTACAAATGGCAACAAAGATGAGGACAATAGTCCGAATAATGTAAATACTCTAAATATTATTTCCTTTCAGAAATACTAAAATAAACTTTAATTTTCTTTCATATAACTAAATCTATTGTTTATCATTTTTCTTTATTTAAGTATCAGTGTCGTTCGGAAAAAGCATTTATCTAATGTCAATATGTAAATGGTTACCTAAAAGGGTGACTGCTTGAGAATAACATGAACTATAACATTGTTTGGATGGCATATTATTTATTATTATATTGTATTGTAGCGGCATTCACCCAGGACGGGTTGAGCCGGCATCCCCAAGAACATTTGAAGCGTCTCTCCCAGCGGCGGCCCACGATCGGCGATCTTGAGCCAGCTCCACTCCGATCTCTGCCCAGTCCCGGCTCCACCTCCGAAATCCCACGACATTTGGGCCCGAGATCGGCTCCATGTCCCCCTTCAGCGTGGCTGCCCACGTCTTCAGCTGACCCCCCGCACGCTTGCGCCAGCCCGGTAGGGGCCTCGGGAAGAGGCAGTCGCGAATCAGCTCACCCGGAGGACAGCGCGCAGCATGGCCGAACCAACGCAGTCGACGGAGTCGGAGAGCATCCGGTATCGGTTGAAGACGGCATGTTTGACGAAGGGTCGATGTCCGCACCCGATCAATCCGCCGGAAACGCAGGATGCGCCGGAGACAGTCATTGTCGAAGACCTCCACCCTCTTGAGGTCCGCTACGCGCACCGGCCACGTCTCGCAGCCATACAGCAAGATGGATCGCACAACAGCTTGGTAGACGCGGCTCTTTGTACGCAGGGCGATCTCCCGCCTTGACCAGAGACACTTCTGGAGGCGGTTGAAGGCGGCCCTCGCAAGGTTGATGCGACGCCCGACCTCATCGCCACCCTGGCCGTTCGGGACAAAAGACGAGCCCAGATAGATGAAGTGGTCCACCATCTCCAGGGGTGTTCCGTCGAGCAGGATGGGTTGTTGGGCCTCTGGAGGCAACAGCGCCGTCATCACCTTCGTCTTTGCAGCATTGATGCGCATGCCGACCGCGCACGCGCTGGTATGCACTCGGCTGACGGCCGCCTGCACCTCCTCGATGCTGTCACCAAGAAGGACAATGTCGTCAGCGTACGCCAGGTCGGTCACGGCCAAGTCGCGGCCCACCCGAACCCCAGTGAAGCCTTGAAGGGCGCTCATCAGAATCCAGTCGATAGCGTAGTTGAAGAGCGTCGGGGAGAGCGCGCATCCCTGTCGCACACCAGTGCGGACCTCAAACGCCCCGGTCTCAGCACCGGAAGCACGAACACGTGTCCTCGTCTCCCGGTAGTAGGCCTGAATCAGACGCAGCAGCTTTGGCGGAATGCCATCGTCCCGCATGATAGTCCACAGAGCGCTGCGGTCCACCGAGTCGAATGCCGCTGCAAAATCGATGAAACAGAGCACCGTCGGTTGTTGGTAAGACCAGCGCGTCTCCAGTATCCGGCGTAGACAAAAGATCTGGTCAGAGCACCCTCTACCCGGACGGAAACCAGCCTGGCTTGGGCGGGTACGGTGGTCGCGAGCGAGTTGGAAGCACTTCAGTAGCAGGACTGTGAACAGTTTGGCCGAAATATCGATCAGGCTGATTCCGCGGTAGTTGCTACATACTCGTTTGTCGCCTTTTTTGAAGAAGGGGAGAAGCACTGCCTCTCTCCAGTCAGCGGGGACGACCTCTGTGTTCCAGATCTTCATCAGGAGGCGGTGTAACCATGGCACCATCACCTCGGAACAGCTAATAGTGAATAACGGCTCGCAATTGGAAAACAGAGCCTTATTATATTGGCTTATGCGCAAATACAGTTAACAGAGATATAAATCTGCATCTACCAGCAGCTATGGATTAATTAGAGAGATTCGTATCAGTAAATCATTATTGTCATCAGAATATTCTTCCAATCTAAAAATATTTTCTGGATTTAAATAACCAGCAAAATAATTTAGAAGCCGTGAAAAGCACATCAATCAATCACACACACACAAAGATACACACACACATGCTCTACAAGACTCTACAGATGTCTTTGACATATGAAGATCAAACAGCTCAGTTCTTAGAACCAACGGCCGGGCGACCCGCACAATATTATTTGAATATATGGTGAAGGTATGTTCAGAACAACACTAACACAACCGAACACAGATAACTGGTGCACAGTATGAAACAAGGTTCCCAAACGACTCTCCATAGGTTTTAAGAGGTGTCTTTCTTCTCGACAAGCTATGAGGACCCAATCTATTTTTCTATTTAACCATAACTAGGAGAGAGTAGAGATGGATTCATATCTTTCAGAGGTAAGTGAATCTGAATGTAATGAATTCGACTGGAATTCTGAGAAAAGGAGCACCATGGCGTAATTCACTCCGCCAGGAATTCGGAAATGACATGCTGCACTGCTAGATATTTGCACCAGAAACTCCAATATGAAACAGTTCATAGTGTTTCGGTGTCAATCTGAGAAAACTGCAGAGAATTCGAAAAGAGTTGGATGAGTCTAATGATGAGTGCGGCAACTGGGAAAATCATTCTAATCTTTCTGGCATGAAAAGAACTGTCGAAATTGATGGTGAGGGCCTCAGGCTAAACATAGAGGCCTTTATCAAGTATCTTTAGAAGATAGTGCTGCCTGGGTCAAGAGGATGGCTTCTAGAAGACTCTATGTCTGTCAAGAGGACTGTATCATGCCACTTATGTATGAGAAATAAGTCATGTCTTTCAAACAATCTCTGCAACTACATATAGCCACTTAACTTCGCAGACTACATGCCCTTTGATTATTCTGTGTAGTGCGTAGTTAGGCGAAACACCTTCAAAATTCTTTGTAACACCTAAGTTGGGTTCGCAAATAAAAAAGGGAGAATGTAACTAAAAATTAACAGACAGCCGTGTTAAATCGACGTCAGTTTAAGCAACACGGAAAAAAGGTGGTAAGAGAGATAAAAGAAGGAAGGGAGGGAAAAAGAAAGAAACTAAAGAAAAAAAAAATTTTTAAATATTACAGACGCTGGACAAATTCAAAAACCTAATTTCCCCAAAACGTTGAAGTATTAGAAAAAGGCCTTTACTTAAAAAGGCATAATTATTAATAAAAGGGATATAGGATTTAAAATAAAATTATTTTTAAAAAAATTAGGTCATTTGAAATTAAACTAAACAAAGACAACACTAGGTAAAAAAAAAAAAATTAATTACAATTATTATATACATACCTATAGAAGTACACACATACATACATATATATACACACACAATTCTACGAATAAGAATACATATATACATACACATACACACACATACATTCAATTTATTACACACTTATATACATATACATGCGCATACACACATATATATGTGTGTACACACCTATATACAAAAAATTCATATACACACAATATACATGTCTGTTAATTTTTAGTTACATTCTCCCTTTTTTTGCGAACCCAGACGATGTCAATGTTTTCTTTTCTTATTTATTTGATTTTATTCTATCTTTTTCTTTTTCTTTTTCGTTTTCTTTTTCTTTTTCTTTCCCTTTATTTTTATTTTTATTTTTATTTTTATTTTTTTTTTAAATTTCTTTGCAATCTATTTAAAAAGGAAATGTAGACTAATTTTTCTCCAGTTTCTGAAAGTTTTTTTTTGTTGCTGAGGTGATGTGTCGTCCCCTCGAAATGGCCATTCAACATCTTTGAATTAATCCTTTTTTAATATATATTTGCTCTGTAATATTTTATTACATGGAGCTCTCTTCCTGTATCATTTTTTAATATTAAAATAAATTTTTAATATTAATTAGGATTTGGAATTTACCTTCCTGCTTTTTTCCCTTGGATTGAAGTATCTGAATTAAAATATATATATATATATATATATATATATATATATATATATATGCACGTGTGATCAGAAACAACGAAATATCTGTACTGATTATTTTTTTCATTTTTTCAATATTAATAATAATTTTTTTGATTTCCGGTTTGTATTGGTAATCAAAATTTTACATGTTTTATTGCTTTCTAAATATTTACTAAATGCCAACCGGAATTTTAAAAAAAAGATTGTTAATAATATGAAAAATGACAACTAATCAACAAAGAATTTCCGATAGGTTTTAATTAAACGTTCATAAATGCAAAATGCTGCCCAGATACTCCTGATATACAAAAAACGTCATATGACACGATATTTGATAGTAGGCGCTATCTTCAACAAAATCAACGATAACATGTATTTTATTGGAAATCTGAATTAAAATTCAATTAAATAATTAATTATGGGAGAGGAATCAATAATTATGTAGGCAGACACATAGTTGCCAGCTGCATTTATATCTGAAATTTCAGTTCGATAATATTTGATCAATTCTACCACTGAAGAAAGTTCATTGGTAAGGAAGGAAATTATTTTGAAAAGTAATTATATGTAATAATATTTTTTTCATTTTTATGCTTTTTAACTACAAATTTATCATTTGTAATTTCATCATTATTGCATCTCACTTGAAAGTATCGCCAAGGATGCATTCCAATGGCCAAGGATGCATTCCAGAAGCAGAATAGTGTATTGAGAGACAGGAAGATTTCGCTGCAGTTAAAGAAGACAGTGTTGGATGGTTACGTGATGTCTGTCCTTCAATATGGCAGCAAATGTTACACAATATCATCAAAAATGAAGGAAAGGCGTCAAGCAACCAAAATGGGATTATGCGTAAGGATGCTGAGGCTACAATGGAAAGAACATGTGATAACTACGAGGTTTCGGAGAGAATTGACACTACAAGGAAACTGATACTTAACATCAGAAAAAAGCAGCTGAAGTTTCTTGAACATGTAGTGAGGAAAGAGGGCTTGAAGAATCTTATGCTCACAGGAAGGATAGCGGGAAGGTAGACAAGGGAAAGCAACGCATGACATACTTAATGGATTGAGCAGGATAAGAGCGGGATTTGAGCCGGATAAGAAGAGAAGGGCGAAAGGGATAAGGAGATGTGAAGGGCTATAGTGGCCTATGTTCTGAAGGGACACGGTGCATAGAAGAAGAAGAAGAAGAAGAAGAAGAAGAAGAAGAAGAAGAAGAAGTGTACAAACTTGGATATCTATCTATCTATCTATCTATCTATCTATCTATCTATCTATCTATCTAATCAAGCTTCGTTAATAGAATTAAACAAGGTGTTATGGTTCAGTTTTTCATATAATTTTTCATGCGATCATACTTTTTTTCAAAATATAAACTAAATTTATACAAGCACTTTCGGCTTTTTAGCCATTATCAGGGATGGACTTTATTTTAATTTCAAATGAGTATATAGATTGTTTTCTGTATGTATATAACTAGGGCCATAGGAATGATTTATATACCAAACACAGTGAGCCCATTGTCACCGTGTTCATAGCTGATATTGTTCAGTGTTGTCTTTTCCTTTTTATTAATAATTCTTCCATTATTTTTAGCCGTTTTTACAATGTGGATGTAAATCTGTGTTTGTATTATCAACGAGTATGTTACGGAGCGAGTTTGGTAGGCATCCTTGTGTATATAAATTAAGCCTAACAGAGCTATTTTATATATATATATTTATGGGTTAAAAAGCAATCGGAATTTAACCGTACTGATGAGCTGTGATACAGCGAAACAGATCTGTCTGCGGATGACTATATATATATATATATATATATATATATATATATATATATATATAAGTGAAATTTCCTCGAACATTATGCATGACGCATTAAAAGCAAATACTCTTATATTTCATATTCAAACGAAAACAGACAAAAAGAAAAACTTCAAAGACAAATATCCCCCGAGCCAGTTAAAACCATTGCCCATGCTAAAGTTGTTATTGCACAAAAAAGGGGCACGGTGTGCTGTTCATCAGTGTGTGTTACCTACTTTTGCATTTCGCCCACTTTATTTGGAATATTCAGGTCAATTGATGCAAGCTGGCCGGTAATGTACAAAATAGGTCATGCATTAGATCTGATCACAATTGCGTCACTCAAAACAGACTTCAGAGAAGACTGCCGAAGAGGGTAAAGTATAAAATGTATGTAGATAAAAAAACGCTATCTATCTATCTATCTATCTATCTATCTATCTATCTATCTATCTATCTGGATGCTAGAGGTAACATCAATAAGTTTCAAACTTTTTATTTGTAATAATTATATATATATATATATATATATATATATATATATATATATATATGAGCTATGAGATAACGATATTTTTATATATCAAGAACAGTACTGGAGAAAATTGTAAGACAAAATGGAAGAAGTTTATTCGTGAGTCGTTTCATTCGTTAGGACTTCATCGGACTGGGTCTGTTGATGTTATTATGACTACACATGCGCATGAACGAGAATTATTTGAAATAATACTTTGCATTTGTCTATATTTTTGAGATGCGGTAGTATTTAAACTATTTACATTATTTGAACTATTGTTCTTATCTTCCTTGTCATTTTTACGACTTTTTGGCATTCGTAGCACCTAAAGAAGGCCGGAGCGTACAACGGCCGAAACGTCGTAAAATGGCAACGAAGATGAGGTTAATAGTCCGAATAAAGTAAATACTGTATTTTTTGCACTCAAGCTAAATTCATCGCTATACATTTTTTTTCACTATCATCTTTGTTATTAAGCATCCCACATTTTGATAACAGAAAATCTGTCAAGATTAGTGAAACGTGGTAAAAACCTGGATGTAAACTTACTGTGGATGAACTAGTGACTAAAGCTCTTTCTAGAAATTTTCATCTTAGTGAATTATTTTCTCTTTGAATTAGAATAGTATTTTTATCTCAAAATTGTGGTCAGTTTCCTTACGGGGAACAGTCAATGCGTTTTGTGTGTTATTTTTAAAGATGTCTCTTGTGTTCATACAGTCTTTTGTTTAGACTTTTTGAGGCTTCTCCTATTCATCTCTTCGTGCTATTCTTAAGGTTACATAGCAGCCCGCCTTCAGTCACTTTCTTATCGACGATATGTGGTTTCCCTCTGTCTTTTCTACAAGTAGTTTTATAGCAACTGTTCGGACAATCTTTTTTTCCTAGTTCTCTGACCAAGTGTATTTACGTGTATACAAGACTGGCATCAAGGACCCACATTTTTACCTTCCCTTTGCTTGCTTCCTGATAACTGTAATTTTCAAAAGTTTAAATACAATGTGAATTACCATCTTCTATCTACTTGATTCCCATCTATCTCTTATTATTTCTTCGAAATCCCGTATATCTTGTTTTTTCTCTCACTGTAAGCCCAACCCCCACTGTGCACCATTGACAATTCTGCTTTGCTTGTGAAGAAATGATTATATATAAAAATATTCTTTTTTGGAATCTTCGCAGTTTATATAGTAAAAAAGTTTTGGCTTTGATGCTTTGTTTTGTATTGATTAAGTCTTTTGTTGTTTTGAATATAGTTTTGACAAATTTTATGTTTAGTTTAAATAAATTCTTTTTGGTAGTAGCTGTGATAGAGTTAGTGGGTAGAATAATATATATTTTTGATTCGTTGGGTTTGTCAGAAGAGACAGCTGTTTTGAAATATTTTATGAGCCTCTTGTTTCGAAATAGTGTATTGAGGAGTCTTGATACAATGAAAACAGTTCTTATAAAAACTCTTTACTCATCGAATTTTTTCTTCTTCAGAATATGATATCCTAAAATTATATTATTTATAAAATCAATTAAAAGGTTTATCTACATTAAAAATAGCGAAGTTTTAACTATTCAGTAGAAACCACAACTCAAATTTTCGATACCTTAATTTAAATTGAATTTTTAAAAATAAAAAGATTTTCTTGAAGCTATAATTTTAGATTTAATTGAAAGCTAAGAGATTAAATTTACTAATTACAGTAAGCAAAATACTCGGGTGTATTTTAAATCAAAATTATATTGATCGGAATCAAAATATTTTAGGTTAAAAAACTTTTTAAATTTTAAACTTTCTGCCATTTTTCATCGATTGTAAACAGTAGCCAATTCTCGGTTTACGAAAGTATTACAAAAATAAAATACATCTAGCTGGCACATTATTTTATTCAAATTATCGAATTTAAACTTACCTGAAGTTCGCTTGAAACAAGAATTGCTAGCTTACTGCCATAAATTTTTCAAAAGAAAGTTTTTCAATTACGGTAGCCTTATCACAGCTGTCAACACCTTATCAGAGGCGTTAATAATAATTTACAGTAGCTGGCCAAAAGTATGGAAGACGAATTTCGTATAAAAAGGTTTATATACGGAATTTTATTTTCATGTAAGGGAGAATAACTTTTGAATCACGAGACCTTTTAATGATAAAGATCGCGTACGACCACCCGTACAAACAAAATACGAGTAATCAACATGCAGAAAATTAAAATGTTTTAATTATTTAACAAAAAATGAGCACCTTATTTAGAGTGAGCTTTTACACTTTTCGATTAGTAAATATATTCGCCACACATTAATTTTAAAAAATTTGAGAGATCTATGAAAAGGAAAATTTTAAAAAAATTTGAAACATTTTAAAAATTACTTAATAAAAAATAATAAAAATGAGAACAATTCTCGTAAAAATTCATTATTAATGGAATTTTATTTTCTATTCAGACTATGATATTGTTTTAATTTATGTTTATAAAAGCAATTAAAAGTTTATCCAAATAAAAATGGCATAGTTTTATTGCATTTTTGTTTTCGCAATTCGGAGCAGATTTTCTAAAAATGAGCAGGTTTTGAAGAAAAAATACAGTTGATTAGCATTTCCCAATGACTCCTGAATTTAATTAAGATTATTTATATGTTGAGACCTAGTCGCATTTTTCAATATTTCTGAAAATTTATTGGTGGGGGTTAACATATGTAAAAAAATGTTTTCTACCAATATTTTCTACAAATAACTGATTTCAATTAATTACAAATAAGTCCTGAAACTTTCTTCAAAATCGACTGTTATTTTATTTTGGCAAGAATATCCAAATTAATGTCTTTCTCGGGAAAAAAATGCCTTTGCGTAATATTACGTTTTGACGTAATAAACACTAGCGTCAATTTATGCCACGCACTGACGAGAGAAAAAAGATTTTCTACCACTAAATGAATCTGCTAGAACCTGTTAGAATCAATTAAAAAAATCTTGTAAAATAATTAAAAAATACTTTGATCTATTCTCTTCATGATAGCACAAATACTTTGCCGAAAAACTTTGTTTTTATTTAGTTTGAGCCCTTTTCCTTCAGACTATGCTGCTTTTCCAGCAATTTTGTTTGATATACGTTTAGGTACCTCTACACATTCTCTGAAAAAAACCCAGCATAGAATGATGCTAAAAGGGTTCAAACTTAATAAAAACAAAGTTTTATCACCAAAATGTTTATGCTATTATTAAGAGGAAAGATCAAATTTTGTTGTAACTTTTTATAAATTTATAATCCTTTCAAACACGTTCGAAATTTCAGTTAAAATTTATTTTTTGCTTTCCGTCAGCGATTCACACTATGTGTAATGTGACTGTTAAGGAAAACGTAATATTACGCAAGTCGTTATTTTTGGCGTTAAAAGACAGATTAATTTTAAAATTCTTGCAAAATCAACTGTTTGATTTTAATGAAACTTTCAGGACTTATTCACAATCAAATGAGTGTGTTTAGGCAATTATCATTTTTAGAAAATGTTGGTAAAAATATTTGTTACATCTCTTAACCTGCATCTCAATTAATTGTATAAAACTTCTAGAAATACACGATCTATAGCAATTTTTTTATTTATTAGTTAAATGCAGGACTCATTGTGGAATGTAAATCATGTATTTTTTTTTAATTACGAGACAATATTTCTGAAAATCTGCTCTGAATAGTATCTAGACCTTGAGATTGTCAGTCATTTGTTTCTCTTTAATTGTTCAACAAGTTTACTGAATTTTTATGTGATGAACATTCTTTCAAGGAGAGGGGCTAAACATTTTGCTATGACTCTAGCTAGTTTCTGGGGAGGGGTCACTGCTTGTTTCTGAAATGATAGTGCGCCTAAAGATACCATGTTTTGGGTCTTCGGGAAACGGTAAATTTCGGGTGTTCTAGAGTGATATTCTATGAGTCTATACAATGGTTTGTTTCATTTTATTGTAGAATTTGATTGTTTCTGTGGTTAATTTTTTTTATTATTTTTTTATATATGTCAATATCGTTGAGTTGTGAGTTATTTTTTTTTATGTATGTGCTTTCTGTTTATGATCACAGGCATCCACACCTTGTCAGAAAAAGTAATATCAATTTCCTTATTTTTTGCTAGGTTCTTTAGTACATTTAAGTGTCTCAGTGGTAATGTATGTTCGTCGTTGATTTTCATAGAAGAAGTAATTATGCCTTGAATGAAACCTTTTGTGAATTCGAAGTTGTTTTGCTTGTGATTTTTGTCTATGTCGTCTTTGTAGATTCGTGTTTTCCATTTTGTTTTACACACACACACACACACACACACACACACACACATATATATATATATATATATATATATATATATATATATATATACCTTGATTGGAAACTACTATGTTTATTTTTATAAATTTCATAAATGATTCTATTATTTAAAATAAATATATATTTTAATGTCACAGACATCAGTTGTCAAAATATATGATCTGTTGTCAAAAATATACTCTTTTATATTAAAACATTAAATGCGAACATATTCAAATTTCAGAAATTATTTTAATGTTAAAGTATCAATTGTATGTTTTGTGCACCATCATTGTCACAGGACTTTCTATTTATGGACTTAGTGAAAAGCAAAATAATTTTCTTTTCTTTAAATTGCATGAACGGCATGAATATTTTATCCTTACCGTAATTTCATCGACTGACATCAGGATACAAGAGATACACTTACCTGAAATAGAAACGAAGACAGAATGTCATTAGCAAGAAACGAATATCATAAATGTTATTAATTACGGTATTTTGCATGTATTGATACACCATGTTTAGCTCTGCACATGTGCATGAACGTGAACCGTGCATGCGCAGTCACAGTTCTTCAAGCGTAAAAAACTATGAAAAAAAAGAAGACAATATTAAATGGAACCTTTCAAGTAAGACAAAAAAAGTAACATTTTACATCGTTTACAAAAACTTACTTTATAATCTTAAATCCAAATTTTAAAACAAAAATGATGGAAACTACAGAAAATAAAAACGGTTATTTTCAGTGTTAAAACATCTGTTTAAATTGCGAATTATTTTCGAAATGAACGACAAATTTGTGCCGAAGAGTAATTGAATATTTTTTTTCGGTAAGTTTCACGACTAATTTCCTCACAAAAGATGTCTTTTCAATGTCAACCAAAAACTGACAGAGTGTGTGACATGTCGAAACATGAAAACCGACAATGTTTTATAAGGTATTGGCTACTTTCAGGCTTGTTTCATCTTGCCATGACTCCTTGCGGGAAATACAATAAAATTGTTCTCCGTTGCCTTCTCTACAACTGGGAATTCAAATTTTTCTTCTCCGTTAATGAACTCGGCGCGAAAACGAAATTTAACGCTTCCCTTGATAAACACAAATAAACAAGAGCTCAAATTTGCGCAACTGACTCCATGCATATCTTATGGTTAAAGATAAGTAAAATGAATTAAGGAAGGACTTCAACCAATGAAAACTTCACAACACCTAAAAGCCTAAAAGCATTTTCCTGGATTCTTTGTTGGTCTATAAATAAGTAGATAATTTCGTCTCGTTGCGTGATTATTTCAACCGGATCACACATGGTAGCTGTTTCCTCTCAAAATTTCCACACGAGTTCGGTCATCATGTAAAACATTACACCACATTACTCGGCATTATTTAAATTTACAATTATTAACATTTGTCATGACTTCTTTTAAGCATATACTTAAAAAAAAGATTTACCATTTGTGTTGGTTACAATCTCCAAAACCAATGTTCAGAACATCCTTAAATTTATAGAAAAATTTCATAAATGCATGTTAGGGTTACTTAATAAATAAAAACAGAGATAATTATAGGTCTTATTACCACATTTTTGTTCTTCATGACCTGAAGTCAGAATGTCATAAGAACTTGACTGTTTTCTTTTGCATTTAAGATCTATTGCTGGTTTGTGAAACGTTTGCTCTATTACTACCATATAGTTGCTTTGCTTTCAAGTTGTATTATAAGCATATATTGTCTTGTATTATTTTTGCCTGATTTTTTTTATAATTTTGTCAAATTTCTATACGTTTGTCTATGGATGATTTTGCTGGCCAATTTGTTGCCTTTCAGGACGCCATAACAACAGTACTGTATTCCTTTTACGTGTGAACATTGTTCCTACTTTGTGAAATCTTTTGCTTTATTAGTGTCATTTTGCTTTTATGACTTGCATTATATATATATATATATATATATATATATATATATATATATATGTATATATATATATATATATCGCATATTAAGTGCTGGTTTCAATAAAATAGTGTTCGATGTATAATAAAGCTATGCTATAATTTACATTTATACTAATTATGCATTTATATATATATATATATATATATATATATATATATATATAAGTAAGCAAGTTATGTCCTTGACAATTGGTAGGAATAGTTTTACAGAGGATATATCAATTCAATGAGAACTCTATGTTAGAAACTAACAGAGTGTTATAATGAAAGTAAATTAGACAAATTTTTACAAATCTATCGATAGTAATTTATTTCGTAAATATAGAAAATGTTCAACTCTTCCGACCGATTTTTTTACAAAAACGAATAAAGTTAGTTTATCCAGACGGAAGAAAAAAGCCTAGCCGATATAATGACTTCGAATTGAATTTTTCTTAGGATTGAGCATTTTCAAATACAGGTCAGTAAATTTATGGACCATATTTTAAATAGATCAGCTGAAGACGCTTATAACTACCTAAGTGTAAATGAGATTAAAGGGATTCACCATAAGAAAATTTAAGACATAGTTTGTTAAGAGTTCTATATAAAGGTACGACTGATATTAAAAACTGAATTGAATTCTCAGAACAAAATTATAGCCATTAATAACATTACCATCCCAGGGGTCCAATAGTTTCAACATCTTGAACTAGACTGTAAATGGCATCAGACGAATTAATATTAAAACAAGAAAGTATTTTTCTAAGCATAAGATGCATTATCCAAATGCTGATGTTGACCGTCTATATATATCCCGTAAAGAAGATGAAAGAGGTCTTATTCAGTTAGAATTGTCATACACGACCGGCTTACTAACATAAATGGAAACAACAAATGACTGGATGATACAATTAGTCAAACAACATGAAAACAGAAAAATATTCAACAACGGAAGAAATCAGTAAATATAAACAGAATTTACATTTTGTAGATTCCCGAAGAAAACCAAAACAGAAGCCAAGAACCAAATATTGCTGCAAAAATAGGGAAAAGAAAGCCAAAGAATAAGCTCTTGAGCAGATGAAACAATACCGAGAAGAAAAACCTCTGTACAGCAAATATAAAAAATATGCTAATAAATGCAATGTCGAGAAAGTTAATACTACTCAATGCTTACGAGGATATAGATTAAAGTCTGAAAGTGAAAGCTTTATTCTTGCAGCGCAGAAGCTGCAGGAGTAGAATTGTCGACTGCATTTGGCTAACCTGACTGTGAATAGGTGGGACCCAGTTGCCAGTCTGGTTGCACGAGTAAACACCTGTTGAGGAAGCACCAGTGACTTAAGCTCGTCCGAGCAGAAGCCATGAAAGTATTTATAGAACAGACAAAGGGAGGACACATTTTGATGGTGGGGAAGTGGCTGCAGTCGAGCCGCCAGATCAGTACCTATCACATTACAGACTCTCCTTTGGAGCCTGTCGATAACACTGAGGAGAACGGCAGAGGCGCCTGAACATAAATGGCAGCAGTACTCCATGCACGGACGGATGGTTGACTTGTATATATGCAGGATGGATTAAGGCGGAAAAAACATCCTGGATCGACATAATGACCCAACCTTCTTAGCAGTAGATTTAGCTATGGATTCGATATAGCGGTTACATTTGAGGTCTGAGGACAGGGTAAGGCCGAGGAAGCGTAGTGTATTACTCTCAGGGAGAATCGCTTGGTCCATGCTTATGGGAGGCAGGAGAGGTTGCTTGTGATGGTTGACAGACAACAGCTTGGTCTTAGACGCATTGAAGTTGACAAGCCACTTCTTGCCCCATTTCAACACAGAGTGTAGATCCCGTTCAACGTTAGCAGCGAGATTATGTCTGTCCGCCACGACAGGTTTCTTACTGGTGCGGGAGTATATTGATTGCAATTTTTTCCGTTAAGCATAAATCGCATATGTTGCTGAAGTTGTTGAAAGTTTATGCATGATCATTGATCTTCCATTTAATTTGTTGGGTGAATTCGTCATCTTTGAGTTTCAAATAATGTTTTGACAAGGCAGTTTGATGTTTCAAGAAAACATTGAAGAAGGAATGTTGGTGATTGTAGAGGCATCGTTTTCAACTTCCTGCTGATATTCTTATTTATATTTTTTCCTGTTTAAATTTTCCTTTAGAAAAATGGTAGTTTCATATATTATTTATTTTGGTATTGCAGTTGCTTTCAACTGGGCAGTTGGTTTTAGTTTTAAAGTTACTATGCGGTTTGTATCCTTGATATATATAGTGTGTATTTGGGCAGCATTCTCTCTTTTGTGCAGGTTTCTTTGAAAATAACAATCAAGGTAGTGTCATTAAGTTTTTATATAATTTTTCGTGTGCTCTTATGATTTTTCATTACTGGAATTCTGAACAGAAAAAATCAGACGAACACTTGTGCTTGTGTGTATATATGTATACATAAATATTTATATGCGTATGCGTATGTGTGAGTCTGTTAATATTTATATATTTTTTGCTTAGTGTTATTTTGCCCTGTTCGTTTTTTAGTCCTCTTATTATTGTTTATTAAAAATTGCGATCAGTACCCTTAATCATAGCTAATTATTTGAAAATTTGAATTTTCAACAGCCGCACAAAGGCCTTATAATTTTGTTATAGATATGAACTAAAATGGATTGTTATAAATGCAGCATGTTTTCTACGAAAACAATCATGTGATTTTCTTCGAATGAGTTTGGTTCTATCACGTACATATCTCGTTTAATTTCGCACACACTCTGTTATCCGACACGAGATTAAATTTCATCCACCCCTGACAGTTAGAAAAAAACTGCTGCTACGTTTAACCTTTGACCCTAAACAGGCCTAAAATGACGGAAACCAATTAACTATACCTCTTTACTAGTTGCCACTCAGATACCCTAGTTTACCCAGTTATATAACTAGGAAGAGAAAGATAGATTTATGCCTTTCGCTTTAGTGTGAAAGTGAACGCAATATTTTTACTTTCCACGTCGATAACTGTTACACATCTGTTTGGCTATATACAGCCTTACTTAGGGACGGTTATATCTAAGTGTCAATTTGCTATGATGAAATAACTTTTTACGCTTTTTAGAAATGAGATTATCCCTGTTCGTCTTTAGTATGTAAGACAAATTCCTATCCATAAAAAGGTAGGTTCTCTTTGTTTTTTTTTGTAACTCCCAGAGTTATGAATATTGGACACAAGAGAATTTTCTTCATATTTTGTTCTGTCCATTAGAACAGCTGCATTTCCATTACTATTAGGACTATTACAATCTCTGTTCATCATTGATATATGGTTTAGGTTGTGCTAAATTCTCTACTCTTCTGGGCATGACGATAATCCGGCAGGAAAGCCTCTGATCGGGAGATTGTAGGTTTTGAAGTGCGTAGAACCATCTGTTCATTGCTGTTATTCCCAGGTCCACCATACCCCAGGTTGGTAATACCTGTTAGGCCCCCAGCTATGGGTAAATAGTGTACCTACACACACACACACACACACACACACACACACACACACACACACACACACACAATGAAAAAATTAATTTTTGTTATAAAATTACCAACAATGCATACTTCTAGCAAAATGACCAGCATTGAATTTTACGGTAAAATTATCAACAATATATTTTATCTAGAGTTGAAGGCATGCAGTTGTGATCAAAATATATTTCGCTGCAGCCATACAATTGTATTCAAATACTTAAACTCTGGCATTAAATAATCGATAGAAGTTGATATGTCACTAAGTCAACCAACCTAAATTTTCCATATTCTGTCTCATTTATCATTTTATTTATTTTACTTGATGTTTTGGAAGACCCAAAACCACTTTATAGAGTGAAGTTATTAAATCTGAATAAGGTGTGGTCGATGGTTGTTGATTGTTATCTCTAGATATTTATTAAGCAACGCTTTGCCAAAGTTACTAAGCTTTTGACAGCGAAAATTGACAACTGCTTTTATAGCTTTATGCATAGTTGCGGACTCTATTATTCAGGTTCTGTATCAAGAGACAGTTGCATTTTCTGGGATAAAAAATAACGAAAGAAAGCCTGTATAGTTAACGCTTGTCAAAGATATTGAAAGAAGAAAGGGACTAGAAAGAAACTGCGAGTTACCTATCTAATGAGTTTGCGTGAATAGATGGCAAAGCAAAGACCTGTAATGGAATCAAGTGTTGCTTAGGTTAAAGGAAATTGAGAAAACCGTTATCGACCACGGCCTGAAGTATACGCCACATAAAATCGAGGAGAACTTAAAAAAAATATATAAAGATATCAGATTCAATAACCTAAACAATGTTTATGACTGAGATATAAAGAAAATTATTTATTTGAGTGAAACCTGACCTTGCATCTTTAGCTTGCTAGTTATGCCAATCCATACAATATTATCATCATGGGAAGAACTGTCTCCTGAATCCTGTAAAAACCACTTAGACCAGTTTTGTTAGACATATACCAAGATCTGAGAGGATGGAACAATGAAGCTGCCTCAGACATGAAAGCATTAAGTGGAGCAAAATACATGTTGATGAATAAATCTATGTACAAATATTGAAGCATTTACTTATTCACTTAAAATAAGTTTTCTTTGTTCCATAAGCAGCATATTTTCTCAAAATGTTTTATAAAATCGTCATTGTTAAACATTAAAACATGAGGTATGGTTTAGCTTTAACCTTTCCTTTCATATATATATATATATATATATATATATATATATATAATTATTTTAATAATAGCATACTGCAACTTGAGAGTTATAAAGTTTCAATGTTTAATACACCATCATTAGACAGACTATCAATGTGCAGTTTGTAATAATAATAATAATAATAATAATAGTAATAAGATCTATGCGTTCTTTTTGTATTGAGCACTTTTTAAAAATAAATATCTAACTGTGGATTGTACTTCCATTAGTATTAACCATTTATAATATTATTATAAGTTTTTTTTTATTCTCGTTTGAAGAACCAATCCCTGAATGGCTTTCATTGTTTCTGGACCATTATTTCAGAGGATGTCCTGTACTCTCCAGGTTTGATAATGTGGCTTGGTAAGTACTATTTAACTCATCGATGAAGAATAAGAGACGGATCAATACCTTTCCCAACAGTATTTGCGCAATAGTGAATGTAGCGAATTCAACTGGAATTCGACACGGCTGTCCGATTTCTCGTTCCAAGCTGATACACAACGTATATATATATAATTTAAACCCAAGCAAGGTAGGACCACTATCGGTGCGCAGGGGCTTACAGAGAGAGAAAAAAATGAAGGTACAGGCGATGTTGAAGAAACCATAAGAGAAGAATGGGAAGTGGAAGCTGGCAATTGACTTTACATTTAGAATTTTGGAGATTGTAGCTATCAGTGAAACAAGAATATAAATTTGAAATGTGAGAAAAGAAAATATTAGAATAGCAAAGTCGGTTATTTTAACTATTTCGACTGTAAAAGGGTGGGACTTTGATGCCAATTTAATAGTGCATGTAAATACATGTGGTCGGAGAACCAGGGAAAAAGCTCATCAGATCAATTGGCATGAAAATACTTGTAGAAAAGACAATATACATATAGTGTTAAATTGTTGTGACGCTTACTGCCAAAATTGCTTCAATTAAGCAGGTTTTTTTGTCATAAATTGTTCGATATCAAGATAAAGGTAGAGCGTTAATAGAATGAATGTGGAGAGTTCTGTCGCTTAAATGAGCAGCGTTGTTATATCTTTACTCTTCAGGGTGGCCGTGTTCATAGTTGATATAATCTGGTGTTAAGTTTTTTTTTAATTAATAATGCTTCCATTACTTTAAGTTTTTTTACATTTGGATGATGATATCATATTTGTATCATCAATGAGTATGAACACAACCAAGATGTGCTGACTGTATTTGAAAAAATAAAAAAACCCTTTAACTCTAGAGACATAAAACAATCTATATATTCAGTTAAAAGTAAAATAAAATTAATCCCTTATAATGTCTAAAGGTATAGCAGAAATTCAGACAGTTTTTTATATACTGAAAAGAAAATAATAAAAAAAAATCACATGAAAATATATATATATATATATATATATTTTAATAATTTTAATAACGTCAGACAAAAAGCTGTGAATAAGTTATATATATATATATATATATATATATATATATATGTATGAACTTATTCACAGCTTTTTGTCTGACGTTATTAAAATTGTGTAAAAAAAGGATTTCTACCCAAATACAAAGAATGTTCCTTTCACAGATAGAGCTGAATCCATTTCGCTATCTCTCTTAGTCTTCCCTCTTTCTTCTCACCCTTTGAAACAGTGTTTGGACGACTGCTTTCTAGTATACTCTTCCCTCTCTATTTTTTCACTTCCCGTGTATGAGAAAATTTATTTTTTTTCCATAATAAAAGAACGCCGACGAAGCGAATGTATTTCGCAGAAATGATTAACCGACACGTAATTTTGAAAATTTTATTTGAATGTCTATCTATCTATCTATCTAAAGAGAGAGAGAGAGAGAGAGAGAGAGAGAGAGAGAGAGAGAGAGAGAGAGGTGAGGTTGGGGGGGAGACAGAGGTTATTTACTTTGTAGTTTGACACATAATTATAAACTGATTTTTTGTGTCAACGATAAATTCTATAATATTCGATTTGTCTGCATTAAATGATAAATACTTATGGTGCAAAAGAAATTAATTTTTCAGTATCAGGCCGCAGTGTTTATGTGGCTACGAAAACCCATATATATATATATATATATATATGCTGTGAGCTATTTCTGCAAGGGCTCTAATTCGTCTTCGTTATATGCCTGTCATATAGAATATGATCAGAACTAATGACTTTCGTGGTTAATATAGAAGTCTAATTAATTACTGAGTAACTCATCAATTAATTTACTAATTAACTGTCAGCACAATCGATCAAATTGTGTCTATAAATAACGTTTTCATTTATTTGAATTCAGCTTCTTCCTCGATTAATTGAAATGTCCATGTTTTCTCAACATTTTCGTAGCAGATTTGAATGCAAGGGACCGAAAATACGTAACAACTTTTCTTTGTTATTTGCCGTCTAGGAGGTTTTAAACCAGTAATAATTTTTACTGAAGATGTATAGGCAAGTCGCTTAAACACACTGACACTTTTCCTCGAATTAAGTGGATGTTAGCGAAATATAATGAAGAGTGGTTCGTAGTGAGAATTCGGAGAGTCGAGTTCGAATTCCCCTCAAGTTCTTCGCATCCCCCTACGCACAAGTAAGAAAAAATTTGAATTCAGTGTTTTCCTCGAAAAATTGTTAATGTAACATTCCCTTACTCCACACAAAAAAAGAATTAATTTTAGAATGAAAAAATACGTTTCGGCGTTATATAAGTTGTAAAAAATAAACCAATCTCTCAGATTCTGATTGATTTTGGCAATGATATTGTTTTGACTGAAGTTCTAAGTATTCTTAATGGTCATGCACATAAACACCCTATTCATGGTCGATATTTTTTCACAGTGTTCATATTTATATAATCTACGTTGTTTCGGCAGTGGTTCTAATCGTTATTGTCATATTCAGCCGTTGCATTCTCCGGCCTTCTTCAGGTTGTATATGCTGGAATTTTGAACACGACCTTCTATTGCTCTAGTTTCACGTGCCATGTCTTTTCTGGATATCTTGTTTTCAGTAATTTCCCTTAAGTAACTTAACTCTTCAAGATTTTTCCATCTCTGAAATGACCATATACTGAACTAGATTACTTCAACTAGCGTTTTTATTCATAGGGCCACCAGTTAGAACAATAAAAATTGTGTAAATAGTTACAATACCTTATCTCAGAAATATAGACAGATGTAATGTACATATTTTTAACTTTTAACTTTCTTTCAGTTTTACTGTGGACGATTACAACAGGAAGAGTCACTCTATAAAATGTTTTCTTCTGATTTGATATTATTATTGTGGGCAAAATAAGTTATACAATTTTTGCCAGAATTTACTTGTTACAGTAATAAAAATTACTACATTGATCTTCACACGAGTGGATGTTTGAGATAATCATCGAGAAACAAGTACAACAATTATCCAATCTGTTCGGCATTATTCAATTGTATTATAAAGTTCATTTCATTTATTCCATTAACCTTTACCATATTTAATCTATTTTGCAGAACATTTGATCCCGTTTTCATTGTTTCATTAATTATAATCGACACATTACAAGCAAAATTCACGCAGTTCGGAGGCAAAACACTGAAAAATGTTTTCACCGTCCTTATGTTCCAATTAGATATTTGGAAGTTGTCAGTAGATTAAATGTCAAACTGACAACACTTTTCTTAGCATCTTTATAGCCATTGACATCCCTTTGACCTGAACAGCTTTATTTTTTCCGCTAATTTTTAATCCTCTTATTTTAATTGTTTGAATATAGTCCCAAGTGCGTCAACATTTGTAGATATAACAAGACATCAATAATATTGCTCTTATTAATGCTTTTTCTATGATTCGCTTTTCTTTCGGATATAGGAGAGTATGGCTCTACACAATATCCAATTCTTTGAAGTTCTCAGCAAAGCTTTTTTTAATCTTTCACCTTCCCTATTCTGCTATACATTTCATATATCTATTATGGTGTTTTAGATGTGGCACAACGCCGAAAACATGAAGCCTCACTAGCCGATTAAAATGATTTTAGCGAGACAAGCTCGGTAAACATTACAGGTGGACCCATATATCTATTGTGGGTATGTACATAGATTAACAAAAATTCGCAGAGTGTTAATATATATAAAATATATTTTTACGTAAAAGTATATATTTTGAGAATAGATCTTAAATAATTCGACAGATTTTTTTATTAATTCAAACGTTATTTTTAGTAGATACTCGTATTTGAGCAGAGGCTCCGTTTTATTTATGTATCTTTTTCTTGCAAAGTTACTTAGATAATAAGTTTTTAAACGACTAAATTGATTTTAAAGTCCTTGAACGTCAAATTAATTTTACAATCCTTTATTAATTTATACATCTTAGCACAATTCCAGTAATTTCCAAATATTTTGCGACATTTAAAACTCCAAGTTTTTGGGATTATCTTTTAAGCTCTTCGCTTTAGTCACTGAGTAATATTTTTATGCTTTAACTTTAAATGATTTGGCATATTACATATGATAGTACGTTGTTTCCTTTTCTGGTAATAATTAATTCTAAGCATTAAGCAATATGCATTATTCTTGTTATGTCATGTCACTCTACTAGTGCTAGCATTAGTATGTACTACGTATCTTATGATGGGGCCATCAGTAATTAAACCTGTTACTCACCAGGCTTTTCTGGTTGGGTTGGTGGCTAGACACATGCAGCAGAATTAAAAATAAGACCTGTCAAAAGATATTATTTATATTGTTCGGACTATTTCCCTCATCTTTATTGCCATGTTTACGACGTTTCGGCAGTTGTATGCTCCGGTTTTTTTCAGATGCTAGAAATTTCGAACGGAACCATTTATTTCAATCAATGGGGTATATCGTTCTCATTCCATGTGCGATGCCACTTCCGGTAACAATGTAGTTACCTCTCTTTAACGTAACTCTAATGTAGCTGTGGGAAGGAATATAAAAAAGAAACGGGCTGCCTCCTTAAGGTAAGGCTGCAAGAACATCGGAAGGCCATAACACGAGGGGGAGCTAGAAAAATTAGGCGTAGCTGACCACATATGGAGGCAGAAACGCGATCATCGCCCCTATCGGATGAAGTTGAAATAATTGATAGAGAACACCATTGTAAACTACCTAAACTTAAGAAATCAGTTCAACAATCTCCTAAGCCGGCCAAGCATGGAAATGAATACAAATTGGGAACCACGGAGTGCTAGAGAAAATCATTAGCCTAAAAAATTGCACTATGAGAACTGGTAAAAATGTTAAATAATGTAAATACTATCTTATTTCAGAAATATAAACAAATACTGTCAAAAGATAGATGCTTATTCTGACTTTTGACACGTCTTGTTTTTCTATGGCTAACATTAATCTAACTCAGTGATTCCTAACCGTCATGCCGCGACACACTAGTGTACCACGTGATCCTCCTAAGTGTAATAATTACCTCGTCTCCCCACTGAAACGTGTATGTGACACAAGGTTTAGGTTTAATGTGGGAAGCCCGAAAGCGAGCAAACGAGCTAAGGATAAGGCAACGATCAGAGCGAAGAGTTTTTTTGATAGCATCATCGACCACGTGATTATGATCAAAATGAGCTTCAAGACGGAAGACGTCGGCAGCGGTGTCACCTGGTGATGGGTTCTACCGTGTGTACATTATACATGTTAAGCTATACATAAGTGAGCCCCTCTTCCACTTTCCACCCAGATGTATGAAGGGTACTGGTCAGGACCTCAGATGCACAGAGATCATACGAACGCACCGAGTCATCAAGCTAATAATGCTGTTGATGAATAAAATGATGAAGATATTGATTTATTCGTTAAGGATTTGGCAATCTCTTGTTATTGGCCTTTTATTGTTTGTTACAGTTTTTGTTTCTCAGTTATCTTTTAGAAGAGGCTTGTTCTACTAATTAATTATCTCCGAATTTTACGTCATTTCAACACGTTTGTAATTACTTGACAAGTGAAATGTTTTACGCTTCTTATCCGGTTGAGTACCTTCAGGATTTAAAAAAAGGTTAATTGTATTTAATTCAGTTATTTTTATTACTATTATGTTCGTTATTTTTTTCTTTTTTTTCTTTTTTCTTTTTTGTAATTGTTCTTTGTTTTTAACAATCCAAGAGCTTTCTTGGTTTCTTTTCTCCCGCATATTTTGTTACAAAATTTTACCACTACGGCACTTATACTGTTTATATTGTCCTCATCTTTATTGCCATTTTTACTAGGTTTCGGCCCTAATACATTCCGGCCTTCTTCCGGCGCTAGGAATTTTAAACCGATCTCTTTATTACGATCACTGGAGTATATCATTCTTATTCCATGTACGATGCTACTACTGGTAGCCATGTGGTTATCTCCGTTAAACTTTAACTCTCAAAGTTATTTGTTTACCACTGTTGTAGCCTGGTACTGAACACTCAACACTTTAGGTTAAGTCGTGAATGTGACAATAAAGATGAGTACAATAGTCTGAGCAATGTAAATAATGCAAATATTTCAACTCAGAAATATAGACAAATATTTCCATTTAAATCGGATAATGTTTTGATTTTTGAGGTTTAAATAAATGATAATAGCATTTTAAATTACAATATTTGTTATTACCTAGGGCATAGTAAACAAGAAATATTATGTGTGTTCGTCGGTTGTATAAATGTAGGGTGTATAATTGTATTTAAAACAAGTGGAGATGATTAGGCAAAATGGAAAAACTATAAACGACGCGTTTCACCGACGGCTGTTGAAAAATGCATTGGGACTTTTGAGGATAAAAGGGGACATAAATTATATTACCTTATCAAATGTGACAACCAGAAACCTAAAAGAATTTGTTTGTTTATTTGTTTATTACTGGTTGTCGGATCTGATAACGTAATTCAATTTATGGTTCCTCTTTTCCTCAAAAAATTCAAACACATTTTCATTATATACAGTTCAAAATGAAGAAACCGAAACCAAAAAACCTTGAAACATGTCGTTTTTAGCTTTTCCTCTCTTCATCATGTCTACGAAATATTATACAAATAAACTTGTTAATGATTTATCTTCAGAAAAGTATACAAATTTTAGCAATTTATTTATGTCATTTTTGGTGTTTGTGCTGAAGACTATTTAATTCGATTATTTTGTATGATTAAATATAGAGTTCCTTCCATCTTTTTGGCGTAATTCTCATGAAAGAAATATCGACAGTTCAACAAAACCCTTGCACCTCACTCACAAAGCCCTAAGATTCCGAAAAGTCTACGAAATAAACTTCTTCCTCGGATATGTATTTGTCTGTAATTAGTCAGTCAGTTAAGTGCCATACGCGATACGCACTTGAGAGATCATGTCTCTTTCGATCCATGACCGACTAGGCAGAAGATTTTTCCGTAAAAGGTTGCTATTTCTTTCGACGGTCGACTGGTTGCCAACCAAGGCTATAGAAGACAATTTGTACTGCTATTCAACCCATAGCTGGAGGAAGAAGTGATGGATTAATATCTTTCTAAAAGGTATTTGTGTGTAAATTAATGCAACCAATTTCTCATTTACTTTAACTTCTAAATTTCAGACTCTTAAGACAACGTCATTTTGTATCGGAATATAAAGAACAATAATTATGCAAGAATTTTTTCTGATAGTAAGTTTTAATAGATTTGAAATCAATTTTAAATAATTATTGTCTGGCTGGCTGTCTCGTCTAACGTAAATTTTCTTAATTCGGAGATTAATGACCCTAATTTGTATTCTTCCGTAAGAAATTCTTTGAATTTTAATGATTCACTCGATTCCATTGCTTAAAAAGTAGTTCATGCTAATATAATCGATACTGTAATCAGAGCCGCATCCGTTCGCCTATCCGTCAAAATTTCATGTCTATAACATAAGAACCGTGTCTGTCCGTCACACGATTCAGCCAGTAATAAAATAGGTAGAATGTCCTTTACTAATAATATATACAGTATATCTTTCGGTAATAATTTAATTTAAACTAAAACTTAAAGTATTTACATTATCTGGAATATTGTTCTCATTTTTACTGTCATGCTTCCAACGTTTCGGCCGTTTTACACTTCGGACTTCTTCAGGTGCTACGAATTTCGAACTGAACTTTTTATTACGATCACTTGGGTATTTCATTCTCATTCAAAATGCTATGCCACTTCTGGTAGCTATATAGTTATCTTCCTTTTACTTAACTTTTCTAAGTTATTTGTTTCAGTGGCTGTATACGTTGTTTAGTTCCAGTGACTTGACCCAAAGAGTTGTGAGTTCAATAACAGGCTACGGGAAGGGTGAACAGCAGCACCCGTATTTCCAAGCGGTCACTCATTTAGGTATTACCAAGCTCCATGTTGCTTAGGTGATCGTATGTAGACCGTTATATTGAACGTGATCAGCCGTGATATGTATAAGGATAAAAGATGAGATAGAAAAAAAGATTGGATGTGAAAAATTTTGTCTGTGTATACTCCACATCAATAGAAAAAAAAACAATCCACCTAGTTAATTCATGCACCATCATTACGCTAAGAGTCTTTCATATGTGTTACTATGCCCGTGAGGTCACATTAGTTAATTCATGCAAGTTCATTACGCTGTCAGTCTTTCATATGTGTTACTATGCCCGTGACGTCATATTAGTTAATTCATGCACAATCATTACGCTTTCAGTCTTTCATATGTGTTACTATGCCCGTGACGCCATATTAGTTAATTCATGCAAGATCATTACGCTGGAAGTCTTTTATATGTGTTACTACGCCTGTGACGTCAAAACTTTCAACTGTTAGAACGCTTTAACAGACAGATGTAATGAAACAAAAATCTTGAAAATTCAATAAAGTGACGATAAATAGTTCACAACTAAAACAGAGGCTAATTAACTGTTTAATTAATTTGTTCCTTTTATATTTTTAGAGGTTAAATGGTATGTATGATACATTGATTACTCCAGACATTATATAAATTGAATTTTGCTCAATATCTTTTCATGATAAAAATTTAATGTGTTTAATATAACAGTAAAATATACCTCTCGGTAGCACTGAAATGACAAAGACGGTGACAACAAAATGTACTCAAAGACCAATTTGAAGCAAGACGATCACTTCATAGACAAAGGTATGTGAGAACCTCACATGAAAGCCTTGAACAATTAAGGCTACAAGCTAAAAAACTTGGGAATAAAGGAATTTTTAAAAATTTGAATTTTGCTTGGAAAATACTTTTGTCTAAATTCAGATAAACATTTTATTTCTATAGATTATTAAAAGAACCACGGGAAGTAATCACTCATAAATTTACCGCAGAAAGTAGTGCAACCTATTGCAAGAAAATCTTCTGCCCAGTCAATCATGTCTCGAAAAAGACATGATCTCCCATGCGTATATCACATATGGCGCTTAGCTCACTGACGGACGGTTTTCGGACTGTTGTCCTCACATTTATTGTCATGTTTATGACGTGTCCGCCATTGTAAGCTACATCCTACAATGGTAGATTGTTCTCATTACATGAATCATGCCACTTCCAGATGCCTTAATTATCACCATTTAACTCAACTCTCCAAATGTTTGTTTTTGTAGCTAGTTATTGAACTGCCAACGCCTTGGGTCAAGTCACCGGATAGAAAAATGACTTATCCACAGGGCTATGTGTTCTAGATGACTCATGGGACAAAAACAATTTATTCCAGAGATCGAAATAAAGGGTTCCGTTCAAAATTCCAGTCAACTGAAGAAGGTCGGAACTTACAACGGTCGAAAGGTTGTGAACATGACAATAAAGATGAGGACAACAGTCCGAACAATGTAAATAATTAAATTGAAATATGCAGTAGATATTTTTTTTAATCATTTCACCCCGAGCAAGGCGGAAACGCCACTGATGTGCAGGGGCTACATAAATGCAAAATGATTAATTAGAAAAGAGTGAGGAGTACAAACTATTTAGAAAGGAACAATAGAAAGCTGAGAAAGCAGGTGCGATGACAGATACATAGGTGGAGAGAAAGGGAAGGTTATACGGGAGTGGAGAGAGAGCTAGAGTCCAGTGGTTAGTAGATGAGTATTGACTTTGCATTTAAATTTCTGGAGTTTGTAGCCGTCAGGAAAGCAAGAATACGGGAGCGAGTTCCACAGGCGGGAAGTGCGAGAGAAGAAGCTGCAGGAGTAGAATTGTCGTCTGCATTTTGCTAACCTGACTGTGAATGGGTGGGACTCAGTTGCCAGTCTGGTTGCACGAGTAAACACCTGTTGAGGAGGCATCAGTGACTTAAGTTCGTCTGAGCAGAAGCCATGAAAGTATTTATAGAACAGACAAAGGGAGGACACATTTCGACGATAGGGAAGTGGCTGCAGTCGAGCCGCCAGATCAGTACCTATCATATAGACTCTCCTTTGGAGCCTGTCAAGAACACTGAGGAGAACGGCAAGGGCACCTGAACATAAATGGCAGCAGTACTCCATGCACGGAAAGATGGTTGACTTGCATATATGCAGGATGGATTCAGGCGGAAAAAACATCCTGGATCGACATAGTGACCCAACCTTCTTAGCAGTAGATTTTGCTATGGATTCAATATAGTGGTTCCATTTGAGGTCTGAGGACAGGGTAAGTCCGAGGAGGCGTAGTGTATTACTCTCCGGGAGAATCGCTTGGTACATGCTTATGGGAGGCAGGAGAGGTTGCCTGTAATGGTTGACAGACAACAGCTTGGTCTTATATGAATTGAAGTTGACAAGCCACTTCTTGCCCCATTTCACCACAGAGTGTAGATCCCGTTCAAGGTCAGCAGCGAGATTATGTCTGTCCACCTCGACAGGTTTCTTACTGGTGCGGGAGTATATTGTAGTGTCATCTGCGTAGATGCCTACTTGGGACTTGATCTCATCTGCGAGATCGTTGATGAAAATAAGGAACAGCGTCGGGCCCAGGATAGAGCCCTGTGGGACACCAGCATTCGTGAACGACCTTCATTTTGCGGTTATTTATATTGAATGGTCATTTTTTAGAAAACTATTTCGTGTATAGTACATTTTAATTCTACATAATTTATTTTCAAACTAAACTCTAATTTTTAGAGGGTTTAAATAAATTTGAATATGAATAGATCAGATATTTTCAAAATATTTTTTATAAAGACAGTTTTATACGCGAAAAAATAACTCTTTCCTTCTTCTAAGGAACGCATTAATTATTTGTAATGTATTATTTATTTGCACAAAAATAGCAACCTCCCAAAGAATTACTCGATTGATTTTAAGTAGAAATAATGTTTGGTATGAAAATTTCGCAAAATTGGAAGAAAAGTGTAAAAAACTGGAGATGAAAATAAGCAAGAAGGACGACCACACCAACTAACCGCAAGGACTATTTGTTATTTTGGGGGACTGATGAATGAAAATCTAAGAAAATGATTCACATACACTATTGTTCCATGAACAAGGTAGACTTATATGTCTGACGACTGTGTAAGAAAACTGTTATTGAATTCAAGGACAAAAAACAAACAAAAGAAACAAAAACGAAAAAGAGGCTTGTTTAAAGTTTTCTCACGAACATAAATTTGAACCTGATGACATCTGACGATTTTGGCAAGGTGTACAAAGTAAAGTCTCAATAATTAAACAAAATGCTGGTAACGTCATGATTGACAGTTGCGGAAACATAAATCCTGAAAATGCCACCGAAATGTTGAAAGAGAACTTGTCTAAATTCAAACGCTTGTTATATATTATTGATATTCTGCTACTAATTTTGGGCTTCCTTACTTACGGTTTCTGGAAGGGAGTACATAAATTGTTGTAATAAAAAGTATGAAAAAGGCCAGTACCTTCAAACGCTCACACACAATGACTTGTAACTTCGTGGTAGCACAGCGATTGATGGCATCCGAACAGTTCCGTCTGCCTAATTTCAATTACGATATGAACTTACGTAAACATATACACGCACAGATGAATTCCAGACAGTCTCCTTATAATCATTTAAGCGCAAATACCCATTTTCTTCTTTTTCTTCTTCTTTCTCTATGTGCCATGTCCTTTCAGGACGTAGGCGATCATGGCCCTCTGCGTCTTTCTATCCCTGGTGGCTCTTAGCACGTTTTTTCTGCTATCAACTTGATCAAGTCTGTCAAATATATTACCTGCTGCTTTACCCTGTCTCTCTTTCCCTCTCTCTGACACGTGAGCACTAGATTCTCCAAGCCCTCCTTCTTCCTTATATGTCCCAGGAACTTTAGCTGTCTTTTCCTGAAGCTCAGTATAAATTTCATTTTCGTTTCCATCCTTTCCAAAACATCATTGCTCACATGCTCAGTCCACGATATCCACAGCATCCTTCTGTAGAAACCACATTTCAATTGCTTCAAGTTTTTCTTTCATCTTTGATGATATTGTCCATCATTTACTGCCATACTGAAGGCACAAAATTCACATAGGAGTCCAGTACCCACTTCTTCGTTTCTATTGAAATTTTCTTGTCTCTCAATACTCTACTTAGCTTCTGGAATGCGTCATTCCCCATGCCAATTCATCTTCGAGTCTCAGTGTCGAAACTTCCATCTTTTATTAGAAAATTTCCCAGGTATTTAATTGTGTGTAACTGCTTGATTTTAGTATTCACAACCTGTAATTGCTATTTTAGGCAGCTCTTTTTGCTGATGGCCATGTATTCGGTTTTCTTTTAGTTTACTTAAAGTTATTTCTTTCGACTTTCTTCAGAAAAATCCAACTCTTCTCCCTCCAGCTATGAGTTAATTAGTAGAACTTGTATCACCAATTCATTAATATCCTCAAAATAATTTTTTAAAATCAAAAAGTATTTTCTGGTTTTAAATAGCCCGTGCAAGGTTTATTAATATTAGTTTAATTTATGTTATTTTTCTAATCTATAATACTCGCCTTGTTTCATGCTTAGGAAGGGGTTCCCGGTTCATCTCTCTCTTTTTCGGTCTTTATGTCGGTTCGGCTGGAAGCTTTTTGCAGTTGGTGAGTATGGTGGCAATGTCTCTTCATTCTGAGGGTACCGGGTTGGCAGTTTCCTAGTTGCTGCTTCCGACTGGTAGGTAGGAGCCCGAACTCTTGCGTAGCGTCTCGAGAGGCTGCTCTGATCAACAGTTGAATAATATCGGGGTTCCTGTAGTGCCATTTCGCACATGGACGGGCGTCCCTGCATGAATTTCCGATGGGCAACCCCGAGGCCACATTATGCTGCAGGCGGCGCCATTCTCCATCCTTCACCTGCTGCAATTAACGACCATCTGACCCTACTCTAGACCTCTCTCTATCCACAACTATAACCAGCATGAAATTAAACAAACAAAATAGCAAGCCTAAACCAGCTAGTCGTAAATCGCCCAAACCTATCTGCGTTACCTTCACAAATATACGAGGTATTCGCAGTAACTTTAATAGTGTAGAGTCTTTCCTTTTAACTAACTCACCCGATATCTTAGCTATATGTGAGACTAACCTTGACCCTTCTATCCCCTCTTCAGAGCTGTTCGTTCCTGGTTACCTTCCTCTCTTCAGGAAGGACTCCAATGTCCATATGCATGGGCTTGGTGTATATGTCAGCGAACAACTCCCCCAAGCCAGGGTCACATCTCTTGAATCCCTTGATCATTCCTTCATGTGCTTCCGTCTCTCACTTCTAAGCTCGGTTAGCTATCTCTTCTTCCTCTACCGCTCCCCCTCCTCCTCTGACTGTACGTTACTTGATTGCATCTCGACTAACATCGACAGGGCCATTTCTTCTCACCCATCTGCCCATATATTTGTGTTTGGCGATTTTAACGCCCACCACACCAAGTGGCTTGAAAACTCAGCCACCGACCTTGCTGGGATCCGCACCATGCACTTTTCAATAGCCCAAGCTCTAACGCAAGTGGTGGACTTCCCCACGCGTTTCTCTAAAAACTCTAACGGAAGGGACTCTTTACTCGACCTTTGTTTTACCTCCATCCCAGACTCCTGCACTACCAGGCAACTCTGCCCCCTTGGAAACTCTGACCACGCCGTAGTCTCCGTAAACATATCAATCCGCACTAACTCTACCCAAGAAAACCAGACCAGCAGAATATCATACTGCTACCAAAGAGCCGACTGGGACTCGTTCAGGGACTTCCTCTGCGACGTCCCCTGGAACAACGTCTTTGATCTTCCTGTCGAAGACTGTGCCTCCGAAGTCTCCTCTTGGTTTAAGGCTGGCATCGATGCTTTTATCCCTGCCAGAAAATTCCAACTAAAACCTAATTCGTCCCCCTGGTTCTCACCCGCTTGCTCGGCCGCTATTGCTCACCGGAACCATTTCTTCCGGCTCTATCGAAGCTGCTCGTCGAACCAAAACAGGCGCCTTTTCACCTCAGCACGGAACAAGTGTAAAAAAGTACTGAACGAAGCCAAGAGGGCGTTTGCTACCAGAATTAGGCAACGCATAGCATCCTCTAAGTTTGGCTCCAAAGATTACTGGCGTCTCTGCAAAAGCGTGCTCAGCAGGAACAAGACTTCAATACCCCCACTAATCAATGAATTTGAAGTTCTCACCTCCCCAGCCGACAAGGCTGAATGCTTTGCCCGTAGATTCTCAACCAATTCGACACTGGACTCGTTAGGAATACCTACACCAGACTTCCCACCCAGAACTAAGGCTCAACTAAATAACGTCCACATTTCACCCTCGCTGGTCGCCAAGATAATTGCGCAACTTGACCAACACAAAGCGAGCGGCGGTGACGGAATCCCAGTCATAGTACTGAAGAAATGTGCCCCAGAACTCTCCTCTGTCCTCTCTAAACTCTATAACCTCTGCCTATCTGCTTCCTGCTTTCCTGCCTGTTGGAAGTCCTCCTGTGTAGTACCTATATTTAAGAATTCTGGCGAACCCTCAGACCCCGCCAATTACCGTCCTATTAGTCTCCTTCCAATCTTTGGCAAAGTTTTCGAAGCCATTATCAACGCCGAGGTGATTCAGCACCTTATGACCAACGGGCTTCTCTCTGACAAACAGTATGGGTTTCGCTTCACCAGGTCTACTGCTGATATGCTAACGACCATTACCGAGTACATATACCAGGCACTCGACAAGAATGGTGAAGCCCGAACCGTTGCCTTGGATATCTCCAAAGCATTCGACAGGGTCTGGCATGCTGGCCTCTTGTGCAAACTGCGGAGCTATGGGATAACTGGACATCTGTTTGACCTCATCCAGTCCTTCCTCTCTAACCGCACATTAAAGGTGGTATTAAATGGGCATGCCTCCCAAAACTACCAGACGAACGCGGGCGTCCCTCAAGGTTCTATCCTAGGTCCCACGCTCTTTCTGATCTACATTAATGATCTCCCCGACACCATTAGATCCCAAGTTGGCATGTATGCCGACGACACAACAATCTACTCCCGCATCGATCAGAAACCAGGTCTGGACGACAAAGTGAACCTCGCTGCCGCACTTGAAAGGGAACTCCAATCCGTAGTGACCTGGGGTAGGAAATGGTTGGTAAATTTCAATGCCTCCAAAACAAAGCTGTTATCAACTAACCACCATAGACAATCGCATCTACCTCCCATTAGCATGGGACAGGCTAGCCTCCCAGAGAGTAAAATAGTACGCCTCCTTGGCCTTACACTCTCGGCGGACCTCAAATGGAATGACTATATTGAATCCATTGCCAAATCTGCTGCTATGAAAGTGGGCTCCCTGTGCAGGGCCCGGAAATTTTTCCCACCTGAAACTATTCTGCACATATACAAATCTACCATCCGCCCGTGTATTGAATATTGCTGCCATATCTGGTCGGGTGCCCCTGCTGCTCTCCTTGGGCTTCTTGACAAAATACAAAGGAGGATCTGTAACGTGGTTGATACTGACCTGGCAGACCGGCTGCAGCCGCTCTCACACCGGCTTGATGTAGCTTCCCTGTGCCTCTTCTACAAGTACTTTCATGGCTTCTGCTCCGATGAGCTTAGATCACTGGTGCCGCCTAAGCACGAATTTACACGAGATACTAGATTAGCAACTAGGTCCCACCCTTTTACAGTTAAACAAATAAGATGTAACCGTAAATTCTACTCCAACAGCTTCTTTTCTCGCGCTTCCCGCCTGTGGAACTCCCTTCCACAAGTCTGCTTTCCCGACAGCTACAATCTCCAGGTGTTTAAATGTAGGGTCAATAGACACCTCCTATCACACTAACTCCCAACTATTCTCACAACACTCTCATCTACCCAACCCTCATTCTCGGTATCCTCACCCGCCTATCACCCACCCTCTGTTATTTCCTATATTTAATCAGCCTTTCTCCACTCTACGTAGCCCCCTGCACAGTAGTGGCAGTGACATGCCTTGCTCGGGGTGAAACGCTTATAAAAAAACAAAAAACAAAAAAAAACTAGGTTTAATGAATTTATATATTTGTACTGTTTTTTTAAATATCCTTTATGTTACCTTTTATGAATAATCTTCCTGTTTGTGTATGGGATTTCATCATTTTATAAAAATGCAAAAAGATTTGAGTTGTAACTTTGTAACCGATGTCGATATTTGTCTGCAATTACTTCCAGCCCAAATTTCAAATTCCTCTCTTTTAGCCGTTTCCATTGGCTCTTCCATCTCAACATCTCACTCATTTTCCGCTTCTTTTTCTATTTCTCATGCATTTTTCTTTGCCTTTTCTTGATTTCTGATATTATTATCTGATATTTTCTTCTCCCTTTCTTTCTTTTTTTAACATCTTTTTACCTCATACGAAAAAAAATCCAAAAAATAAAGGAAAGTTTTGTTCTCAAAAGAAATTCTTTAAAAATAAAAACGTTTTTACTATAATTGTTAACTACCTGATGAGACATTGTTCTTTCAATTTTGAAACAAAATGTACAATTTTGTAGTAGTTTGTAGTTTTTCACATGTTCTAACGTAATAATTAATATATATACGTATTGATTTTTGCATTTATTTATATGTATATGAGTCTATGCAAAAAATTAAATATCTTTAAAAAGACAATGTGAATAAAGATTCATATAGATGTTGAAAACTGACAGTTGTAAAATTTAAATATTATTATATCATTAAATGTAAATATTATTATATCTTTTTATCTCTGTTATTGTAAAGTAATTATTATTTTAAAATTACAGCTTCTCAAAGTGCACTATCTATCTATCTATTTTATATATATATATATATATATATATATATATATATATTATATATATATATATATTGTGTGTCCGTATGTATGTGTGTGTGTGTATAGACGTATGGACACACTTCTGTATATCTGTAGTGTATCAATGTCCTTATAAAACATACCGAAAATATTAAACCAAAGATGTCAATCCACGTGCCAAAAATGACATTCATACAATACGTCGTAAACAGCCCATAAAAATATGTCATAAAAAATGTAGGATTTGTTTAACGAATTACTGCAGAACGCCATGATTGTTCTCCAGTAATCATTGTCTGAACAACCAATATCCTTTTTCCATTTAAGAAGAAAGCAAGAAAAAATCTTTGAGTGAGAAACAATTATCGAGTAAGAATTAGAGAAAAATAAAATGTCAAGCGAACAAAATAATCTCAGAAATGTATTGCAAAATAGAATATGAAGACAAGAGACGCGTATACCAATATATATAGCTGCATTACAAATGACAGGTTAGAAAAAAGAATTCGTTTTAGCAATGCCTTCTTTTATGTGGGTATTTCTAGCAACAGGATCTTTTGCAATATGTATCGGCTAAAATAGACAACTGAATCATTGCAAAATATCGATGTTGATGTCCAAGCATTTGAGGAATAAGCACGACAATTTTCGGCCATTTTATATCATTCTACGCTTGAATGAATTGGAAAGTAATCGAAACTAAGAAGGCATACTTTACGTGAATATTTTAAATTTTTATGGGAGTCGCAACCTTTCGTTCAGATAAATGCTTCGCCTCGATATAAATAAAGACACATTTTTATAGAGATATATTTAATGACGTAACCAATTTATAAAATTAAATGTATTTTTCATGATGGCCACTAGAAATATTTAAAAAAAGTTGTTAATCAAATGTTTGCAACTCCAAAATGGACGTTTCGAAGTCTTCTCTTACACTGATTTTCATCAAAATCTTCTTTCCTACTTTTAACCCTTAGATGACTAGGAGAAATTGATTCAGGCATTTTCATTTGTTCGAACTGAATACAGTCAGTTAAGTGCCATACGTAATACACGCTTGGGAGGTCATGTCTCGAAAGAGACATGACTGACTGGGCAGAAGATTATCCCGCAGTAGGTTGCCATTGCTTTCTGCGGTAGACTGGTTGCTGACCAAGGCTATAGAACCCAGTCTGTCCTGGTAGTTAACCCATAACTGGAAGGAAGAGACGGATTAATACCTTTCCCAAGGGTATTTGCGCGTAAGTGACTACAATGGATGCAACTGGAATTCGAACTCGGCTCCCCGGTTTCTCGTTCCGAGCCGATATCTGGAACTGAATGCACTTGGTTTATATAACAAATAATGAAATAATTTATTCAGTTGTATCAGATGTCATAATGAAATGCGTAACTGAATGCAAATGGACAGAATCTTTCTTTTTGATTTAGATATAAATAAATCTTTATTCGTGTGAATATTAAATTCAGACAGAACCAAAACAAGTTAATATTCAAGAAAATAAAATATGGCAATTGACGTTGCCTTTAAATTTTTAGAGATTGTAGCTGTCAGGGAAGCAAGTAAATAGAAGGGAGTCCCACAGGCGGGAAATGCAAGACAAGAAACTGTTCGAGTAAAAGTAGCGGTTGCATTTAACTATTTCAACGGTAAAAGCATGGGACCTAGATACCAATCTAGTAGCACGTTTAAATTCATGTGAATAGTGCACCGGGGGAAAAAGCTCGTCAGTGCAGTTGCCATGAAAATATTTGTAGAAAAGACAAATAGAAGTTGGATCACTTCAGTGAGAAATTGTGTGTATGTGTGTGTATTATGTGTGTGTACAATATGGGCACGTAGCTGAGGGATTAAAATGTTCGCATTTCCACTAGTAAATCAGAGTTTGAACCTCAGTATGGTTAATTTGTCAGGGAGTTTAATTCTTGATGTTATAGGTCCAGTGAAAGGATCGTAGATTGCGACACTGTCAAAAAGTTCGAAATCAGAAGTCATCGTGGTTGAGATTTCGAGATTACTAGCAGTGTTCAAACTGTGGATTACATCAGATTCAGGGTTTTCCCACAGAAACTATTACTAAAGTCGTCTCAGTATATTTTTAGTATTAACCAGTGCACTCTGTGTGTGTTAAACACAAATGCGTCTTGGCGGAAGTCTGCAACAGGGATTAACTAGTCGCTTCAGCAGACGAGTGTACACAGAAACGACTAGTCAGTGATGATATTATAGCATAACACAAAATTCAAGAATAAACTATTTTAAAAAATACTTTTAAATGCAAAGTATTTGTGTAAAAACATATGTAAATTGTGAATGTGCATGCTGTAATATGTATAGAGATATATCTTTGGCGCACAAACAAATTTCTCTAGGGTTCGTCGTTAATCAAGATCTCACTTCAATTAGGAGGAAAAGAAATACGTTAACCCTCACTCAACAGGAGATCTTTACGTACAGATTTTAATGAGGTTACATTGAAGGATGCCTCACAGCTGGCAACGAGAAGAACAATCAATTAATAAGCCAAATAAAAAAAATATCTAACAAAATAAAAGTTAACTCTTTACAAGAATATAACATGAACCCAGGAATTTGACTTCACCAAGAACATAAAATGAGCGACAGTTTACATGGATTTAGAATAACGCAAATACGGTTTTTTATTTTCAATATTGAAAGACTTGTTCTGAGCTACAGATTTTAGAAGTACGAACACAACTGTGTGATGAAATGTTTAGCGATCTTGTCCTGCCAGACCAAATACGGCAGAAAAGTAAGTTCTGGCACTAGCTGGGTGTCTCTCAGCAAACTTTCAGTCTATTGCTAAACGTCATTTATGTTTAATAAATAATCATAGATTGCAGAAATAGTTTGGCTGATTTATCGCATGATTATGTCTTATTTACGAAAACATATGACCACCAAAATGTCTTATATATATATATATATATATATATTAATTTGTGTATTAAGGCAGCAAATGTTCTTTTAAACATGTAAGATTTAATAAATTGCAGGCATTCTCTTTGCTTATTTTTAATAAAATCCGTTCATAATCACGGATAATCTTTCGCGTATTACAATTGAAAAATGTCAGAAATGAGCTGTAATATTGACAGATGTAATTATCATTCATTTCTCAAGGTACTCAAGTAATTTCAACCTCTTTTTTTCGGTTAATTTTCTTATCATAACTTACACCCCTGAAGATGATCTCAGAAAGCGGTTGAAAGTATTTGGATACCTTGAGAAAAAATGATAATAACATCTGTCAACTTTACAGTTCATTTATGACATCTGTCAATTATAATACGTGAAAGGTTATCCATGAGTATGAACGGATTTTAGTAAAAACAAGCAGACATGATGTCTGCAATTTATTTAATCATATATATATATATATATATATATATATATATATATATATATATGGGCAGCAATCTTTCGTTTCATCATGTTTTGTTAAAAACGACTGATAAGGAAGATTGTATTAATTTGTTTTTAATTTTGTAATTGTAACGTAAAATCTGTGTGTTTGAAAAAGAGCGATCTTTAACGCTATCACGTGGTGCGCGCGGTTGAGTAACGTCTGTCTATTTAAAGAAAACGCGCGTCACGTGATAGATTTAAAGAAATTTCCTTTTCAAAAACACAAAAATTACGTTACACTTAATACATGAGGATAAAATAACTATCGGAAAAATAACATCCTTGAATATGTCCAGTGACGTGGCTGAAAGGGCCTAGAAATTAAAAAAATGATGGAACAATTTTACATTTCCTCTCTCAAGCAGAAAAGAAAACATGTAAAATTACTGGAGAAACTAAATCAGAACTTAATAAAATATTTCATGTCCGTTTTTAACGTTTTCGTTTTTAACGAAATATGCTTATATATATATACATTTTCTTTTTTTTAAACATCATAACCCCCCCAATCAAGGCAGTCCACTGCCACTATAGCGCAGAGGGTTACATAGAACGGTTGGGTATAGGAAATGTCAGAGGGGGGTGATAGACGAGTTAGGAGGTACGTAGGGAGAGCATTGGAGGAAATGGGTGCGAGTTAGTGTGTTAGGAGGTGTCTATTGACGTCGGGGAAGCAATCATCCGGAAGGGAATTCCACAGGCGGGAAGTGCGAGAAAAGAAGCTGTTGGAGTAGAAATTGCGGTTACATTTCATCGGTTTCACCGTAAAGGGGTGGGACCTAGTTGCCAATCTAGTATCTCGTGCAAATTCACACCTAGGGGGCACCATTGATTTAAGTTCATCCGAGCAGAAGCCGTGAAAGTATTTATAGAAGAGGCACAGCGAAGCCACGTTACGCCGGTGAGAGAGTGATTGCAGGCGGTCAGCTAAGTCGGTATCGATCACATTACAGATTCTCCGCTGTATTTTGTCAAGAAGCCCGAGGAGAATAGCAGGGGCACCCGACCAGATGTGGTAGCAGTATTCAATACACGGGCGGACGGTAGATTTATATATGTGCAGGATAGATTCAGGTGGAAAGAATTTCCGGGCCCTGTACAGAGAGCCGACTTTCATAGCAGCGGATTTAGCAATGGATTCGATGTAGTCATTCCACTTGAGGTCCGCTGAGAGTGTCAGGACAAGCAGGCGTAGTGTTTTGCTATCTGGGAGTCAAGCCTGTTCCATGCTAATGGGGGAGGTGCGGTTGTCTGTGGTGGTTAATTGACAGCAGCTTCGTTTTGGAAGAAGTGAATTTTACGAGCCATTTCTTACCCCAATCTACCACGGATTGGAGGTCCTTTTCAAGCTCGGCAGCGAGGTTTGCCTTGTCAGGAACACCAGATTTTTGATCGAGGCGAGAGTAAACTGTGGTGTCATCGGCGTACATACCTACTTGGGATGTTATGGCATCGGGGAGATCATTGATGTAGATTAGAAAGAGCGGAGGACCTAGGATAGAGCCTTGGGGATACCCGCGTTTGTAGGATAGTTCTGAGAGGCATGTCCGTTTAATGCCACCTTCAGAGTGCGGTTAGAGAGGAATGACTGAATTAGGTCCAATAAAAGTCCAGTTATGCCGTAGCTTCGCAGTTTCCGTAGAAGGCCGGCATGCCATACTCTGTCGAACGCTTATATATATATATATATATATATATATATATATATATATATATATATATAACTTTGAGAACAATTTTCAATCTAGATGAATAAAAACTAAAAGTTAATTCGAATTCATCTCTAAAAATATTATGAAAAATAACCGATAAACTGCAACTTAGCCTAAGCCTGAACCTCTATAAAGATTTATCTGATACTATCTATTAGTTTACCAGTATTAATGATAAAATTAGAACTATATTTCTCAAATTTGAAATTATAGTCTTTTATTTCCTTATCCCTAGATACCTACTAGTAAACTCTATTAATTTCACTAAAAATGATGTATAGATTACAAATAAAGAAACTAATATCCTCCGAGCTAGATATCCCTTCTAACTCCCTGGACTAAGTCTTTCAATAATAATTTTGACATCATTATGGAGGCATATGATTTAGTATATATATATATATATATATATATATATATATATATATATAATTTTAGTAAGCTTGTAGATCCTAAACAAATAAGCTTGTACCAAAATGATGGATTTATGTTTATCCCTGATAGTACGAAGATCCAAAAGAAAATCATTAGAACCTTTACATTACTAAGATTTAAAATTAAGATTTCTTCTGACCTAACGATTGTTAATTATCTAGACATCACCCTTAATCTCAATAACAATTTATTCAAACCTTACCATTAGGAGAATGAAAGCCCCAGCTACATTAACGTTAATTCTTCCTACCCTAATGCCACTGTGAAACAGATAGTTACTACTATTAGTACAATAATTAGCCGATTATCTTCCAATTTTAAGATCATTAATAAAAAAAAACTGTATGATAAAGCTCTCCAAAGAAGCGGTTTAATAGATAACCTATCTTATTTAATACCTTAGTAATTCTGAATTTTCTAAGGCTAAGACTAAACATAATAAAAGGAAATTTACATGGTTCACATCCACCTTCTGTGGACTATCAGATATTAAAATTGGGCATTTTTTCTGAAATTACAAGGTAAACATTTTCACATAGGTAACCCTCTAAGCAAAATATTTAATACAAAAACATTAAAATTAGCTATTCATAATAATATGTATAACATCATCAATTCGCATAATAACCAGAGTTTTTAAAAATTCTGTAGAACTGATATTATACCAATATTGTTCTTTCCTACATTTGCAGGTTTCAAGAACATTATCTTATTGATGGTAAATGTAAATCTACCAATGTTATCTTCCAAGCTATCATTTTCACCAAAGATAACAAGAAAAATTATAATGTCAGCATTAGAATTTTGGCGGGGTAATAGAAGCAACGATATTCCTATAAACACTCTTTTATCAACCGGAAATTAAAATTTCAAACAGTCATTTCCCGAAAGTACTGTGAACTGAAAGGAGAAGCTCTGAACCCACAAATAGATTTGAAATTAATAGTCTTACTGATAGATGTAATTTGTGCTTAGTAGAAAAAATTAGAAGATAAAAACATGATAATCAAAATTTACTTTTAAATCAGAGAAATGAATTGTTGCTCTAAAAGTAGGTTTAAATTTTCTTAATATGGGATTAAGTATATATCTAAATTCCTTCCACTATTCCAAAATCATTTCCCCATTTAAAATTGCATCCTGTTTACCTTACTTCTAATTTAATTGTTACATTAATTTTTAATCTATATTTATACTGGTTAGAACTTCAGTTTATACACAAGATCCCCTTTAACCCTAACCCTTACCGTTTAACATTGGACACATATGTTGTACTTTTTACCCAACTTCTATCAACTACGCATTTTATCAACACATACCACCTTCTCCCCTAGTTTGTGTTTCTTTCATTTTTTCTAAACAAACTTTTAATTCCGGTCACGCAAGAAGTTTTTGATAATATCTGTTACTTTGAGCTAAAGAAACAGGATATTAAGGGCCGGTACAAATGACTATTATCCAAATGTAATATATTGAATTTATATGTGGAATTAATATTTGCTCTCTAAATTAAATTTGAATCGAGCTCTCTGTTGGATCAGTTTTAATATTTAATCTAATATTACTAGGATCCATTGGGATTATTTATCAATTCTTTTCCTCGGATTTACTACCGATATATATATATTTTTTTTATTTAATTTGTACAGTATTATTACATGTTTCTTTTTTGCTGGAGAGCAGGAATGAATTTTTTTACTTTCCAAGCGCTTTTAGCCAATTCACAGTAATTTTCAAAGATGTTATTTTTCCGATGTTATTATTTTATTCTTATGTTTTGATGTAACGTAATTTTTATGTTTTTTAAAAAGTAGAGTTCTTTAAAGGTATCTCGTGTGGCGAGCGACTGGACATCGCCTGAGCGTCTGTCTTTAAAAAAAACTTTCAAAACTTCATTTCTACTCTTAGATAATTTATAGTTGATGGTTGAAGAAAATTGTTGGATGTATAGTGCCCCTCTTGTAGCGGGATGCCTTAGTTATTGTGATTTAAATGGTATTTTTGTATTTTTCAGCAATATATTTCTTAAGGTTTCTTGTAAATTATAAGTTAATAAACTTTTTGGATTGCGCTGTTTTTATATAGGTGTCATGTAAAGTGTTTACACAAAAAAGTGATAGTATGATCAATATAGGTTATTGATTTAGGACAAGAAATGTAGTCTTGTACTAAGCATTGAACTTCATACACTATATTAGTCACCGCTAGTTTATATCTGATGGTGTTATTTTTATTAGAAGTAACGAGGTTTTTTTTTCATTTTCTATAATATATAAATTTTGCATATGCTTAAGTAATTACAGCGGAAATATGGTGCATAATATATTTTTCGTATAGTAAATTATTCCTGTTTATAATTATTGTGCATTTAATTGCAGTAAAATATGTTGATGCTTTATATGTGCTAGTTTTAATAATATTGTAGTGTATTTTTTTTAAGAATAATTTTTTTATGAATGATATATTAGGGAAATTTATTGTTGACTAATGTTTATTTTATGAGTTTTAGTTCGCTCAAAAGTATTTTTGAGAGGATGAATTTTGATGTGCTCTATTTAAAACGTTCGTTATTACTGCTATTTTATATCTTTCCTGGCACTGATATTATACTTAAGAAAACAATAGTTATTACTAGTGGTTTTGGTTTTTGTTTTTTGCTTTGTTTTTGTTTTTATTTAGTTTTATATTAACATCAAGAAACTAAATTTTGTTATTGTCCATGATTTCATAGGTAAATTTTAGTGATGAGTTATTTTCAAAATTCGATTTAAGGTTTACAATTTTATCAAAAAATTTTATCAAAACGAAAATTTCATCAACATACCTTGTATAATTATTCGGTTTATCATTTATACGACATGAGAATGTAGGACTTAATGGATTTCCAAACTGAATCTGTTTGTTTGGATGTAGATGTTACCATTATAGTGGTAAAAAGAAAGATTTTGTGGTACAGGAAATGGGTCGTTTCCGAAGAACTGCAGACTGGGTTTTTGGAGGAGGGGTTGATGGATTTTTGTAAAAGCAGTCACTAATAATATTTAATTAATAATATTCAACTGGGAAATTAATAAAAAGATTTTCTATACCACGTAACGCTACAATATTACCTTTGGGATTATCTGCTTTTAATATTTGGAGGATTTCATTTGTTGATGCGATGCTTTGTTAGGTATATATCGAGATTTAACTTTTTGGATGGTTGGTAAAACGGTGTAGATATTTGTGATATGATGGGACGGACAGGAAAACCTAATTTATGGGTTAAACACAATATTTACGTTACAGTCAAAATATGAGGATAAAATAACAACATCGAAAAAATAACATTCTTGAAAATGGCCAGTGAAGTGGCTGAAAGCGCTTGGAAATGTAAAAAATTATGGAACGTTTTTATATTCCTTATCTCCATTAAAAAAGAAATTAAATAAAAAAGGAATAAAATCTACCTTGTCGGTCGTTTTTAACGAAACACACACACACACACACACACACACACACACACACACACACACACACACATATATATATATATATAACGGAAGATGTTTAAATACATGTATACATTTACATTTATATATATATATATATATATATATATATATATATATATATTTCAGCATGTTCTCGTTCCTCTCCAGATCTTTCCTTGAATAGTTTTGCAAACCAGGTAGAGCAACATCATCACGATCAAAGTAAAATGCCATGGACTCATACACATAGGAATCATAGAGTTCTAGGTTGATCTGACGGTTGATACCAACCTCACATTCTGCGTGAAAATTTTGACGAGCTCGTGTTTCGCTCATTTTTGTTTAGATACACAAATGTTAAAATCGAGATATATGAGGAAAATAAAAGTCGGATGGGATTTCAAGGAGTCGTTGAATCACTTGATTTCCTTTTTGTCTTCAATTTTATCTCTCTTTGAGTTGGTTAGGACTGGTCCGTACGTTCACTGATGTAGCAAGACTAATTCTCAAATCAAGTGATTCAAGGAAATCAATTGATTCAACGACTTCTTGAAATCCCATCGGACTTTTATTTTCCTCATATATCTCGATTTTAACATTTGTATATATATATATATATATATATATATATATATATATATATATATATATTGCATCATATTACAGGCTCTGTTCTTCCAATTCCATTATTAGCAAAATTGACGAAGCATGAATGCTGTTTTACAAATACAACAAAAAACAATATTTACTTCGCATTTTTTTTAACTTATGCGTCACGTCTATTTCATACTGGAGCTTTTTGAATAAGCACTTGCACTTACCAATTCAACATAACAACGCTGGTCTATACAGATATTTTTAATTAAAAAAAGTATACTTTTATGAATAATCTTCGTATGAAGTATGGAACACCCCACTGTTATAATAATCCGATATGTTGAACATATATAAAATTTTGTAACGGTCAGTCTTAATTCAGCATCTGAAAATTACTTTGTACACGTGACACAGATTTGTGTGTCTGGTGAGGGAAGGTTTATGTTTGTTAAAATTCTCCTACCTTTTGAACTCATGGAAAGATATAGCGTTTTGACGAAGCTCGAAAATTTTAACGGATTTTAAGTTTAGCTGAAAAGTGTAAATATTGCTAAAAGTAATATAATAATTTAATATAATTTGCAACAATTATATATATATATATAGCTTTAAATAAATATAGTCATATCTCTCTCTCTCTCTCTCTCTCTATATATATATATATATATGTATATATATATATAGATAGATAGATAGATAGATAGATAGATAGTTATGACTATATTTATTTAAAGCTATATGTGTATTGTTTATTATTATTTCTTTCAAATTTTCCACAGTTTTGTTTGTATTCGAATGTGTTTTGTTTTGGGCAACTATCATGACGATCATTTGTTTTGTTTTGACTTTATGTTTTTTTTTTTGCTTTTTTTTACCTAAAGTTATATTTATCAACTCTGCATTTTGTATCTCTATTCACCTGTTGCTAGTTTAGGTGTTAGTAATGTCAAAAAGGCAGTATAAATTGTATGTTATATGTTATATTGTATGTTATTTTAACCTTAACTCTCGATGTATTTTTCTTGTTCAGTTTACTCTATCTTTTTCTAAAATGAATAAAATAAATCGATATTTGTGTTTGCTTATTTATGTACAATTTCGTATGGGTCTTGATTTCTAACTTTTGTGTTTATCTACTGTTTTATATATATATATATATATATATATATATATATATATATATATATATATATAATCTTCATTTTTTCGCTTCTAAAACACATAAAGTATATTATGTGTAGGTGGTGTATCATAAGTGAAGAGATGCGCGTCTGAAGAAACCTGGATGAAATGCGGTCAAGAGCACCGACATCTGATAAAATCATCCATGGCGGTCAGGATTCAAGGAAAGGACCAGACTAGGCAACACCCAACACCGGGCTGGTAAGCATTCAAGGTAACGTTCAACGTACGAGAACCAGTCGGCAGGCTGATGCACGCTGTCATCGTGAAATGGTTATACCTGTGAAAGCATGGTTTCCTCTAGCGGATGGTGTCAACAAAAGTGTGTGGGACATGAAGTGGCAACCTATGATCCAACTTAAAGAGGCTTAAAGACTTATATATATATATATATATATATATATATATATATATATATATATGTCAACGCAAGAAAATTAATAGAAAAAACATTTTAAATGATTATTGTAAACAAAGCAAATAAAATGAATAATGAAGACAATACGCAAAAATCTGAATAAACAAACAAATCAATTAAATAATAAACAAATTATAAACTAAGAATGCACACATGAACACAAATCATGGTAATGACAATAATCAAAACTAAATAATTGAGTAACCAGTATTAAAAAAAGAGCAGAAATTTAAAACATTACAATAATGCTGCAAATAACCCACTGCGGATCAACAATTAATCCTACTAAAAACCCTGAATCATAACCGTTATTTCTTAACCAATAACCATTAAGATAATATAACAGACCTTGCTATACATAATACTCTATTGACTAACATATATAAATAGTCGATTCAAAACACAACACACATAGACTGAAGATTTATTTAAGCATGAATCAAAACGGAATATCACTACTTGGTGTTGACCTCAGTGTTCAATTTACACACACACACACACACACACACACACACACACACACACACACACATATATATATATGTGCGTGTGTGTGTGTATGTGTTTATGTGTGCGTGTGTGAAAAGAGAGTAAGAATAACAACTAAAGCTTAAAATGAACTAAAAGCTTAAAATATAAAATAAACTAAATGAGCAATGCTAACGTCGATCAATACCAAAATCCGCTAACCAGATTTTCATGTAGCAACAGCCATCAGGCGGAATATGAACCCCGCTTGATGAGAGTTGCTACATAAAATACTGAGTATCGGATTTTGGTGTATATATATATATATATATATATATATATATTTATTATAAATTATGTTTTAGAACATGTACAAAATTTCTTCTATATATGTCCTCTTCTCTACAATCATATGGCTGTTTCAGTGTTTGGGACCCATAAGGAAATAGAAACGAGCAGAATATGACTGTATAGGGACGACGGACTGATGATAATTGATAAATCTACTAGAGGTAAGGTTGATAAAACCAGAAAATTAATCCATAGTGTCTTTAAACCCTTTGGCCTTAACGTAGTAATTAACCACAATATCAAGCAAGTAGATTTCCTAGACATAACATTAGACCTAGTATCAAACACTTTCCAACTCTACATGAAAAACAACACTAACCCAATATGTATAAACCCCAACTTTAATCACCCACCATCCATTATTAAACACATCCTATCATCAGTTGAACGTCGCATTAACACACACTCATCCAACAAAGAGATATTTGAGAAGCACAAGGTAATTTATAATAAAATCCTTAATGAAAGCGGGTATAAATCATCAAAGATCAGTTTTGTGGAAAAATTCAAATGTCCAAAAAGCAGAAATAGAAGCAGGAAAATAATATGGTATAACCCTCCAGTCAACCAATCAGTTAATTTCAAGCTGGGACATAAATTTCTTAAACTAGTAGAAAAACATTTCCCAAAAATAACCCTCTAAGCAAAATCTTTCATAAAAATACCATAAAATTAAGCTATAGCTGTTCCAATAATCTAGAAAAAATAATGAAAATGCATAACTCTAAAATATTAAAAATACACAGCAAAAATAAATCCAACACTAATTCAAGTCCGTCCCATGATAACAACCTCTGTAACTGTAGAAACCTAAACCAATGCCCCATGGCAAATAAATGTCTGACGAAATATATATATGTGTTCGATTTCATCCTCAGAAAATCCTAAAAAAGAAAAAATATATATTGGGAATACCATGAACGTATTTTAAAAGTGCTTTTACAATCACCTCTCATCCTTCAATAACAAAGAAAAACAAAACATGACATCTCTCTTCAAACACTTTTGGAAATTAAAAAACGAAAATAAAACATCTAAGGTCAAATGGAAAATTCTCAAAAAAGCACGAACAGTAAAATCTATAAAAGAACCATGCTTTCTTTGCCTTCAAGAAAAAATAGAAATCCTTAAATATATAAATAGTAACAAGCTCTTAAATCAGAGACACGAAACCACAGTAAACTGCAAGCACATTATGGACCTAACCCTACAATCATGCTAAGAAATACTAAGAGTTTGATTAGATATTCTCATTATAAAAGATAAAAAATGCTATAGAAAAAATCGATCCAATAAATCCTTAAAGCAAGGTCTATCACTAAAGCCTACATCAATAACCTTACTTAACACAATAACCTCACTTAAATACAAAAATATTCCGTACTTGAAAAATCAAAATTAAACAAATAGCTCTCAAACTTGAAAAAGAATAAAAATTCATATATTCAAAATCAAGATTAAATATACTACTTCAGAATAATTATAGCATACACAAAAATAAACTGTAAGCACACGTAAGATCTAAACCTACCATCACACTAAAAAGTACTGGAAATTTGAATAGATATTTTTATTATTATAAAAGATAAAAAATGATAAGAAAAAAAATCGATGTAATAAATCCTTAAAGCAAGACCTAATGCCCGCAAAAATATCTAAATAAATAAAATATTTAAAAAATTAAAAGAAATAAATAGAATTCCAAACGATAATTTATAGAAAAAAGAATATAAAAAATTAAAAGGAAAAACCGACCCTCTCAACTTAAAATTAAGATTAAACATACAACTTTATACAAAAAACTGATAAAACACTAATTTGCATTTACTTCCTAAAGAATACAAATTTAGATTTCTTGAAATAACTTTGCCTAAATGCAATAATACTCCAAACTTGACTATAAAATATAAAAAAACATATTTTAAAAAAAATACTGTATAACATAAAAAAATATTCCATACCGAAAAAAACAAAATTCGAAAGAAAAAACACCCCACCGCTACCACGTCTATCTAAGAAACCCAAAGTGAAAACATAGACACAGGATCAAAGGTAATACATGAATTAGGTCCACTAACAGCAGACATAAATCAATTAAACGATAGCCAACCATAAAAATAACAACTCAACACGAATCCCTCTTAGAAATTCTAACCGGAAGATATACCCGACTGATAGGACATACATTCCAACAGATAATACCATAAATCAACGATTTCGCACTTACACACCAGATTCTTCGAACGGTCAAAACAAGAGACACATTAACTTAATTACCAATAACCCCAACCAACCACCACGACAACAACGAACCAAATATAAACAGAGGATGATTCCAAACCTTTATTTCCCCCGATGAGGTGTTTGGGTCCAAAACACTGAAACAGCCATATGATTGTAGAGAAGAGGACATATATAGAAGAAATTATGTACATGTTCTAAAACATAATTTATGATAAATATTCACAGCTCTATACATCATATATCGAGCACTGTTTTAAATTAATGTTTAGTACGGAAAATAATTTTCATTTTTCTCTCCTCATTCTATACTCACTCGGATATATATATATATATATATATATATATATATATATATATATATATATATAACCTAAAAACGAAGGATTTACGGACATACGTTTATACGTAATTTTGCCCTTGTTTAGGTGTGAGTAACCGCCCTCAAATTTTCTAAATGTACTTTATATATATATATATATATATATATATATATAGGGTGTATCAAAAATATATTTGACTAAATATATAATCCTTCGTTTTTAAGTTATTGTCTAACGAAAGAAGGTTCTGGGCAGCAAGGCCTTTGATTGGGAGGTTGTGAGGAGCATGGAATCACCTCTCAATTGCTGTTGTTTTCAGGTCCACCTTGACTCGAAGTGGTAGCACCTGTTAGGGTCCCAGCTATGGGAAATGGTTAACCCCCAAACTTGGGTCAAAACAATATGAAGTATAAAAATAGGTTTTTAATAGAAAAATATACATTTTTGAATGAAAAATATGACCAACAATATATCTTTGAAGAAAGTACTATCGCCATAACAAATTCTTGAAGGAACAAAATTATTCTCAGTAAAACATTTTAAATACAAAGCTAGAAAGACGTTTTCAGTTTTCTAAAATAAAAAGGAATATAAACAAAAAAATGTTTATAAAAATCTGACTAAATACCTTCTCACTGTAACCGAACATTAGAAAAATACCTTAAAAACCCACTTTTTTGCATTAAATAACACACAGAGATTGATATGCCGTTAAACAAAACTCAAACTCAAAGAAAGAATAACGTAGATGGTGTTGTGCTGGTATATAGACTAGGTTACATTTATCATTCGTGTACATTTGTCTTCGTCTTTTATCATGTGTAGTAGTGAGTTAAATGAGAAATGTTCTGTTTGACAATGACAAGATATTAATATCGAAAGCAGGCAGAAATTATATATAAATATACATATATATATATATATGTTACATGCGGCCGCACAAATTGTAATGGACGCGAGCCTGTACGGTTGTATCAGATTGCGTTTTCTTTTATCATGTGTAGTAGTGAGTTAAATGAGAAATGTTCTGTTTGACAATGACAAGATATTAATATCGAAAGCAGGCAGAAATTATACATATATATATATATATATATATATATATATATATATATATATATATATATATATATGTTACATGCGGCCGCACAAATTGTAATGGACGCGAGCCTGTACGGTTGTATCAGATTGCGTTTTCTGACCGTAAACAGCTGAGTCATTCAACCTTTACTGCTGTTTATCATCGTTTTACTGATATTGTGGACCCACAAAGATTTGGATTGAGGAAAACCCCGATCTGATTGTACCTCTGAGCACAAAGTACACATTTCACAGGCTTTCGTTGATGTTTCATGTATCTGCACACGTTAAGTGGCCCTAGAATGTCGTACACCTTATAGTAATGCATGGGGGATACATCAAGAGAAGCTCCTGAATCTGTATTATTTGCAACGTGTACAGGGTTTTCGACCTCTGATAACTTATCCATAGGAGAATATTTGCCGATGGTTTATTGCATAAACTGCCGATATGATGCTTGTCTATTTAATCTTGTTAGGCGAAATCTGGAAGAGATTGAATAACAAATTTACACAAATCTCCATAGTACAAGACAGGCTAGACACCAAGTGCTATTTATGAATAATATGAAGACTGAAGTTGTAGGTGACTGTCTGGTAGATTCGTATGTTCTCCCAGGGCGTCTTACAGAAGCTGTGTACAGGGACGTTCTTTCATACACACTTCAAGACCTACTGGAAGATATACCCCTGCTAATGCGAAGAAGAATTGGGTTTATGCATGATGAAACTTCAACACATTTGAGTCACTTTGTTAATGAAGCACTGGTTAGTATCTACGATAAAAATTGCATATGCAGAGAAGGACCGGTTCCATGGCCAGCACGTTCCGTTTTGGCTTTGTATCTGTGGTTTATGCAGCAGACATTAATAATACATTCATCAATATGTCATGAACGCCTTCGAAATCCTTCGACAGCGTGTGGGAGTATTTGAAAGAATCTCCCAGTCAATGATCCGACGGGGGAATGCGTGTAGAGAAGAGAGCAGAGAACTTTTTTGAACATTTGTTATGAGTTACTGTGTTGAGGTACGACGATGTCATTTTGGACATATGTTTATATGAACATGTTTGTAAAAGTATTTTTGATACACCACACACACACATGCACGCACGCACACACTTATATACAAATAAAGGACCTCCAATCTGTAGTGGACTGGGGTAAGAAATAGCTCGTAAATTTTAATGCTTCTAAAACGAAGCTGCTATCAATTAACCATCATAGACAATTGCACCTACCTCCCATTACCATGGAACAAGCTTGTCTCCCAGAGAGTAAAACACTACGCCTCCTTGGCCTTACACTCTCAGCGGACTTCAACTGGAATGACTATATCGAATCCATTGCTAAATCCGCTGCCATGAAAGTCGGTTCTCTGTGCAGGGCCCGGAAGTTTTTCTCGTCTGAATCTATCCTGCACATATATAAATCTACTGTCCGCCCGTGTATTATATACTGCTACCACATCTGGTCGGGTGCCCCTGCTATTCACTTCGGGGTTCTTGACAAAATTCAACGAAGAATCTGTAATGTGATCAATACCGACTTGGCAGACCGGTTGCAGTCACTCTCTCACCGGCGTAACGTGGCTTACCTGTGCCTCTTCTATAAATACTTTCACGGCTTCTGCTCCTATGAACTTAGATCACTGGTGCCTCCTAGGTACGAATTTGCACGAGATATAGATTAGCAACTAAGTCCCACCCTATTACAGTGAAACCGATAAAATGTAACCGCAATTTCTACGCCAACAGCTTCTTTTCTCACACTTCCCGCCTGTGGAATTCCCTTCTACATACTTGCTTTTCCGACAGCTATAATCTCCAGGAGTTTAAATGTAAGGTCAATAGACACCTTCTAACACACTAACTCGCATCCATTCTCTCAAACACTCTTCCCATCTACCCAACCCTCATCCTCGGTATCCTTACCCGTCAATCGCCCTCCTTTTGACATTTCTTATAGCTAACCACACTTTCTCATCATTTTCCCCGAAGTAACCCCCTGTGCAATAGTGGCAGTGGAATGCCTTGCTTGGGGTGAAATGATTAATATATATATATATATATATATATATATATATATATATATATATATATTATCCTACGTCTATAGTAAGACACGGAGTTTCTTGTACTATGCAAACATCAAGTGCATATTGCATTGTTCATGAAAACCCGAATCTTATATAGACGTAGGATAATATATATATATATATATATATATATATATATTAGATTTAATTTAAACGAGTGAAGTCTTGTATTAGAATGCGCTCAATACATGTTTAAAGGGAAATAGAGCTCTAACATTTTAGATATTAAGTTGTGAATGATCAGCTTATTGATCATTCACAACTTATTGCACTATCATGATTTGGGTTACGACAGGCAATTTATACTTTGAATATATACATTTATTCAATACAAATAACCTGAGACACTGTAAAGTTCAAAAGCATGGTAGCGTAATATATATATATATATATATATATATATATATATATATATATATATATTCCTTAACTAGTGTTATCTGTCTTTGAAATAATTTCACTGTATTAAAAGACGTTAGATGTTGTTTTAAAAAGAATTACTATCGCGAATCATACTATTTTACTATGTCAATAATATAATTCTTTCGAGACATACATGTTTCATCTGGGAAAATAACTAATTTTTTTAACTAATAACTGGACCTCTCTGGGATTGAAGAAAAAACAAATAATATATTTTGATATGAAAAGAAACAGTTCGTTTGAAAGAAAAACACCATAAATTTTCTTTTTAAAATATATCATGAAAAGTATGTTTAAAGTCTAATATTTTCATCAGTTTCTCCATTTTTTAATACTAGACAATAGTATAAAGTAGCATATACACATTGTCAAGTTTTGTTAAAACAAAAATTTTAAACTCGTTTTCTTCATTATTTCACCAAAGTTTTTCTGAGTGCCTTTTCAAGCGTCTTTTGCAGGTTTTTTATATTATTTCTTGCCATGCATTTAGTCAGAATATGACTTGAAATATATACACTTATACGTTATATACTTTATATTAATAGATTTAGATTTTGCAAAGTTTTAAAAAATAGCAACTGATCTCAGATTCTTCATATCTATCTATCTATCTATCTATCTATCTATCTATCTATCTATCTATCTATCTATGTGTGTATGTATGTATCTATCCATTTCTTTATAATTTCTTCATACTGACACATATCAATACACATGCAAACGGATACACACACACACACGCACACACACATACATACACACTTGTATATGCAACTACATGCACACAGAAACACACCTGTAGCTTACTCTCTCCTATCTACTATCTCCCTCGCTCTCTCTCTCTCTCTCTCTTACTCACTTTCTCCATGTAAAATTCTCTCTTTATATTTCATTCTTCTAACCTCTCTAGCCGTGTTTGTGTCACTCCCTCTCCCTCACGTCCGCTCTCTCTCTCCTTATATATGTGTGTGTGTGTGCGTGTATGTGTGTGCGCGCGCGAGTGTGTATGTATGTGTGTGTGAATGTGTGTGTGTAGGGGGGGTCTCTGTCAATTTTTACTTGCGTAATTGTACAAGGTGAATTTAATGCTAAAGAACAACTAAGTGCGTTCTCTTAAAGAACCACTCCCCGGTAAAAGCAATCTTGCTTGCATTTGGCAGGAAAAGGATCGGACAGGGAGTTGCACTCTGCACAGAATGCCGATGCTTAACTGTTGAGATTTAATTTCTCTTGCTGCACAAGAACAAAGCAACTAAAAAATACAATAATGGGCCTCATTATGTTTCAAAGAAAAACACAAACGCAAATAGAAACAGATAGAACACCTAAACGTATGCATACAGGTTTAAAGTATTTGACATCTTAATAAAAGGGATCAGAACAATTCGAAAATATATGATGTGGATATATTTCTTCTTTTATGTGCCGTATCTCTTCATAACATGAAAAATCATGGCTCTCCACATCTTTCTATACTTTGCAACTCTAAGCAGTGTCTTTCTGCTTACTGGTCATCTCGGTCCCTTTTCTTTCATCTATTTGCACAAAATCGTCCGGTTTGTTTCTCGATGTTTCTCTCTATCCATTTTACTGTCAATGTTTTTGTGTTTCAAGTTTTCCAATCTCACTTTCCTCATTATCTGCCAAGGAATTTTTATTTTTTCTTGTTCTAAAAACTGATGTTATTCTTGTGCCAACTTTTCTTACAAGATCTTGGTTTAGCACATGCCACGTCCATAGTGTTCCCAGCATCCGCCATTAGAACTACATCCATTTTAACTGAAGTCTTCTCCCTATCCATCAGAAAAATTTTTGCAGCCTTCACTGTCAAATAGTAGAATTGATATTACATAGCATTTCAACACATCTTCGTGTTTCTTAATACTTTGGTAAAAATTTGGAAGGTTTAAAAGTTGTATATCATTCGGACATTTCAGACATCGAATTTATCAGATATATCTTCACTTACTGGATCAGAAACAGAATAAAAAGATTTTTAGAACCGTTTTTGTGAGTTTTTTCTATTTTCTGATCATAACTGGTTCAAGAATTTGTAATCAGATTCATCTCAAGAGATTGTGTACTTGTTTGATGTTTTATATGCCTGCGGTGCTTTTGTGTTTTTCTTGCAAGGCTAAGAGATTTATCTTCGAAGAAAAGGTTGCCATTTTTGCTCATGCAACCATTCACGAATTTAGTGAGGATCAGTCTTGCAGAATAAGTATCAAGTGATTTGTTAATTGGATGTGTGCGTAGTGTAGCGGCTCAATTAATATGGAGAAGACAAGCACTACGTGCATGATAAAAGAATAATCTCCAATTTCCTTTCCACCACTGAAGATGCCGCTTCGCAATTCCCGTTTCTAAACCGACTTTCATCTACTGAGAGTCATGCATAGTCGAAATCGCTGCTGTGTGGAACCTGTACCCAACAGGATTCGTCCACCATCACTACAATCTTAACCTGTTCAAGTTTAGGGTTAAATATTATCTCTCCAACATATGCGCATAAACTGCGCATTTTACTCTGAAACTTCCTAACTCGAGTGGCTCTCTGGTTTTATATAGGGTGAAAATCATTGTAAAATATATATAATAAACAATAAAAGATTAAATCTGGTTTCATCTTTTTTAAACGAATTTACCTAAACAAGGCAGTAAAACCCACTAAGACACAAGGGAGTGTGAAAAAAAAATTAAAAATCAGAAATTATTATGATGGAACGAGAACAAAAGAAGAGCAATCAGGAAGACAGTGGATAACAATTAACACTGCATTTAAATTTCGGAAAACCAAATTTGTCGGCAAAACATAGTCCCACCGGTGAACAGGGTGAGAAATGGAATTGTTAGCATATAACATACGGTTACATCTGGCCAATTCAACTGTAAATTGATGGGACCTTGTTGCAACTCTAATACTGCACATAAAGTCATAAAGTCTAGGTACCATAACAAAGAACTCATCTGAACAATTACAATGGAAATATTAATAGAAATGACTCAGGGAAGCAACTTTACGGTCGTGGGAAAATGACTAAAACTGAAACGTTGATTCTCCATTCGTTAACATCGTAGAGGAAATTTCCGGTTTTCTGCTCCGTAAACGAGATTAAGTATTACAAAGTATGTAACTCAACCGAAATAGCCAAATCTTCAAACCTAAATTATTCTCTTCTGAATTATTCTTTGAATAAGAAAAGAAAAAAATACTATTCACTGAATTTCATATTGTCTTTGTTTTTAATTTATCATTCCCGTTGAATATAAGACTCAATTTTATTTACAATACAAAGGACAAAATAAAAAAAATCTGGCTTCGATAGAACATTTTCAGTGCTGTTCACTAATTTTCATTATATAATTTATTAATTTTCAAATTTCAGCATCTCTATAGGAAACAAGCAGCCTGCATTCGAACAGAAAACGTGTTCAGTGAATGTATAAAAATTGAAAGAGTAGTGAGAGAAGGAAACGTTTCACCAACAGAGCGAAGCGGTTAAAACAGAACTAGAAGGCATTTTAGGAGTTAGTATCGACATGCATGTGTCCTTTGAGCGTGATCAGTTTTGCCGAAACAAATCATTTCTACAAAGAAGAAAAATTAGCATAGCGAATAGAAAGGTGCGGAAATTAGCTGCGGAAATATCTCTGTATATATCACTGGTCAATAACTGATATTTCCAGTGAGTTTTGTGTACTGCTCTAAAACATACATCACTCTCATACATTTTCTGAGCACACCAACTCGACCACCTTCTGGAAAAAAACTAGACGCGTGATTCAATTTCAGGAAACAAATCTCACTGTTGGATATTAAGTGCACTAAGTAATGTACAGATTTTGAGAGAAACAAGATAAATACATTCTCTTCTTATGGGTATTATTGCGACAGTGAACGGAACCCATTAGGCCCGAGTTTAAATTTGGTTCACCGATTCTATTTTCTGCTCCAATAATCGTCACATTAGCAGCATATCCTATTCATTACAGTAACGACTTTGTATCTCAGGGGTTACCCATAGAAATTGTATAAATTGCGTTTATCGATAGGTTGAGCGGTGCTAGCATTGAACTGAGAAGTCAATTAAAGTAAGGTTTTCATCCTTACAAGTGGCCGCCGCCTTCGTAGCTCCCACATTTTTCAAGTGCTGCTAGTATTTGTACAGAATTCACATATTGCTTGTATATACTTCCTACTATTGACCGGGAAAATAACATGGAGCTGTGATCACTTTAGTAGTATTATGTTCCATCCGTCTGGTCCCAAAAACTCTTTTCGCGTCGTAAATTTTAGTGGGAACACGAAAACTTAACGTTAGATTTTATTCAACTTCGGACTTCGTCAGTTAGTACCGGCAATGGGTGTTTGGCTTTCGCGTTTTATCCGAACGAGATTTCTAATGTTTCTCCAGTTTGTAGGAAACTCGTTTCTTCTCCCTCTCGTACGTGTGTTTATATATCTACCTGTCAGACGGTTGTTTTCCAACTTGTGCACAGTCCCTGGGCGCAGCTGGTTTGATTACGCATTTACTTGTCAGTTGCAGACATTGACATCGAGTGAAATGTTGAACTGCACGTAATGGCGAGAGGTTCGTTTTAAAAATGACCTGCTAATGCACTTGATATCTCTGAACCGCCTGCGTAGCACTGGGTAGAAAGTTCATTTTGTTAACATCAGAAGAGTGTCTCATACTGCATATGTTTACCACAGCTACACTTCCTGTTACCTATTACAACACAAATACGTCATCTAGCTTAGTCCGTTTTAACAAGTGAAAAGGGAAAAATCATCAAATTTACAGCTAAAAAAGCATTCGACAAAGTGTGGAACAAGGTTTGCCACACAAGATCTCCAGCTACGGAATCACTGGAATGGTTTTCCCTAGTATAAAATCCTTCCTAACAGGTAGACTCTTGAATGTAGTTATTAACGGCCAGTCCTCCAATGCCATGGCAGTCAACGTAGGCGTTCTCCAGCGGTCACTTCTCGGACTTTGTGATTAACATAAATGAACTACCTAAGAATATACTCCGATCATTTTCAACTATGCTGATCATACGACGATATACGGGCGCATGTCTACGATTTTTGACGATCAGAAATTGGCAGCTGAATTTTTTCCGCTCTAATCCTAACTTCTCTAAGAGTAAAAAAACCTGACTGGTTATATTCAATCACCGTCGATCAGACTTCAGTCACGATGAATGGATGTTCCCCGATAAGGCCCCGTACCTTGAGAGAATATTATGCCTCACATTCACACTCAATCTCAAGGGGAACACCTATATACGACCCAATGCTGAAGATGCAGGTTAAATGGTCATCTCCCTCTACCGCTCTAGTAAGTACCTGACTCCACATACCTCATCTTTATAAAAGCCAGATTAGGTTGAAAATATAGTACTGTTGCCATATTTTGGTGGAAGCTGCCAAGACCTGACTTTTCAAACTTGATAGAGTTTAAAACTATCTTCGAGTATTTTTGGAGAAGAATTATTTTCCACTCTCCAACCTCACTATCCCTTTCACGTGCGCAGGTAGGATGTGGCGAGTCTCTCACTTCTCTATCGCTACTACCATAGAAAGTGTTCGGACGAAATACATTCCTTGGTACCGCCAGGTCTAACCTTCACTGCTAGAACCGTTACATAATAGCAATTCAGCCACATTCCTTCTGTATTCCATCGGCGAGAAGTACCTTCTTCCCTCGGACCATAACACTCGAGAGGATGTTTCCCCAATCACTACTGTTAGAGGTGAGAGTCAACCGTTATTTTCACCTCCTTGAGTAGTCACCGAGCTTGTACAGTTTTTAACTTACTGCAAAAAACAACAACAAAAAACTTATATATATATATATATATATATATATATATATATATATATATATATATATATTGTATCGAGGCAGCAAATAATTTTCTAAACATTTGCTGTTAAATATAAGAAACAATGACTGTCTATTATGTTTAATCATGAACCGTTCTAAACGTCGTATTTTGGCTTTTAATTTCAGTTGAAAATAAAGGCAAAAATTCTCCAACATTCAATCAATAAATAATTATCCAAATGTTGGAAAATTTTTGTCTTTATTTTCAACTGAAATTAAAGCCAAAATACAGCGTTTAGAACGGCTCATGATTAAAGATAATAGACATTCAGTTTCTCTTATATTTAACAGCACATGTTTAGAATATATATATATTCTAAACATATGCTGAATATATATATATATATATATATATATAAAACAAACTTTTATGCTATATATATATATATATATATATATATATAGAGAGAGAGAGAGAGAGAGAGAGATATGGTTCTGTAGTTATCTCGGTCTCTCACACGGTGTGACGTCATAGAACTGCATTACAAATTTACGACCTGCGTCTGCTATTCAGTGACTGTTACCGTCACAGAGCAATGTTTTTGTCAACACAAGATAATATCATCTTAGGTGTCTTTATGTTAACGTCCCTGTAACCTCTCTGAAGATGGCTCATGTGAGCTGAAAGCTTAGAACCAGCATAATAAAAACATATCTGAATGTTAGACAATTTTAATATTTATTTACACCTGAAATTAGATTAAGCAGGATATACATTCATTGTCTGTTATATTTAACAATATCTGTTTAAAATATATATATTCATACACCCCTTTTGTAGGTTCCTGTACATAGTTGCGTATTACTTAAATCGCTCCTTTTGCATTTTATATACTTGATTTATCTTCAGAAAGAAAGTAGAAAAGTGAGAACATTGAACGGATCTGACAGAACTTCAGTTGAAGATCTAACATGAACCTTAGCTCTTCCCGCCTTTTGGCGAATGCCGGGCAAGATGGGGGGTTTTAATGGAAAATAACTTAGTCCAATCAAAAAGGCTGAAAATAGCAGATAACATGTCTTCGGAAAAGTTTGGCCACATTTTCTTTTCATTTTTAAATTATTATGTTCCTTCGGCAAATGAAACAATGAGTGCAAGAAAGAGGTAAGAAAAAAAGGACATGAAAAAGCTCAAGGTAGAACAAGTAATTTTACTATTGATAAAAATCGGAAATTAGTGTGAAAGTCGTCGATTTCAAATAGCAAAAGAGAAAGTCTATTAAAGAAACTTTCATGTTATACAAATTAGATCATGTTTGATAATCGATGGTTGCAGATAACTATTTCCAAATGTAGTCGAAATCTGTGTCTTGTTCAACATTGATTATTAATAATGACTTCATATTAGAAGGAGAAGGTTTCTTTTTCAAGTAATAAAATCAGTATTAGAAATCAGTAAATTTTCAACGATGGTTTTAAATATATTTCTTGCTTCATTAATTACTATTCAGCTTCTGCCAATACCCTTTTTACTAATGATATATTGAGTTTTGGTTTGATCTTTTTAAAATCATATCACGCCCCCATACAAGGAATTGAGCCACTAAGACAAGAGATTAGTGAACTTTTGAATAATTTTCAGTTGTAAACGAGTTATTACACGACCTAGGTTTCTACCATGTGATGTCTTCAGGTGATTTGCAATCACTGATTTTACCGTTTTTTTCTTTACTGTTTTTTTTTTAAGAATGGGGATTTTTTTGAATGCTCATGTAACGGGAAATTTTTGACCATGGATGAAAACGTTATAATTTCTTCTAATTTTCAAAGTTGCGCGTTCAAAGATTCCCCGTTACGTGAGAGTTTAAAAATACCAAAAAAAATAACGGTAAAATCAGTTACTGCAAATTGCCTGAAGACACCACGCATGGTAAAAACCAAGGTCACGTAATAACTCGTTCGAAATGGAAAATATTCAAAAGTTCTACAATATAATTGTATTGAACATTTTTTAATACAAATGTGTACTTGTCTAATTTCATTACGACTAAAACTAAGTAATTAAACTAATATATATATATATATATATATATATATATATATATATATAGGGGAAGGTATACATAAATATTTGAGAATCAAGAACAATTTTAAAAAATTTATGACAAAGTGAAAGAAAAAAACTTGTGTAACGCGTTTCCGGCTTTTCCTTGATGATTTCGGACTAAATTTGTATTTACGTTGATATAACTACATATGAAAGAAAGGGGACACTGAAAGTTTAATATTTTATATTTGTTTTGGTTATATAGTCCGTGTTAATTTAGTTTATTTTTTTCTTTTTGTTTACGTCTTTATCACCTTTTGTTATTAAATATCCTACATGTTTTATATTGGGAAAGGTAAAATCTATTCAGATGCTGGGTAAAAATCGTGGGATACACGGTGGCAAACTAACTCACTAATTATTTCAAATTAGACTGTTACTTCATTTTTCCACACAGTGTGTGCTAATACTTGCGTGGGTCTTTTGTACACACATTTAGCCGAACATAAAAAATGGAATCTCATCGTAGTGACCAAATAGTCAGATAATTGGTGGTCTATTGGATTATTAGTGTTTGATTGATACTGGCATTTAAGTCTTAAATGCTAATTAATAAAAATCATTTACATGGCTGTTAGATTCTCTCCAAATTATCTGTATTACCTGTCACTTAGTTTTTTTTTATTTGCCTATTCTTTTGAATTTGCCAAACATGTTTCAGAAACAATATTAAGGGCCCAATTGCGACCCTTGTTTCATAATTTCAATTAAAAATTCAAATATAAAATATATAACTACATCAGTAATGATGTTGCGCTGTTTTTGAAAACATATATACGCCACAGTATGATATGTTTCATGCAAATAGTTCGTTGCGAAACCACATCTGTTATTGATCTTTGTTATTTCTTATCTGAAATTGTAGAACTCCAATTAAAACACAAATTCAAACGTTAAAATTATCACTAAAAGCCAGTTATATCTAGAGGCTAACCTAGTGATTTCACCACGGGGGTGGCTGGGTGGGCGTAGACCTAGTTCCCTCCTTTGAACAACATTCCATAAGAGAATAGCATTTACTTCATTATAGCAACATTATACTAATTCACCTAAATACTAAGCCACCAAAACAATCTTACCGCCCTAAGCAAATCTTTTTTCTCAACAAATTTGTCCTGTCTATGAGATCTGATGAGAACAAAAGTTTATTGAACAAAAGCTTATCTGAACAAAGATATGAATACTTTCAAAAAAAGGGGATATTAAATAATTTACATCTTTATCAGTCATGCTCATACGAGACACTTAATGAAGTCTGTTTAAAAAGTTCTATATGTATTTAAATATACAAAGGATTTAAAATAATTTCATAAAAATATTAATTTTATGCCAAATAGAAAATATCACTAACACAAAAACGATAAGAGATGGTAGAAATATACTGCAGTTCCAAAATCAGTACCTTTCTTAGGGATCACTTAGAACGTACAGGGTGATTTTTGAGCATAGCAGAGAAGTGGGTGGCACTAGGATATAAATATGGGGCACAGATTCTTCCGAATTCATTACAAAATTGTTCTTGATCTATCGAGACAAGTTGGCTAAGCAATACATAAATTCGAAGTAACCTAAAAATGATTTCTAAGCGTAGTACAAAGACGAAAGACGTAATTTATCTATCATGTCAAGTTTGCAAACAATTATAACGCGTCGAAAGGCCCTAAAAATGATTTTCTGAACGTAGCACAAAGCCGCAAAACGTAATTAATCTAGCTAGTCAAGATCGCTGACGACTAGACCACGTCGAAACGCCATAAAATGAATTTCTAAACGTAAATGACGTCTAAACGTAAAAGACGTAATTAATTTAGCTAGTCATGCTCGCTAACAACCACATCAAATCAGAAGGTCATACAACTGATTTTCTATGCATAGTATTATACAGAAAGACATTTAATCTTGCGAGTCAAACTTGCTAACAATTACACCACATCGAAAGGCTCTAAAAATGATTTTGTAAGCTTAGCACAAAGCCGAAAGACGTAGTTAATCTAGCTAGTCAAGCTTGCCAATAATTATTACACGTCGAAAGGTCTTAAAAATATTTTCTAAGCGTAGCACAAAGCCGAACAATGTAATTAATCTAGCGAGTCAAGCTTGCTATTACGCCACGTCGAAGTGCCCAATTTATCAACCTTCATGAGACAATTATTTGTTGGCCAGTGTAATTATTTTATATCATGTAATATATATATATATATATATATATATATATTTATAAGTGTATTTGAGCAACAATCTCTTTTATACAGGTTTCATTAAAAATGACAGACAAGGTATTATCATTAAGTTTTTATATATCTTTTCATATGTCCGTATAATTTTATTCTTTTTGGAACTCAAATTATATAAGAATTGTCCAAAGCGTTTGTGCTTTCGGCTACACCTTTGGACAATTCTTATATAACTTGAGTTCTGAAAAGAACAAAATTTATACGAACACATGAAAAATTATCTAAAATTTAATGAAACCTTTAATTGTGTGTATTTTGGCATCATTCTTTCATTAATACAGGTTTCGTTGAATAATATAGACAATTTTGTCTATTTATTTTGTGTAGGATCCTTTCGTATAATCTCATAAGCTTGATAGTGCTATCGTTAAAAGACGACAAGAAGTCGCAGTTATTGTTGCTCAGACCCGATAAAAGAATCAACAATTACTGCGATTTCTTGTCGTCTTTTAAGGATAGCACTATCAAGCTTATAAGATTATACGAAAGGATCCTACACAAAATAAATAGACAAAACTTGTCTATATTATTCAACGAAACCTGTATTAATATATATATATATATATATATGTGTGTGTGTGTGTGTGTGTGTGTGTGTGTGTGTGTGTGTGTGTGTGTGTGTGTGTGAATAAGAGAGAGAAAGTTCAGATGCGAATACGGCAGGAAAATATAACTACAGGTCGAATCGACTGACGTCCACCGTTGGTTACGATCTATAGTTTGTAAGTCGATTTGGTACTTGTCCTGTAATTAATTTTGCAATCTTTTGTGTATATCTCCATTTCGGGGATAAGCGCATCCTTTTACTCGTTATAGCTGTTGATCACATAGATGAAGAACCATTCACAGCTTTACAAATATTTTCCTTTTGTCCTTTAAAATCGTGTGATCATTTCAGACCGCGTACAATTGCATTCACTTTCTTTCCTTCTTTTTCCTTCTTACAGCATTTTAATTGTTTTTATTTTGAGATCAAAGGCCTTTCTTTGCTTTTTGGCAAGTTGAAAAGAATTTTCGTCTTGGTAGACAACCCGAAGATATTTAGAATAAAAATTTCAAAGACACAAACGGACTTGGTGGAAAGTGTGTTGTACCAGAGACTTCCTGTATTACTGAGGTTGAGGTGCGCGAGGGAATGCTTGTGCCGCCGAAAGCTGGGACGGAAATTGTCGTACACCAAGCTGGAAACACCTACGCCACCAGACGCGGAGCAGACATAACCAGACGGCCAGATACGACGTGGTCATGGCCGTAAAGTCAAACAGTCGTGAATCGAAGTTAAATTTTATATGTATGAATATGAAAATTTGAAAAACTATTTTTTTAAATATTTCGCTCTTTTGTGACGATGCCAATTCATCGGCGAAACGTGAAATCAAAGTTCACTTATACAGTGCCACACATAAGTATTGGATACATGTTATTTTCTGTAATTTTGCTTGATATTTGCTAAATAATATCTCGTAAAGTTGTTTTAGTTGTATGTGGAAGGAAAATTAAAAACTCATGGTTGAATCCATTTTTTTATCAAAGTTCGAAATTACCCTATGCAAAAGTATTGGATACATCAATTTGATATTTTGTTGCGCAGTCTCTGTTCTGTTTCACTGCTTCCAGTCGCTTTCTATAGTTGGCCACAAGTTTTCCACACTGATCCACCGTTACTTTATCCCATTCTTCCTTGCATAATTCCTCTAATTGCTTGATATGTTGTGGATTCCGCTTATGAACTTTAACCATCAAAGTATTCCACAAACTCTCAATTGGATTCAAGTCAGCAGAGTGACTTGGCCAATTGAGAGTAATAATACCATTATTTTCAAACAATTCCTCTGCAAGTTATACGGTATGTTTGGGATCATGGTCGTGTTGAAGCACGAAATTCCGACCATGTCCTAAAGAAGTTGCAGATTTCTGGAGTTTCTTCTCTAGAATCTCCCTGTAAATGCTACCATTCATTCTACCCTGGATAACTTGTAACTCACCAGTGCCCTTGGATGAAAAGCATCCCCATATCATATTGGAACTACCCACAAACTTAACTGTGGAAATGATGTTGTGCTTGTTGGAGGCAGTGCCATTTTTGCGCCAAACACTTGTCGCTGTGTTCCTTCCGAATAGTTCAACTTCCGTTTCATCCGACCAGATTACCTTTTCTCAAAACTGCATACCTTTCTTTTTATAAGTTTCGACAAACTTTAATCGGTCTTTGACATGTTTGGTCTTCAGTAAAGGCACTTTTCTTGGTGATCTTGAATGAAAGCCTGTACGATATAAAGCTCTACTAATGGTATCCTTACTTACATTAATTCCAGCACCCTCAAGATCAGTTTTAATTTTAGAACGAGTAATGAAGGGTTTCCTTTTGCACATTTCTGATGATCCACCTTGAAGTCCTCTCATTTATTTTTCTCGGTCTTCCATTTCTTGAAGGGTTTGCTGCACCGTCGCCATACTTCTTATGCTTTCTGATGATATTTCCTACTGTACTTAGTGCTAGATTTATTTCTTGGCTAATTTTTCGGTAACCTTGTCCTCCTCTGTGACGTTCAATGTTTTACATCGCATATCTATGGCTAATTCTTTAGTTTTTGCCATCTAAGTCCTTGAATTGCAGAATGCACATCAAAGAGTCAGATGATTAGTAGCACTATCTTGCAAGCAATTGTGTGCTTCTCTGATTGGTTAGAGATAACATTTCAATACTCTCGAAAATATGAATATTTAAAATCTTTTAAAATGCAAACTTTCGATTGGAAATTTGAAAAAAGTGTGATGTATCCAATACTTTTGCATAGGGTATTTTTGAACTTTAATAAATAAAAAAATGGATTCAGTCATGAGTTTTTAATTTTCCTTCCACATACAGCTAAAACAACTTTACGAGATATTACTTACCAAACATCAGGCAAAATGGCGAACATAAACTAGAGTTATTGCAGAAAATAACATGTATCCAATACTTATGCGTGTCACTATATGTGTGTTGTCTGTATGCTTAATTATGAAAACGAGTTTCTTCTAACAACTGAAAAAACAACATATCATGTGAACAGCTTATAATACCACTAATATATTTGCCAGAGGTCCAAGGGCACTCAAAATATTAATATGTTTGTCCCTTGAACCATTTATTAACTGGTTATTGCTTGTTAGAATTACAGTTATCCGTCAACCATTGAATTTGTTTCCTGACATTTTTTCAGATATTAAGTTTTCTTACTTTAATTTGAAATCGTTTAATTTTCCTTTGATTTATAAAATTCATCTTTTTCAGTCTTTGAGAGATGTATTTGGATTAGAGCATTATTTATTTAAATCATTCTCATTTTTTGTTCGTTGAATTTTGATTGAACTATTTTAATACTGAATATAATTTTTTGTGTATTGTCGATCAGTTAAACTAATCGATAAGATTTTCTTTTTATTGCGCTCAACTTTCTCGTAACTTTTTGATTCTTGTTTATTTTTATATGATTTAGAGTTTTTTGTTTATTATATACTAGCAGTATAGCCCAGCGTTTCTCGGGTGTAATGAAAGCTTTAAAACTAATCCATGGTCCTGGAGCTCAGACTCTTTGGACGTTAGCACGAAAGACTAAAAAGCAATTGTTGTTTCCAGTAAAAGCAAAACCGTAGGCTGAAAGAAAAATGAATGGATTTAAGTCAAATTTTGTTTTCCTGGTATTGATATCAAATAAGTCTTTTCGTCGTTAACTGAATTTTGAAGGTTAAATAAGTCCTCTGAGTAAATGGTATCATGGCTGAGACTAAGAACTACAAATTATACCTACTTAGAGCCAAATCCGAAGCAAAAACTAAAATAAAAGGGCTGAAAATACAGACATACAGGCAGATAAACAGACACCCAGACAAACATCTTGCCTTATATATATATATATTATCGATTTTCTCCACTATTGTAAGAACTGCAACCTTGAAACTTCTGAATATCGTTTCTTATGTCTTTGTCTATGAGTGTATCAAATTTGATTATCGGGGGTACCTCGACACAAAACCTTGCTAAGAACACTCGCAGACGCTTATACTACAGCTGTGTAAATTTTCAAGAAATTTTTCTAACCAACATTGTTTAGGTTTTTTCCGAAAAACTGTTTTTTTTTTACTTTCTTATAGTTTATTCTGTTTCTCAGCAATAATCCATTATTTATTTATTTTTTGTGTGTTAATCATTAATCTTTTATTTCTTTTTTCCTTTCGACCACATAACATTGAAACACCGGTTCCCGTAATCACCGAAGTTAAGCGACGTCGATACTGATCAGTCACCAGATGGGTGACCGCTTTGGAATACTAGGTGTTTTGAGTTTGGTGTACAGGTAATGAAACGAAATTATGGGAAGCCCAATTCCTGTTGAGTTCGTTATATTCACACACGTGCAAATACGTTCGGTTAATGTATAAATCCACCACTTCTCCCTGTATGGGTTAATTAGTAAAATTTGTAACACTAAGCCATTACCTAAAAATATTATTATAAAAGAATACTTACAATCTAAAAATATTTCATGATGTTGATAAACCATAGAAAGCGAATCAATCAATCAATTATTTTTCTTTCTAGTCTTTCAATCATTACTTATGGACTTTTGTGGATTAAATAAGACACCTACGGTAATACAAATTAAATAAGGAACACACCTTAAATATAGAACTCAAAAACAGTTCCAATAGACTGTGCGTTAGAATACCGCTAAAGTTAGTTAAAAAATAATCTTATAAACATTAATAGCGAGTTATAACAGTAACGACAAGGAATCTAAACTTAGGAAGTGTAGAAAAACATACTTTTCTTTTGTTGTAACACACATAATAACAATGACGATTAGAAATTTGACCCACGTTGATTTTTCTCAGGTGGGTATAAAGAAACAAGCAAACAGGTATTCTTAAATATGGAAAAATGATTATCCCACTTGGTAAAAACATAACAGCAACAACAGTAGTTGTTTGAACTCCAGGATCACCAACAAAAGTTAATTGAAAAAAAAATAAAAGAAAACAAAAAATTCTTCAATTTCACTCCTGATGCGGTGGCAAACGCCATAGCTGAATTAATATACAATTTAGATGATAGAATTACCTTTTCTTCTTATCTTAGAAGATAAGAGAAAATTTAAAGAGAAGAATATAGCAATTGGGAAGACGAAAAAAAATAAAGCTTTTGTTGAAAATGTTAGCGTCAGAAGAATATGAAAATTACTGAAATTTTGTACTACGGTGAAATACAGGAGAAATTTGCTTTGAAGAAACAGTAAATATTCTAACTAAATTTTTTAATGAGAAAAGTTGCTATTTAATACTCGTTGGAAGTTTATGAATCGGACGAAAACAGAAGACGAAGATTTTGTCATATATACTGGAATTTTTAACAAAAGTTTAAAATATATAAATCAAATGATATTTTTAAAGGATTACTTTTCATTTAAGGGTTAACTGCGAAAAAGATGTAGAAATGCGTGATAATATCTTAACAAACTACAACAAAATAGAAAACTAACACTAAAAGAGATATCAGACGAATGTCAGATAATCCTAAATCTGAGTTGTATACGGAGGAAACTGAAGAAAAAGAATGCACAAAGAACAATGTGAAAGAAATTAGTGCATGTTTCATATGCCGGAAGATTACATCTTAGGGATAATTGTCCCTTTAAGAAGTCAAAATCCTACAAGTGTAGAAAATTGGAGCATAAAAGTCACGCTGTAAAAATAAAGCAACACAATTTCTCACAAAAAGAATTTGTACATAGCATTGAAACAGAAAAATAATTACAGAAAACCAAAGAAAATTTGTAGACATTAAAAAGTGAAATAGGAATTATGCAATGTATTACGCGAGCCATCAGTTACTATGGAAGAAATGAAAATAAAAGCAGAACAAGACATGTTCATTTCGAGAAAAAGAAACGACTAAAAGAATGTAACAAAGATATGCGATTTTTAAAATGAAATCTAGACTGGAACGTTTACTCTCTTTCTATGTAACAGAGTAGTAAAGTTTCAAGAAAAATTAGTAATAACTATCATATTAAAAATGGATATTAAATGAATTTTATCGTAGACATCCGGAAATTTCAAGGATGAAATCTCTTATAAAAAGCTATGTATCCTGGACCAAAATAGATAAAGCCATTTAACGTTTTAAAAAGGTCTGCAGAAGTTGTGATATGGCAGCAAAATCATCTACCACGAAATTATAATCATGGCCAAAGACATACTCCATGGCCAAGACTGCATATAGATTTAGCAGTTCCAATAATGGGATGACATTATTGTGTGATAGTGAATAGAAAATCTGTAAGTGCAGAAGACCAACATCTACAGTTACATTAGATTTTTACACGAACTGTTTACAAGATATGGCATTCCGAATGTCACAGTCTCCGATAACGGTACACAATTCACTACTTAAAAATTAAAAATTTTGTAAAATGTTTTCGATAGAACATATTACAAGCTGATCAGTTTGTAAGTACTTTACAGGAGATTCGAAAGGAGCAAGTAATGAAAAAGTGAGTGAAGAAGCACGACAAAAATTCTTGTGAGTATACCGGATAACACTAAATCCCAATGCACCGGCAGGCATGTCACAAGTAGAACTGATGTTAGCAAGAAAAATTCAATCGGTGTTCAACAAGTTGTTGACGAGTAAAAAAATAAAGAAAAGAACGGATAACAGAAAGGACATAAAACTTTTCGAAATTGGCAAAATCGTATTTTTCAGAGTATATAAAGATAGAAAAGAAATAGAGGAAGACGGCATAATATGGTCACGAAAGATATAATGATGATTTATATGGTGAAAGGAAAAATTGGAAGTACAAAAGGCTAAAGAAGAGTTAAAGAACAGGTTTACTGAAGAAAAGCCCGCAAGAAAGAAAGAACTTATGCACGTTCTGTATATCTTTGGCGTGCCAAAACTCCAAGAATTCGTTTAATGTACGTATATAACTATCAGAAAACGAAAAGACAAGAAAAAGAAAATGCACGAAAAACAAAAAAACAAAACACTAAGAAAAACAAAACAAGTTTTTAGTTTAAAACGAAAAAAAATTGAAGTTCAGTACGTGGCAAACGTGCCAGAAAGTAAATAGGGTAAATGCTAGAAAATAAAATAAAATATTACAAAAAATAAATATCTCATAAAAAGGAGATGTTGTGGTGGAAATAAGTCTCTCTCGGTAAATGATCTAGGTATGGTGACTTAAACAAAGAACAGAGAAATTTAGGGGTAGAGTTCCATCACGAACTCTAGCCATGTTAGATTCTATACCTCCGGGCGGAGAGGGGCCCAGATATTGCTCAGTCGAAAGAAAAAAATGAGCAGGTGTCTGACACTGCCTTATGCAAAGTCTATGGGCAGTTTTTGCCGGGCTTAAAAATAAAATGATCTTGTGCCACGTCCAACCTCAATTAGGAGGCCAGTAGATACCCAGAGTTTCGCCATTCTAACTCCGGGCGGAGAGGAACCTAAACTACGCTCGGCTCAAAAGCAGAGTCTCGTCTGAGGAAAAATAGTAAGGTGTCCGACCCTGCCTTATGCAGTGTCACTGGAAAATATTTGCGCAAATTTAAAGGCTCAGATTTTCCACGTAAAATTCGGCCTTTTGCCACATCCAACCTGAGTGGGGAGGTCGGTAGATACCCAAAGTTCTGCCTCGAACTCAACCTCGTCAGGGAAAGAGGAACCCAGACAAGGATCTGCCCTTCGGCATTGCCTTGTCTTGGGAAAAACAGAAAGTTACTTGATCCTGCCTTATGTATGGTCTACGGTAAATTTTAGCCCGATATTACCCACATGAAACAATCGACCTCTGTGGGCAGGAATTTGGTCAATACCCAGAGTTTGCCTTCAGGTGGAGAGTGATTCAGACGAGGCGATATCTATGGGGAGAGATTCGATTGGCGAAACTAGACAATGCAAGGTGCCCGATCACGCGTTTGCGGGGTCTGAATAAATGTTTACACTTGGCCCGAGTAAATACGTCCGTTTTCCCCTCGTTAAAACCAACCTTTGTCTCATCTTGTCTCAGTGCAGAGTCTTGGTTAAAGAACCAGAATTCTGGTAGAGTGCTCGCTAGAGTACTGTTTCGAGTCAGTCGAGACATAAAATTATAATCGTTAGCAGCGAGTTATAGTGAGACGTTTGCCTTATTTCTTTATTTTATCAGTTTCTGTTTTTCACACATTTTTTATTTAACATTTTGCTTTTTTATAGAGTCTTTTCTAATTTGTTATTTTAAAATAATTTCACCCTCAAGCAAAGCAATAAAGCCGCTAAGACGCAATGATTTACTAAGCGTGAGTTAATATGAAAAATATTAAGGAGAGAGAACAATGAACGAATAGAAATTAAGAAAATTGCATTTTAATTCTTTGAAGATCAATGTTGACTGTGAAACAAGCATTCGGAAGATAGTTTTACAAGCGAGAAGTGCGAGAGAAGAATGGTTGTTTTAATAAGCAATTCAAAAATTTAGAGTAACATAAAGACAGAATCGAACATAAAAGTTTGATTTCGAAAGAGACAACTGAAATTTCTTGAGCACAATGATGAAGAAGATCTAGGGAATACGACAGTCGATAAAATATCGAAGGTAAAAGAAACACAGTGTGAATGTTAAATGTTGTGTGAATGTTAAACCTCGAGGTCTTTTGATGTTATGAGGTGGCATCTAGTACAATACATACTTTGCTATCTTTTAGGGTGAATTCAGTACATATTGAGGTCACCATTGATCAATTGCTCTGTGTTCAAGCGTTCCTAATGGACATTAAATTCTATTTAGATCTGTCGTATTACTTGGTATGAATCACATACGACATAATTAAAGAAGCAGGGAAATGGTTTCGATTTTTCTAGCACGGTGTCCTAATAAGCAAGGATGGGATTAAAAAAAAAACTAAATTGATAAAAGTCTGATATATCTATATATTTAGGTATTTTTTAAAATAAGCCAAAGAAGTCGGTCCTGACATGGCATCTCGGCTTTTCCGCCGCCGCCGTAACGTAGCTTCCCTGTGTCTTTTCTATAAATATTGTCATAGTGATTGTTCTAATAAGATTTCCTCTTTCGCCTCTCGACTTTCTAAATCTAAGCGTGGTGCTAGATTGGCAGTTCGGTCTCATTATTTTAATTGAAATGGCTATATGTAACAAAGAATTCTATGCTAACTGTCTCCTCTCTCGCACTTCTTTCTTGTAGACCTTTCTTTTCGTTTTTTTGTTTTCTAGTTATCTTTGTCTTCAAAAACTGAAATGCAATCCATTTTTTTAAATTCTTACTAATTTATTTTTCTCTCTCTTTAATGTTTTATTTATTTTACTCATATTCTTCCACAATCAGCAACTCCTTGCTTCTTAGTAGCTTTATTGTCTTGCTTAGGGTGAAATGATTAAAAGAAGCCTGCTAAACATCGCTTCACAGTCAGACTAAGGAAACTTCCCAGCAGGTATCTGCTGGGAAGTTTCCTTAGTCTGACATTTTTCACAAATATTCTATGGTCCACTCGATGGATTAAAGAGCTACGTTTTTGCACGGACGCCATTGCAGTATTTTGAAGGCGCATTGAAACACCAAAACTTAAATTAGCTAAAATCATATTCTCTTCTATTTATGTTTTTATTCATTCTTTCTTTTTATTTCTTCCTCTACCTTACTTTCGTTTCCACACGCTCTACTTCATCGTATTCTTTCCAATAGAATTAATTTACACTTTTTTTTATTAATAATTGTCTTCTTCCTCATTCTTCCCTTGTATTTATTAATCCTTTTTTCTTTCTTTTCTTCTTTAATCTCCTTTATTCTCCCGTCAGTTTTATTATTTCATTTTTCAACGCATTCGCATTTTTCTGTCTTTCTCTTAATCCCTTTCTTTTTTTGCATATTTTTCTTGTTGCACTTTACTATTCCCACACTCCAATTTTCCTCCTTCCGGTTTTTCATTCTTCGATTTTTGGCAGATGTTTATCTTGTAAGCCTCACCCATCAATCTTTTTCAGAATGCGGGAAAAATCGAAACCAAACAAATACCCACCACACGCCCCACGACCTTCAAACGCATTCTACCTGCCACCATCGACCACAGCCCGACTTCTTCATCCCTCCACTACAACTGCTTCCAACAAGTTGATGAGTTTCTCATTTTGTTCACTTTCTGCCAGCAGAGTTAAAGGAAGAAAAATAGAAAAAACATACATTTATCAATGTCCTCCCATATTTACCGTACTTCGTTCATCACTCTCATTAGCATGCATACCATGAAGCATGCGTGGGACAGAAAAAATATTTAAACCTTTCTCAATAGATATGATGTTCAAATTTAAGTATCCGGCTAGAGAGAATCATTAAAATGAGTAAAATGCCAAATTGAGTTATTTCTATTTTGAAATTACGAAAGGATTTAAAATATATTTTTTGGGAAAAAATAATTTAATTACTCTTTTTTAACAGTTAACAAATATAATTATGGAAAGTTAACAATGAAAACATTATTTGAAAATAAACAAATGAAATAATTTACTCTCTTGAAAAGGACCTCTAATTAGTAGTTAACTGGGGCAAGAAATAGCTTGTAAATTTCAACATCTCCAAAACAATACTGCTTTCTTTTAATCTCTACAGAGAACATTTTCTGTCTGCAACCAGGATGGCTGAACACCATGAGAGCAAAGATCTACGTCTCCCAGGCCTTACTTTTTTCCACTGTCATGAAGTGGAGTGACTACATCGAGTCAATTGCTACGTCTGCTGCAGAGAAGGTTTTGTTCACTGTGTCGTGCTAAAAAAAGATTCTCATAAGAATCCATCTTACACATTTGTAAAACTGCCATTCTTCCCTGTAATGAATGAAATCCCCAAATTGTGTCTGGTGTTTCTGCTGTGGATCTCAAAATTCTTGACTAAATGCACACAAGGTTCTGGATTACAATCCATTCTGACAAGGTATCGTGTCTCCAATCAATTTCTCACTAGCATTACTTCGTGTCTCTCTGTTTGTTCTACAAATATTTTTGGATGAGATTTTTTTCCATGTGTTTCGACTACATAAATTTAAACGTATGGCTTGATTGGAAATTAGGTTTCATCTTTTCACTGTCAAATTAGCTAGATACAACAGCCATTTCTACTCTAATTGTTTTTTCTCTTGCATTTCTAACTCGTGGAACTCGCTTCCTAATTCTTGCTTCCCTGATAACTACAATCTTAAAAAATTTAAATGAAATGTTGATTGCCACGCTCTGTTTTCTTGAACACTGTTCATTTTTGTCCTTCCATCACTCTTCACCATTCTCAGTCATTCTCTTTCATTTTCGCACCTTGTATCCCCCTGAATTCTAGTGACATTGTCACATTGCTTGGGGTAAACGATTAAAAAAAAGGAAGAATTATTTTCAAAACGATTTTCTTGAATTTTAGGACACTTTTAGATAAAAGCATTACTTCGCGAACACACGGGGACAATAGATTAGCAGATTAAAGTGTCAATTCATGAGTTTGGTTTTATAGCAATTGATGTGCGTTGTGGTGCAGTGGATATCAGCTCGAAACCGGGTTTGAATTCCAGTTAGATTTATTGTATTCGCTTACGCGCAATTACTCTTGGGAAAAGTACTAATCCGTCTCTTCTCACTTTAGCTATTAAATAACAAATCGGGTTCTATAGCTTTGTTTGGCAGAAAGTAATGGCAACGTACTGTAGGAAAATCTTTCGTCTAGTCAGTCAGGTCTCTTTCGAGACATGATCACCCAAGCTTGTCTAACGTATGGCATTTAACTGACTGAGTAATTGTAAGTTCAATGTCTTGGCTGGGCACTGTGTACTTGAACTCAGAGGAAATTATTAATAGAACTAGATGGTTTGGTTGTTTCTGTTAGCAGTTTATCAACACCTCTAGGGTTCATTTAAGCTTGTTAGCCTAACCTAAATACTTTGTACGCAATTTCTTTTTATTTTTGAAGATAATAATGGTTTAGTGATACAAGTCTTATTAAATAACCCGTTTTTGGAGAAGAAAAGGTAAATTCGTACTTTTACGTAAAGATCTAGCGTAGATATCCATCGACCTGAACAGTGAAACGAGAATAACATGCCTGCGTAGATTAAATAAAGATTTTAATTCGAAATTCCTTGTAGGTTTACTGGATCGATATAAATATGATGAAGGCCGTAAAGCACAACGACCGAAACGTTGTGATAACATATGAGATGTGGATAATAGACCGCATTTGAATGATGTAAATAAGATTTTAAAAGTATCTTATAATTTTAAAAACATCTAATCTAAATAAATAAACGGTAAATCCTGTCTGTTCATCCGTCCGTATGCCTGAAAATTCTCTAACTCGGGTAGCACTTGCTCTGCATAGACATATTATACCTTTTTATAATCAGAATGATACTACTCTTCATCTGGTACTTAAACATTCAGCATTGGCATTTTTATCCGAAGGGAAGTGTTAAAAATTCTAAGAAAGTGTTGAAAAAAAAGTAGTGGTTTTAAAAGTTTTAAATTCACATTGAATGTAAAGTAACACAAAAATTTCGTGAATTTAAAAATTTGTCTTAAATCCAGTTTAAAATATCTTCAGAACATTGTGAATTAACAAAAACAATACTTTGCCAAAGAATCAAAGTTCAACGCAAGACTTTGAAGTTTCGCAAAGTTTGGCATTTGAACAACTCAATTCAGTTGATGTTTCAAGGAGTTTGTGTTTTGAGGAACTCAATTTCCAACCTGGCTTTGGCCCGAATTGGACTTTCGTTCCAAATCGGTTTTTGATCGGAATTGGACTCATAACCTGAATCAGAATTAAAGCAATGTTTTAAAATTTCATACAGTGGACTGAGGAATTTAAAGTTATTTCTTAAAATAAATAATGTTACTGTTTTCTAGATGGGACCAGAGGTACGTTTATTTTTTAAGTCTGAGATCAATTTATCCTTCCGTTTTAAAGTTCGGACAGAATGTATAAATATAAAGTTCACACACTAGTGTATAAATATAACCCCTTAACATCTGTATGATTTTTTTTGGTAGGGAACGGGTAAGCGTCAATATCTCTGGCATTTATTGTAATTATAATATTTCAGTCCCTTGGACTTGCCTGAATGTCAAACAAAACCTTTTATTTGATCTCCAGTACTTTCTTTCTGCTATATTTCATGCCCTTCCACAGAATTGAAAATGCTTACCCACCATTTTATAGTAAATCAGTTACATTGTATATATAAAATAAATTATTTTTCAGATACTTCTGTCGAGAGATATTTTTATGTTTCTTTTCAGAAATCAAACTCACAATTGACATACTAACAGAAAAAAACATTTTAAACTTGTGTCGGAGAAGAAACACTATTTTACAGTTATATTCACTTGATAAATCTGTAAACTCAGCTCAGCATTTTTGTCACTACAAATATATCACTAATTCCATGACAGTATTTTGAAGCAATGTCATTTTTTATAAATTTGTATAGTGCATCAGCACAAAAACGATCCGTTAGTATAAAGAAACACTCTGCTATCAGCTTAATATATATATATATATATATATATATATATATATATATATATATATGTGTGTGTGTGTGTGTGTATGTGTGTGTGTGTGTGTGTGTATGTGTGTGTGTAAAATCTCTTCCAAAAGTATTGCACCAGCAAGGCCAATTCTTTTGTTTTTTTTCACTGAAGACTTTAAGATTTAAGATCAAAAGATGAATAAGTGACAAGAGTTGAGAAAGCCAGCTTTTTTCACTTAGAAGTGTGATATATATATATATATATATATATATATTTGTGTGTGTTATGTAACATATGTATATATATGTATATATTATTAACAGACGACCTATTCGACCTAAACAACAACACTTTGTATAAAACCATATTTTAATAAATATATAATTTGTAATTTTTAAAAAAATATTTCAAATTTTGTTATATATGCAAATGTATTGATTTGACGTATGTTTGCTAAACATTTTTATAGGTTTTGCTAAATTCGGTCGAAAGTTAAAAGAAGCGTTAAAATGCATTTTTCTCATTTTATATTTTGAATAACTAGAAATAAATCTCATAGAGTTGAAAAAAATTGAAATTATCTAAATAAGTCAAAATAATGCTTAATTGAATTTTTTCAAAACTGCACCGAATTATTTAAATGAATGAAAAAAAGTCAGTTTCTTGAATTAATTTCTATCATCATTTTTAATGTAATTAGTACAAACTTATTTAAATGTTTCTTTCTTGGTCAGCTATATGTAGCTATGTCGAGTGTATTTTCCGTGCGCCCATACTGCAATTAAAGGTGACATAACTTGATGTTTAATGTGGGTTTTTCAGCAATACATTAAAAATATTGCTTAAGCCCCTTCAGCATTATCCCTTTTGAGGACGCTTAAGGCACCGAGTAATGACCAAAGTTTCTTCCCGAAGGAGAAGCACATCATGAAGGATTATTTTCAACTTCTATTGCAGATGCAAACTTCTACGCTCAGGGAAATATTAACGCGACTTTTGTCAGGATCATTTAGTTTTTCCTACTTGGTGCTCTACACTAAATGTTTTGAGTTTACCTCATCATAAACTAATAAAACCAGATTTATCGTTTTAGGTTGTGCCAATTTAGTGTATGTGTGCTGTACCACAGCACACATACACTAAATTGATGGATATGAATCCATCTCTTCTTTTTATGGATTAAATAGCAAAACAGATTCGGTTGTCTACCGCAGAAAGTAATGACAACCTACTGAGGGAATATATTTTGCCCAGTCAGTTATGTCTTGAAAAGGACATGATCGCTCAAGCGTGTATCACTTAACTGACTGACTAAAGTTCGATGATGATACGTTGTACGGTAGGCAGTTGTTGAATACTTGATTTTCTTTTCTACGTATTGCCAAATATTTTCTGGGTTAGTTAAAATCGAAACATATTTTTGATTTAAAAAATAATTCTTTTTTTTGCCAGTCAATGATTTTTGATAATTTTTTATTTTTCCGAGTTAATGATTTTTGAAAAAAAGTGTTTTTCCACATACAAACCTTATTTTAGCCATATGTAGGGAATGATGATCAGTCGATTGGATTGAGGAATCTTAGAGTCTAGGTCGATTTCCAGTCGGGTTCATTACATTCATTTACGTGTTAATATTCTCTGGAAACAAGCCCTCTCTTCTTCCACTAGTTATGGATAAATTCAAACCAGCCTGAAAAGTGTTGGGCTACGACGTCAGACTATCTTGCCCAGGAAACGCCACTGTACTTGCGGGGAAGATTGATTCATGCCTTTCTGAAATGTATTTTAGCGTAAGTGAATGTAACGAACCCGGCTAGAATTCGAAATGAAATTCGACTTTTCGATTTCTCCTTCCAAGCCGCTATCCATTACACTAGTCGCACATCCTCAATAGCAGCCAGTATGATAAATCGAAAAGTAAATCTAACAGGCGTAGTGGCTATGTAGTAAATCTCGACAAAGCTGAATTCGGATGCTGACAAAGGGGAGTTCGCACTGTCGATATTAATCATAGTGAAATAAACACGATACATAAGAGACGTATACTGCAATATACGGTAAGTCAGTTGCAACAGGAATTGAAGCCAACAGAATTCCAAATCTCTACTCCCAGGTCAGAGGATCAATTAAATCCTGTGCAGATTTCTTCTGTGGGGCACAAATAGTCAACCTGAAGAACGACAATTCTTTTGACAAGACATTAGCTCAGAGAAATGCAGGAATCGATTTAGACTTGATCTAATTTGTCTCTACACCAAACTTACTTCGCTGAAGAAAACAAATCTGGATATTCTGAACATTAAGGCGAAAATGGTCTTGACGTCTTCGGCGAAATCCAGATTTAAGAATCTTTTAGAGAAATAACCAAAATACGTCTTAAGTAATTATATGTGTTACTAATTGCATGTTACAAATCACAGCAAATTAATGCCATGTTCTAACAATTAATCTGATAAAAAAGTCTTCAGTACATTAATTTCAAAATAAAATAGAAATAATTAAAATTATGAAGCCTTAATCAATTACAGTAACGTTGGTTCACTGTGTCAGATGAGACATTTTTTTTCTCCAGAATATAGCTTATATATTTATAAGTCTATCATTCGAATATCGCTGCGCATATGACCTGTTGTTATAGCGATATATTTAGAGATCCTTCATAAAATCCAACTGCAATGTTATTGATTCTGAACTGGCATCATGGCTTCAATCACTTTCCCTCGAATATAACGTAGTTTCCCTGCGTCTTTTATATAAATACTTCCATGGTAATTGTTCTGGTGAACTTTACTCTATGATACGTAGACTTTATGAATTTAAGCGCAGTACTAGTTCGAATTCCAGTTGAACTCCTTGCATTCACTTACGCACAAATATCCTTGGAAAACCTATTAATCCGTCTCTTCCCTCCAGTTATGAGTTAAATAATAGGAGAGATTGAATTCTATAGCCTTGTCTGGCAGCCAGTCTACCGCAGAAAGCAATGTTAACCTACTGCGGGATAATGTTCTGCCCAGTCAGTTATGTCTCTTTCGAGACATGATCGCCCAAAGCGTGTATCAAGTATGGCACTTAACTGACTGACTAGATTGGAAGCAAGTTGACGCTTGAATTAGCTCGATGTTACTTTAAGTTCTATCGTAAGAGTTTCTCTTCTCGCACTTCTCGCTCGTTGAAATCTCTTTCGGCTTTTTGCTTTCCAGCCACCTTTGATCTTCAAATATTTAAATGCAATGTCACTCTTTATCTATTGTCTTCTTCGTTCCTCTTCTTTTATTGTTCGCCTTCATAACGTTTTTTTTTATTCTTTCACAGCAAGTAACCTCCTCTGTCTTAGTAACTTTAATGCCTTGATTGAATTGAAATGTTTTTTTAAAGTTACATTCATATTAATGTTACATTAATGGATATTCATTTTGGATAATCTAGCTATTTTATAGTTACAACAAATATATTCCTAATACAAAACTTAAATCTTGTATTTGATGAGCTGGTTGTGTGAAGATTTACGGCACGGAAAGCCGAATCAACGGGTCAAATTCGAATTTCGTTCTAGATTATTGCGTTCACTTTCGCACATATGAGTTAAAAATAGAATTGACTAGGCTCTCTGGATAGCAAACAGTCTAAGAGAGTTAAAACTCTAAAATCTAAAGAGTTGAGGTCATATCAACTTGGTGTTTCTATTGTAGCCTGTTAGGGGCAGGAAGAAAGACACAGAAACAAGAAAGTAGATTCAACCAGTGTATTAGAATAACAGAACATATATACAAAGTAAGAGTGTTAGTAATCAGCAAATAGAAGGGTAAATCTGAACTGTATTGTTGCGCTGCGACTCGACTGCCTATAGACTGCCTCTCCAGAAGTCACGCAGGTTAGTATTTAATGACGGAGGAAGAGTCCATTCCCTGTAGAGAGGGCACCATAACAGTTCTTTTTTATATCTAACGATTCTTGACAAAATCCTCCAAAAGATCTGCAGCATTATCGATCGTGACCTAGCATTTCGGCTTCAGTCTCTTTGACATCGCTGTAACGTAGCTTTGTTTTGTCTTTTCTATAATTATTTTCACGGTAATTGTTCTGATGCGTTCTCCTCTTTGGTACCTTGAATTTAAGCGAACTATTAGATTAGCATCCTGGTCTCATAATTTCACTTTTGAATTTGCTATTCATAACCGTAAGTTCTATGCTAACAGTTAATTTTTCCTATATTTCTTTTGAGAAATATTCTTCCGACTTCCGACTTCTCAATTTCATTTCAAAAACGATATTAAAAAATTTTAATGCAATATCAAGCGTTATCTTTTCTCTCCTTGTATCCTGTTCGCTTTATTGTCATCTCTGATTTTTTCTCATTCAGTAACCTCTTGCATCCTAGTTGTTTATATTGCGTTGCTTGATGTTAAACGATTTTACAAAAAAAAAAATGAATAAAGACTATTTTTTCTAAGAAGACATGGCAATTCATAGATGGTAAAAATAATCTATAGGTATATGAAATTTAAAAGAATGTGACTGAGGCCGACATACCAGGTCTGGGCTAAAAAAAATCCTCTTAGTATTTTGTGAAGAATCTGTAAATACATAGCAGAAGCACCAGACCAGATGTGACATGAATATTCAATGATGGACTAATGATCGACTTATAATTGTATAAGATAGTCATTGACGAGAAAAATTATCTAGTCCGACAAATTTAACCAACTTTTCTAGCCACAGACTTAGCGATTGTTTTTAAATATTTTGCAAAATATTCTTATAATGAATGGATTTTAACACAGTTATACTTTCAGTTAACGTAAATTGTCATCTTCTGACTTCTAAACTCGTTCTTTTATTGTCTTTTATTCCTTATTACTCATCATTACATTCTTATTCTCTTTCCCTTTCTGAAAACTTCTAAATCTTTGTTCCATTGCGTTGAGTAAAATGAATTTTCAAAACTTATTTAAAAACCTATTACTATAAACTTCATTTATGAATTTCTTTTTATAAAACCGAAATTATATAACCGTGATATGTACTCAATCTGTGTCTCAACTAAATACACGTTTATATTAAAAGAACTAATGTTAAGTTGAAAAGCTCTGCTAATTGCATAAATATTAAATTACTTAATAAATTTCTATGAATTTCTTTAAAATAAATACATTTAAAGCTTATTAGTTTATATAATATAAGCATTGTGTTGTATTACTATTTTAAAATTACTTAGCAATTTTTTATTACAATAAATCGCTCACAATACATTTGTTTATGAAGTATGCTATATTTCAATAATAAAATTGAATTTTTGAGAGACTCAGCAATTCTTTCTGAAATATTAAAACAAAAATTTATATATTCAATTTAATAAGCATTAAAGACCTGACGTTAAAGTATACCAGAACTTTTCAGCTCTTTTTTTAATCGACTTCATTGCTCAATTAAATCAATTAAAGACTGATACTTCTGACATTGCGGCCGAATTCAAAAGCTTCTTCTTCCTGGAGGCGGAAATGGATGGAATCTTTTGTGCAGAGATCACTGCTAGCAACTTCTAATCACTTCCGTTTCCGACTTTCTTTCTCTAGTAGCCGGTAATGTCTCTTCAAATTCCTATCGGAAATTAAAATTTGCCGTCGTTTTACTTTCAGGTTTAGGTCAGTGGCTAGAAAATAAGAAACAAAGGCCAGGAAAACTGACAGTTTTTGTACTGGATATTTGACTGCGAGAAAGTTCGAATTCACCAAAAGAAATAATACGTAAGTAATTTTTATGGTTTATAAAATGGCGAGTTTTCTAAAAATAGAAAAAGATAGACACACTGACGCCAAGAATTCAAAATTGGCGGCAAAATAAGGAACCGTTTCTTTTGGTAGGAGTAGGAGTAAGAGTAGGAGTAAGAAGTAGGAGTTAAGGACAGTCGTTTTGTGTAGGAGATTTGAAAAGGGGAAGACGCTAGTCAGGTGACCACTAGAGTCCAGAATGGATAGGCTCGTTTACTACTAGCATCCCACAGTGGAGAGAATTTAGCTAGTCTGCTCTTGTATCCACACAAAATTTAAAGGTTGTAACTTGATGTAAAACCTAAAGTTTTATACCAAAAATAAACATCATTAATTCAAGTTTGTGTTATCTTCTAATTACACCAAAAGGAAACAACACAACATAATAAACCGATACATAAATTGCTTTCAAACAAATCATCCTTTTACATGTTCATTGTTAGATATGATCTAGAGATCGGAGTTGTATGCCAGGCACCAGACACAAAAATCAAATTTTTTATCTATTTAAGCAATCACCAGAATTACTTGAAATAAGATGGTTACTATCTGCATTATTTACATTTTTCGGACTATTGTTCTCATCTTTATTTTCATATTCACGGCGTTTCGGTAGTTGTAGGCTCCGGCTTTCTTCAGGTGATTGGAATTTCGAATCGAACCCTTTATTTCGATTACTTGGGTATATTTTTCTCATTCCATGAGCCATGCTACTTCTGAATGTTTTACTTATCTCTGTATAACTCTCTAATTTATTTGTGCACTGCTGCTGTAACCAGGTATTGAACTCACAACTCATTGTATCAAGTCAATGGAGCTAACCAACGTTTTTATCCACTGGGCCATTTGTTCTTAAAATTCCAGTCACCTGAAGAAGACCGGAAAGAGCGATTGAAGAAATGTCGTAAAATAGCAAAAAAGATGAGGACAAAATTCTGAACAATATAAATAATGCAAATATTTCCTCATTTCAGAAGTATCGACAAATATTGGTTACTGTCTAATCATCAACTTCTTTTTCTTCTCAAATTTGTATGAAAATGACCCTGAAATTTCAAGGAAGTGGTTTATATAGTCACAGAGATATTCAAACTGAAAGGATTTGTTAAGATGTTTTGTGAAAATTAATATATTTCAAAATAAAGAAAATAATAGGGAAAAAAAGCGTTAAACAAACAACACAAGCAAACAAAGAACAAAAGTTCCTAAAGTTGGCATTGAGACCAAAACTGTCTGTACACCTATGTATAATTAGCTCTAAAATAAAGTGAAAAAAAAGAAAAAAAATCTTAGAAAGTATCTTGAAACACACACTGCAACTGTTTGCTTCGTTTTATTTCTGTCAGAATGTATTAACAAATACTTCCTAGAAATTGTCTGAGTTGTTGGAAGTGTACAAAAGTTAGTTGCCAGCTTTTTTTTAAGAAACAGAAAATGTTAAGAAAATAAGTTAATCAAATTATATACCTTTTTTTACGCCTGTTTTATCCATTGGTATCTATCTATCTATCTATCTATCTATCTATCTATCTATCTATCTATCTATCTATCTAAATTTGTTTCACACGCAGCTAACAGTTCAAATACCATTGTATGATCCAGTAAAATGTACAGTTTTTTTGCAGTATGAATATACGTATGTTCTTTGTGTATGTGTGTATGTATGTATGTATGTATAAATAGATAGATAGATAGATAGATAGGTAGTCACTTGGCTTTGAAATTTATGTATTCATGCAATGAATGTTTATATTGTTTTACTAACGTTCTCTTAGTTGTAGGTTACGAAGATTATATAAAGATGTTTTCCTTTTTTTGAATCAAAGTAAAATTTTAAATTTTTTTAAATATAACTAAAGAACACATAGTTATTTACATCCCACAGTATCACTTCAACAAAGAGAGTTAATTTGTCGGTGTAATGTTTTCCGTTCATATTCTCATAATTATCTTTCAATAAAAGTATATTTCAAAATATCTTCATGAAAATACTCTTAGATTTGTTTAAGAAATTTTTTTATAAAAATGAACAATTAGAATATAAGCACATTCATAGTGTCATAATCAGAAACTTGGTCATCTTTATTATGAAGGAAAAACAAGGGGATTTTAGAAAGATGGGAGTGATTTTAGAACAATGAGGAGGTACAAACGTTACTGGTTTTCATTGATACGAAATGAAAGAAGAAAGAAAAGAAACAAACGTGAAAGAGAGACATAAAGAAAGAACGAATGAATGAACAACAGAAAGAAGAATGAAATATAAATAAGACAGCTACAAAGAATGATAAAAAGAAAGAAAAGTGTCGAAAGAAAGAAGTAAAGAAAGGAAAAAAACGTGGAAGTCATTCATAAGACAACGCTTTAAATAGACAAGTGAAAGAGACGAAAACATATAAAGAGAAAAGAACACAAAAATAAATTTTCTACTAAAGCGTTGTAGACGTTTTTTTTTTTAATTTCAAAACATAAATAAATAAATCTAGCAGTTTAGATAAGAAGAGGCATGAAATGCAACTGATTCAGCCCTCAACACTTTCTATTTGTCTCGATCTCACATACGCCTCCGATTTCTTCTCTTTTTCATTCGCTTCCTCCTCTTACTTTCCTCCTCTTCCAGCTCCTCCTCTAAGAGCTGCTGATTGGGGCGGCTAGTTGATCGATCTGTTGTCGCTTAGTTGGTTGGGGTAACAAAACCCCGAGCCAACACTGAGAAAATAGCGTTACCTTAGCAGCAAATAAGCAGCGAGAGTTGACGAGAACTGACGAGTATCAGCAAGATAATGTTTATTTTTCGTTGCCTTTCCATTCTAATTTACAATAGTAAGGGGGCGACCTAGTACCATTCATAACACCAAAAATCTGAGCCGGTGTAGAAAACAACGTCAAACAGCATTGCAACAACGCAACAGTTGTCTTAGTAAATATATTTAAGTGAGAAACTAGTTGACTAGAGTCTTACAGCGAAATGGCTTTGTAGAGATAAAGTCGGTCATAACCACGCAATTATTAGAAGAAAATCGCAGATTTAGAAATTCATTCTCTTCTTCAAACTGTCAAGTTTACACAGTAAATAAAGTGAATTATAATTGTAGCTAACGTTTTTTGAGAAAGCGATAACTTCCTTTGTAATTAGGTATCTGTCCGCTAAAATTTAGTTTTTTTGTACCTTCATAATTTCTAAATTTCTGTCACACACTTGCTGGGGTTGTCAAGAAACCACATAGGAGAGATTTAGTTGGTTTCAACCTATTCACCTTTGGCTTAAACTGGGAACTAAACAGAATAAATGTGTCCTTTTGCCCTCAATTTATGACAGTGTCATTGTGTAGAGTTGTATCATTTGTCTAAGAACATTACTAACATTAATTTTAAGAATGATCCGCAAAAATCTATTTTCCGTTTTACATATACATTAAATGTATATTAGTTTCACTCAAACTCTTAAAAGTGGAACAACTTGTCACAATCTACTTTCCTTTAATACTTGTAAACTCTACAATGCCATAATTATTTTTGTGAAAGATAGTGGAATGTCTCCGCCTGGAAATATCAACTCCTGTGAGCTTGTGTGTACAGGTGGCGTAATGAATAATGGCTTGGAATTTGTTAAATCGGAGAGACAATTTTTAATTTGAGTTGGGTTCATTACATTCACTTACGCGTAAATATAACTGAGAAACGTATTAATTCACATCTTCTACCCCACCCATCTACGCGAGTTTTATTAATAAGACATGTAGCACTAAATCATTATAATCTGAAAATTCACATTCTTAGAATCTAAAAATATGTTCTGGTCTTGAATAAATTGAAAATTGGCTGTTAAGCCGTAAAAAAAGAATCAATCAGTCAATCAATGAAATCGTTTTGTCAATTCCGCTTATCCCGTTTGCATTTAGCCTACTATCCATTCATTATTCCATCCATACACCCATCCATACATCCATCTATGCATCATCAATCAATCTTACCATCCTTCCATCAATCAATTCATGCTTCATCCATCAATCCATCCATCAATTTATTCATCCATCCATCCATCTGTCATGTGATCCATCCATCCATCCATCCATCCATCCATCCATCCATCCTTTTATTTTTCCATCTATCTATCCAATCATTCATTTGTATTTCATCCATCTATCCTACCATCCTTCCAGATATCCTTTCTTCCATTTATCCATCCATCCATTCATCAATCCATCATTTAGTTACTTCTTTCATCCATCCCTCCTACCATCCATCTATCCATCTATCCATCTGTCACAATAATAATAATAATAATAATAATAATAATAATAATAATAATAAACTGATAACCTCATTGACGTTGATTGTGTATTTGATACCAGATTTGTTAAGAAAAAAGGACAGAAAATTAAGAACTATACTATAAAGTACGAAATTAATGGAATATAGAATTGCCAGAAGGTATAGATTTCGCTTATTGTAATCAAGAACTAGTGCCATACAATGTTGAAAGTATTAGATTTTCTAGTGACTTTGAATGTGTTGCAGAAGCCCTGTTTGCTTGACGCAACACGAACAGTCAGTCAGAAAATGACTGGTGACCTAAGGCTACTTATATCCAATAAGTGCAAAACCAGCTAACAACACAAATAAGCCTTGAAAAATAGAAATAATAATAATAATAATAATAATAATAATAATAATAAAAATAATAATAATAATAATAATATATTTTATCCATCTCGCTGCAGGCCTTGGTACTGACTGATTGATGACTGAATTGAATATGTCTTACGACTTTCTAAACGATTGACCAAGATTGTTGGTTTTAAATTTAGCAATTCATCTGCCACGAATTCAGATTTTCGCTATATCCACTATATTTTTATGATCAGGGTTTTAAACTGTTCAGTCAGCATAAAGTACATTACTATGCGTGATCATTTCAAAGAACAAGTGCCTTTAAAAGATGTGCCAATTTTGTGTTGAAGTTTTTCGCAAAGCAAAATTGTAAAGGTAGATTTACTGTATCCCGGTTGCCTGACCTCAGAGAATGGACCTATACCGGTTCCGACCTCATCAAAAAGTACATAGATGTGTTTGTAAAATTGTAAAATCTACTAAAAGTACTTAACTCTACTTCATTTTTATTAAAAATGTGTCATTTCCACTGATACTTTAAAGATTTATAAGCACTTTAAAACGCCATGGGAGCATGTCAGTCTGGGAATGCTACAGAGTAACCAGAATGTTCTTGTCGTTTTTTTATTTAATAGAAAAAACGTATACAGCAAATTTAACCCTAACCGTTAGTGCTAAAAATGATCTCAATCATCATTCAGAGTTTTTTTTCGAACAAACTCCCTGCTTCACAAGACCCTCGCGGTAAAAATCAGACGTCTTGGATGCAAAAAAGCATTTCTCATTTGCAAAAGAATTCGTTATGAAGGTGGTTGCCCAGAAAATGAAAAATGTTAGTAATCTGTTTGCGCAAATCCGAGGAGTAACGTGGATAGCACCGTATCTCTCCGGTAAGTCGCTGTATGGTGTCTATGGCCCCCGTGGGACATAAGGTTTGACCTTGTTACTGTGGAAGAGTACCCCCTTGCGATTAACTAATGTTGACTCATGCTTTAGTGCCTGTTGCACACATTCTAATTGCTGCGCGTACAGTTTTGGTCCGTTGGTAGCAAATGACTTATTGACTGGTCTTACAGATACAGAGCATGATTTTGTGTAGGACTTGTGGTTTTGTAATATAAGGCACAGAGTGCTGTGGTGTCAGCTTATATCTGGGACGATTGGGTATGTCTTATAAGATCCAGTTTTCGTCATGGATGAGCACTTATTATTATATATATAGTATAAATTTATAAGCCTACATTTATAAATCTACCATTCGTTCGTGGATTGAATCATGTTGCCATATATAGTCGAGTGCTCCTGCTATTCATCTTTAGGTCGTCGACAAAATAGAAATAAGAATATGGAGTATAATCTGTCATGATTTGGCAGCGTGTCTTTAGTTACTTTCTCAACGACGTAATGTGGATTCCCTCTGTCTTTTCTACAAGTATTTTCATGGCAACTGCTCTGACGATCTTTTTACCCTGGTTCCCTGATCACATGCATTTTTGTGTGCAACTAGATTGGTATAAAGGTCCCAACGCTTTACTGTCGAATTAGTTGAACATGACTACCTCTTCTACTTCAACTGATTATTTTCTTGCACTTCCCCTTTGTGGAAATTCCTTCTGCTTCCTGGCTTTTCTGATAGCTACAATCTCCCAAAATTGAGAAGCAACGTCAATTGCCATCCTCCATCAACTCGATTTTCATCCTTCTCCTATCCTTTCTTCAACATCCCCTGTACCTGTTTTTTTTTTCACTCACTACAACCTCTACGTACCAGTGACGGTCCTGTCATGTTTTGAGGGAAAATAAAAAAACTAGATCAAATATGGCTACGCTATGGTGACAAGAAAACAACAAGAAACAGATTGCTACTCGTTGTTGCTTGTTGGCTTCTGACAGTGTGTAGGGTTCCAGTTTATTGAACTTGTAAGCCATTCCTATGCGGTAGAGATAAAGTATGACTGTTTCATCAGAAACTTGAAAGCGTTCGGCAGATGTTGTCATCCTCTATTGACTAGCTTCAGGGCTTCAACATCCAGGACTTTTGACCGGCCACTGCCGGATTCATCACAAAGGGACAAATCTCTCGACGTGAAATTCTGGACTCAATGCATGATGGTATATTCACTCACAACATTATACCCAAACCACGGGCGTATTTAGCAAATTGATGCAGTCAAGCCCACCTGAAAGTCTTAAAGAAAAAACTCCAAAATAAGTTGCTTTGACATCTTCATGTTTCCTCACCGTGGCTCGAGCTATAGATAAAGTGTGTGTGCAACGCACCGGAATTCATAAAGAGTAATGCCCTCACTCCACTGGTTTTTCTGCACCTGAGGCTCTCATTTGTGTCACAGTGGACATTTTTTTTTCAGCACGTTGTAAAAAAGAGCAGTTACTTCTTGGGGTTACTTTATAGGTATATTTGGAAAGGATGTCATGATAAGGCTGAACTTGTACTAGATTTATAACGATAAAACATGTATTGACTAGCTATACGTACATAAAAATAAAACATAAAATTTAGTAAGACAAAGATTTGTTTTCTCTCTAGAGAGGCTATCCTAAAGGAGCTGGTGAACAGACCATGATTTATTATCTGTGGGCGTATAATTAACAATATAAGACACGCAAACAACCCTGTGCTGATGACAGTCGCAGAAGAAAAAAACTGCAGAACTTTCGAAAGAGAAAAAAGATTAACCATCAACTTCCCGGAGACGGAAAATACGGTTATCAACAAGAGAAAAGTCCAACATGCGAGCTATGAACTGGCGATATCGACATAAAATCAGCACAAAAGTTTAAATATCTGGAAAGAGTTTTAACAGATGATGAAAAATACAATACTGAAATTCAAACACAAAAGACTGAAGATGTATTGCAAAAAAGCTAAGTAATGTAATATGAAAGGAAAATTTTGTTAGAAACAAAGAAAAAAGTGACGGATTGCTATGTTATATCAGTCCTCTAGTATTGCAGTCAATGTTGGAGAATCCTTAGATAAAGAAAAAGCTGAAAGCAATAGAATGTGGTTCTACAGAATGATACTGAAAATTCTTTCGAGGGAGGAAATAAGCAACGAGGACGTCTGAAGGAAAAAGAACACTTATACTCAAAATCAGAAAGACAGCTGCAGCTTCTTTGACATAAGATTAGGTAGGAAGGTTTTGAAAACTTAACCTAACAGGACATATCGTGTGTAAGAGAGATTGGGGAAGTCAACCGGATAAGCTTAGGGAAATGGATTACGTAAAGGGGTCGAAGCCTTGGTAAATGGAGAAACTTTTTTAAGAGGCTCGAATGAATTGTGGAGAGCCACGATTGCCCATGTACATTAGTTTCTCAGTATTTTCCTGTAGAACCACATTTCTGTTTGTTCCTCATCCGCGGGGAGTTTGTCTGTCATTCGCTACTATATAAGATGATGGATATCACAACAACCTAGCATTCATTACTTTGGTTCTAACACAATTTTGTTTCTCGAACACAGTATTAAAAAAATCGTTCGAAACAAAGAAAAGAATCCTGAACTACTATGTAATATCAGTCCCCCTATATGACAGCGATTTCTGAATAATTTCTCACATTTGAAGAGGAGACTTGAAGTAACAATAATGAGGTTCTACAGAAGGATTCTATAGACGGAGCATTTGAGCAACAGGGGTATTTTAAAGGAAATGGAAACAAAAATACATTTATAATTAGAATCATAAAGAGACAGTTGAAATTACATGATGAGAGAAGAAGGCTTGGAGAGAATGACACGCACTGATATATTGATAAGTGAGGAAAAGTGGAACTGCGAGTAACCTACCTCACAAGCTTGTGTAAATGTTTGAAAAAATCAGGAAGTGGGAAGGATAGTAAAATAAGCAAACATTGGCAGGAGCTACAAAGGACAGGACATTTTGGAGAAGCATAATTGCCGATGTCCTGAACAGAGACGTATATTAAGTGCGTGATGAAATTCTTGATGCTTAATAAAGAAATGTAATTTATTTATAGAGAATTTACTTTGGTAAAATGGGAACTGGCGGTTTGCAACTTTGACGATACTGTAGCACTACTTGTAAAGTCTGCCTGGCTGCAGTCACAAGGTTTCTTAGCATTCGACCGTTAAAATTTCCATCGAGAAAAATCGATCGGTGATGACTCATCAGTTCATAACTTGAAATTAGGCCTCCTGTTAAAAGTTTAGTCTAGCCAAATTTTCGTTACGTCTGTCAATTGGTTTCTTCTCCGAATTAAATTAATTGATAAATTAACGATTATCTGCATAAAAATCTTAGTTTGTAAGAAGAAAAAAATTCGATCAACTCTGACAAATTTTGCTGTTTGTGAGAAGAGGAAGATTCGATTTTACAACTATAAAATATTTTTCCAAGGATTTTAATAGAACATTTTATATAAAATGTTTTAATTATCTTTATTTTGTAAAACTAGTTTAGAATGTTTCTTTTTAGTTTAATCGATGGTTGGGGTTTAACGAATTTCCACACCAAAACACCCGACACACACGGCTTACGATCATATCACGTTGAAAAACTGGTTCTTGTCCGATCACCTACGATAACTAATCTCAAGCTTGGAGACTACCTTGATGAGTGATGGCTTGGGAATGCTATGTTCCGTAAGCTGGTGCGAATAATGTCTAGGGATGAGAAATTAGTAGTGTTCGATTTCAACTCGGATTCGTTACATTCACTTTCCCAAAATTACCATTTGAAAAGTTATGACTCCATCTCTTCTCCTCTTCATATATGGATTTAACAGTAGG